>JAHXMU010000056.1:2096024-2215783 GCA_019455685.1 Philornis downsi | reverse complement strand
TTCTAGTTCTTGTTCTAGTTCTAGTTCTAGTTCTAGTTCTAGTTCTACTTCTACTACTTCTATTTCTGTTTCTGCTTTTTATTTAGAAAATACCCTCTTCATTCTCTTTTTAAAAATTTCCAAGGGTGGGCAGCTACCAGTTTAAAATGTTATGCATACGTATTTATTTCCCTGAAGGTTGTTGAAGACAAGAATCTTCTGGTTTTAATTACTTAAATTTTTTGTAAATTTGTCAAAAAATTGATTCAAATTGGTCAATTTTTAACATACTTGTATCGTTTTGCAGATGTACTACAAATACTCTGGGATATCTTATTTTCATTTCCCTGGAATCTTTTCCTCCTTTTCTTACAGCAGGGTGAAAAAAATACTACTCTTGAGGAGCCAATCACTTGGAGACAGGGTAAGGATCTTTCCATTTTTCCTCTTAAAACAAGGTCTTATAGATATGACCTTAATTAGTTAATTTTTTTTAGTTTGATCCATATGCTGTTCAATTTTAGAAATTACTTTTTTTAGAAGAATAAAAATAACGTAATGAACTTACGTACGATGGATTCTCATCTTCTGTTATCTTTAGTTAACTCATAGCAGGTATTTAGAATGTTATGATCCTTTAATTTCCACTTTACGTAAACTTTCTAGGACTTGTGCTTAAATGGAACTGAACTGATATTTGGAAAATGGAGACAAAGAATGTGCGGGAACATCCACACAATTTTTGTAGAACATTTAAATAAGCAATTGACCGCATTGCTGCACTTTTTAATACGTTTTCGGAATTAATTTGAGGGATTTATGTGAATTAAACATAAAGGATTCTTGTTATAAAAAATCTCGTGGAATTCTTTGCGCAATAAATTCGTAGAAATTAAGTTTCGATATATATCAACTTTAGTATAGTTTGTGGATAATTCTTAAAGACAGCGAGACTTTAAAATATGAAATTGAATACTTAAAACAATCTTATAATCGAACTTCTTTAAATTTCATTTGTGACGTGTAATCTCACTTGTAGACTTTTTTAACTGAATTGGGCAGAAATATGAATGTTCTACAAAAATGTAGCTACACATCGGTTGACACTTGAGTTTTGACAACACTCAGCTAAGATAATCATTTGGTATCCTTCAGGACAAAATCAGCAACTTCGATTATACTATATAAATTTTAACTTTTTTCCATACTCCCGGCTCATTGCGACTGCATTTGCTAAAAAAAAGTTTCAGCAAATTTTCGTGATATTGCCCTATCGTCATGTGTAGCTGTTTATCGGCCCTCAGTCATCCATCCATAATTAAATACTAAATAAATTTTTAATGCATGCACTTTTGACTTATTGGTCTACACAAATATACAGCTAGTTAAATTGTATTATCACCACTCATGTTGTAGCTGCCACTAATTTAGGTTATCTCAATATATCAATTTGTAGTGTCCAGTAATTAAATAAAATCAACAAGTATACTCATGAATTTCTAATAAACAAACATTTATGCAGTTACACATTCCTAAGCAGAAGATTTATATGGCGCACAGACCGGAATCGGCACTAGCAAGCAGACTGACATCTGGAAAATAAAGAGATCATTTAATTAGTTCAGAGATCTCATCGCTGAACCCGATGTTGCCCAACCCGCCCGCACAACAAGTATTCGTTTTGTTTATACTGAATGCTAAAATAGAAAATAAAAAATTTCATTAACAATTGTGGGGTGAGGTCATTCGTAAACTAAATTACGCACAATGCAAACTTTTCATAGCATCGAGTAGAATAACTCGAGAATGTTAATAATGTATATGAATAATATTTTACATGTGAACTGGTAGTGCGTGAACTGTCTGGAAGCGCAGAGGTGTCACATCTAAGATAAAACATCTAAAAAGAGATCATACAATAGGCATAAATCTTTCAGCTAGCTGAACTGCCATATGAATGCCTTATCCTAAGTCTCTTTTAGGTAATCCTAAATATAGTAGTGTTGAAATTTGTAATACTTGGAACAGGATACAGAAATATCGGGTTATTTATTTTTCGGTTTTCGGTTTTTTTCGATGAAACTTTTATTTCATTATAATACTTAGACCTTGCCATTACGTACGAAATACTCGTACAATATCAATTATATGACCGCCTATAGATTGATTGCAGCAGTGGATCCTTTCAAGGTAGTTGTCGAAAAACTTCGGCTCAATGACACCTCCAGACCATAATGCGCACCAAACACTCACTTTATCCCAATGCAACGGCTTTTCTACAATCACTTCTGGGGTCTCCGAGTTTCGTATTTAACAATTTTTGCTTGTTGACGTAACCGCCGAGTGAGAAATAAGCTTCATCGTTGAAGAAAATTTTATTCGGTTGAAAGCCCACATGTGCCATAGGCAGGAAGATCCGGACTGTAAGGTAGATGCATAACAATATTCTAACCCAATTCCCGAAGATTTTTACAAATCACTATCGATGACATAATCCCTCTCTCATTGGCCAGAGCTAATCACTTCTAGGCGATTGATTCTTTCACACGGCTGTACAGATCGTGAGATAGCAGTTAATAGTAGATAATTCCCACTAAACACATAGGAAAACTCTTCCGAGCGCCAATCCTTGCTTGGTCGCCGTTTGCGAGATTCGAACACGACCATTTTCACTTGATGTCGATGCAGTGCTTATGTGATTGTGTCATACCTCTCGGTCTCCATTATTTTATCGACATTTTCGGCAATTGGCTTTCTAGAGCGTGTTGCATTTTTGACATAAAAACTACCGGAACGCAATAACCTTAGTTCAAATTTCGCATGACTGGTTGGTTTGGTATTAGGATCGTAAACACTATTCACATTTTCAGCCGCCTGCCGCCTTAGTCGGAGAAAAACTGTAATTTTTTTTTTGCTTTATTTGTTTTATTGGATCCTTCACCTAGTGAGCCTAACAATAAGTAGTTGAATCTTAGATCTAATTGTCGACGAGTGTTTATGTAAGAATTTTACTTCTGTTATTATAATTTTAATTATAAATGAACTTAATGCTGTAGACTATACTATATGTCAAAGCTTTTCTTAAACAGCTGACAATGATTATAGCTGTCAGTTTCGAATTTCGCCGATTTTCAAATGGCTGACTTCGAGACCAACAACAATTATAAAATAGAGGTTCTATTAGGCGGTGATGTGTATTCCCAGATTCTAAAAGGTGGCGTAAGATGGGACAAGGATCATAGCCTAGTGGTTCAAGAAACAGTCTTTGGCAGGATCATTACGGGTCGAGTGCAAAAATGCACATACCCCCCCTTAGTGACATCACTTTATACCGAAATACAATTAAAGAACCAGTTAACTCGATTTTGGAAGTTGGAAGAACTTCCAAAAGCACCAATTCTATCTGACCGAGATCAATACTGTGAGAATTTGTTCCAATCTACCACATATCGGAACGAATCTGGGCGTTTCGTCGTGGACTTGCCATTCAAAATTTAATTCTCCAATCATCTGAGTCTAGGACATTCACGAAATGCCGCTATGTTGCAATGTCTGCGTAATGAAAATTGCCTCAATAAAGAACTTCAGACAAAGTCTTCGTACGACAAGAATATTTGACGCTTGGTCACATGTCTCCAGTGAGTCCTGATTCATCACATTCTTATTACTTACCCCACCATGCCGTAGTTAAGCCAGAGAGTACAACTACTAAACTCTGCGCTGTCTTCAATGCATCTTGTTCCTCTTCCAACGGTACAAGCCTTAACGATGTCTTGTACCCTGGCCCCGTTCTACAAGCTGACTTAACTGTCTTACTTCTTCGCTGGAGACTGTTTAAGTATGTTTTTAACGCAGATATAGAGAAGATGTATAGACAAATTTTGGTTAATCCGAAACACACCCCATATCAACGTATTATACATCGAGATGAACCCAATGAAGATCCCCATGACTTCGAGTTGAACACTGTAACTTTCGGTGTCATCTGCGCCCTTTACCTGGCTATCAGAGTTTTGCTAGAACTAGCAAAGCAATGTGAGCCTAAAACCCCAGTTGCTTCTGATATCCTCAGAAATGTTATGTACGTCGACGACGTGTTATGGGGATCGAACGATCTTTCTGACGCAATCGTCGCTAGAGATAGTCTTGTAGAAGTGTTAAATTCTGCTGGATTTTCTTTTAGAAAGTGGACATCTGATAATGATGCACTTCTGCAAGATATACCCCACGAATAGTTACTGGATACAGCTTTCGTGAAGTTATCAGATAAGAGTATTACTAAAACTCTTGGTCTGCGATGGAATGCTGGAGGTGACCACTTCTATTTTTCCCCCGGGAAGTACCCCGGTCACAAAATATTCTCTAAGCGTAGGGTACTATCCGTAATTGCGATGCTTTTTGACCCCGCCGGTTGGCTAGCCCCTAAAGTAATAGTTGCGAAGATTATCAAGCAACAAATCTGGAAAGATCAAACAGATTGGGGTGATCCACTGAATCCGGAGACTGCTATCCAATGGAAGAAGTTTCTTGACGATTACCCCCATATTGAAAACCTTAAAATACCCCGGTATGTAGATTGCAGCCAACGAGTATGTATTTTTCCCGCTTTGTTGTTTTTAGCTATATGCTTTTTTGTTTAAACGGTCCTCTGAGATCGGCAGGAATTAGTTTGAAATACAAAGCTTCCAAGTTAGCAGTTCTAATGGCGTAGTTTAGCGCAACGTTCGTACAAATGATCTCACAGTTTTATTAACCCGGGGAGTTTAAGTTACGCACATGTCCCTCATCATAGATTAAAACTACGTGAGAAAAAGGCCAAGGCCCGGAATACATGAGCGGAGAGTCTTCAGGCATAATGCCGCAAACTTATGTATTACTATTCGTAGTGTGGACTGTGGCGAATTTTCTTTTAAGTGGTATCCATTTTTGACGCGCTTTCAAATAATACGGAGACAAGCAATCACAAAACTGTTTGAGAAGTTATTCGAATATGAAATATTATCTATCTTATGCCTTATGGCGTAAGCCGATCGCATCTTTATGACAGGAGATACGGATTGCTAAAGCTATCTATTGTGGAAATAATGGATTTCTTGACGTATCATTTACCCCAGATCAAGCATATTTATTTCGACATCAAACATCAAATTAAATGAAGGCCTCATCTTTCATCCTCGCGCATAAGTGCCCACAATATTGTCTGCTTGAAATCTGATCATACATCATTTAAAACTTTGTGAGAAATGCATTTCACACCGGGAATTTCAAGCTTGGTTTGACTTCAAATCACTCCTGCTGCTAGGAACATCTTTCCCATCGTTCACCCCATTCCCATCTAATAATTCGTTTTTCTTTTTAACTATACTTTCTGACATTTTTTCTTTCTCATCGTCCAAGCTGTAAAGAATATGACCTTACATAATGCCCGGACTTATATTAGTTAGAAACTTGTATCAATCAATCTGCTTTACTGTAGGCATTGATACATCCTTGTTGGAAGTTTGCACCTATCTATCACGCTTAATGGCTACATCAGGATACAACTATTGATTTCAATCAAAACTGTATTAGTCTACTTTAAGTGGCACAAAGGCCCAATTAAATCCCCCTATGAAATCATTCTGTCAATTTAGTTACTGGTTTACCAACGTAACCCACACGAACTCTCCTTACCCGAAGAGTCAATTGAGTAGCAATAACTCAGTATAAACTTGTGGTGTTTACATTTACTTACTTATAATAATTTAAAATTAAATTACTTAATACTTAATTTGTACTTCAAAAATGTACTTAATTTGAATTGCAAATCAATGTACAGCTCATATTCAATCGTGAATTGCTTTTGTTTAACTATGCTATAAAATTTACTTCTTATCTATTGTGAGTTGATTAATGAATTGTAAAAAGATAAATTGTAAAGTGACAAGTTAAGTTATTATGCCAAAAAAGGCACTTCTTTGCATCATATCATAGTGGGTAGTCATATTTTACCCTCATCTAGAATTCTACATTAAAATTACTTGTTATAACGTGAACATAACTTCCTTTGTTCATCAAATCTTTCATAAGCATTCTATGGTAAGGTATAACCTGCTATTCTCAAAGATATCTCCACTATTTCTAATTCTTTGGGGTTTAATCTCTGGGTTTCTCTTCTTACCTAAATCCTAATACAATTTCTCGTTGTACGATAGATTGGCTATCCTCAATTTCTACAGCTAACCCGCTACCGCAAACAGGTGAAATCTGCCTTTACAAAAGATACAGTCCACATCATAACAACCACAACTTCGCTAAAGATCGATTGGAATCCACGTCAACCGCAACCGTCATCAAACTCTCTCCAAACGCTAACACCAATCGACTCTTCTCCCTTAACACGTTTGTTCAAACTCTTTAGACGCATGTGGTCTCCCGTGCTACAGTCTTTGAACTGCTTGGCCACAGAACCCACATGGGTTTTACTTGAGTCTCGCCGTGAAGGCTTTATCCACGGTGTGCTAGGCACACTGGGTATATTACAATGAGATTGCCAACGTCCTCCTAAGATAGCCAAGCGAATTTGAACTATTTAGGAACAACAGTCGACAATTTTGGCAGCAAGCTACTGAACTGTCAGCTCTCTCTTCTAGTCAGCTGATACCAAAGTGAGTATGTCAGTACGAGTCGCAGTTAGTCAAACGACGTGACTTGCCGAAGATCTCCCTGCGAGAACTGTCATATTTAAAAAATATTTCAATATTTCATTGCAGAAACGGGCATGAGTGACTTTTTGCGTCGCGCTCACTTGTCTTCTAAAGAATCAATATTATGTCCACTACACTGTGGACCACAAGCCATTGTGATGGCTGTATAAGCTACATTCGGGCCGAACTTTAAGTACTTGTCTATTTTTGCACCATTTCAGTAGAATTTGTCAAGAGAGCTTTCTTCGAACAACAGTACGTAGTATATGAGTGTAATTTGTCTAAGTATATATTCTAGAAAGATCATCATAGCCGCTCCCAGAACATTCAAGTATGAAATCTCTTTCCCTCTTTATCTGTGGGCGGGACTTTTCTAGAATTATGTTTACGACAGTAAGTTATGTTTGTGCCTTTCACTCATATAGTCTACTGTTATCTCCTTTTCACTTGTTATGTAAATAAGACCATTCTAGAATTAAGTCTATGATAAACAACACTATTCTGTAAATATGTTTGTCTTTGTTGCACCCATTATGTAAATATATGTTCTCTCTGAAATATTGTAGCATTTTCTAGAATAAGTTTTGAGAAATTAATAAAGTTGACGTTGATGTGGAAATACGATCCACGATACCAAAAGTATTTAAAGAAAAATGTTTCACATTCCAAAAGCCACTATGACAACAATTTCTATATCGCAAACTTTATTTAATCACTGCTGTGCACAACTATAGGGTGGCGCAAAAGTAACGCTAAGATGTGATCAGTGAATACATTTTATGTTTAAGTCTTGTTTTCGTCTCTTTACAGAATTAACTAAATAATACTTGAGAAATTTATGATGGAAAGGCTCAGCACAAAACAAAGAAGTTGTTTAATTTTACTCTGAAAGTCAGTATTCGATTATTTAGATTATATCGAAATTTCTTTCATGTTCGAAATGCTCCTAGCGCTCCAACAATTTATTGATTGGTTCAGCGTTTTGGGCAACAAGGAGCTGTCTGTGATCTTCCGCGTGCTAGAAGACCTCGTGCAGTTCGAAATGAAGTGACTATTGCGCGAGTGCAAGCAAGTATTGAGGAAAACCCCGAAACTTCCACCAGGCGACGTTCTCAGCAGTTAGAGATGTCTATAAGATGCAATTGGTTCGCGAGTTAAAACTAAATAATGCACAAGAAAGCATTCAATATAATCGCCGTTGACGCTACTTATGCGCCACCCTTTACATTAAATTCCCATTTCCAGTTAACGCAATTAAATTCCATTTCTAGCAATAAGCTGTTACAATCGCGGCAAAGGTTGGCCACATGGTGCTTGAACCGAAATGTGTTTTATAAACAAATTTGGAAATTATCTCTGATAAACAAATTTGGCTATTCAAGAGAATTAAAACAGTTTTTTTTTTTTGTACATGTAAGAACATTTCTCAGTTCTCTTAACATACTCATCTAAAGGTTAGCGGTTATAGGAATTCACGGTGTATCTGTAAATCAGGAATCAAATAATTAGTATCTTTTGCACTCCATGGTTCGACACATCTTATTCAAGATCTTCAAAAATGACTGCGGATATAGAGAATTGCATTGAAGTTATAATACCTGGCCAACCGATTGTAAAACCGATTGAATTGAAAAATTTTGGCTATCTACAAAAGCAGTCGACGTACGTCAATTGTCCATCTTGCATGGCCGAGACAATGAGTAGAGTTCGCTTAGAGGTAGTGACTTGTTGGCAAAAGTTGTTGCAGTTTACCGGTATGTGGTAAGAACTCAGCATAATACTCGTATGTGTGTAGTAATACCTGATAAATTTACTTTTGTCCTTATTGTTACTTCTGGGACAGCAAAACTTCTGATGGCCGCTGCGACATTAATCACTACTGCCAGATTTGTGGTTGCTATATTGGTCGATATATTAAATTGAAATGCTCTCAGAAATGTCTGTCAAAGAGGGCACGCAGGATGGCCGCTAATGATGCCTTGACTTTGAGACCTAAAGATACTGACTGCTGTCAGAAGTTACAGGAGGCCTGCAATAGAATTTCGGAGAATATGGCCAAGGAAAGAGAGGAGAAGCGAAAAAAGCAAAATAAAACTAAAAGTAAATGATCTTAGTGTGTAAAATTAGCCCAATTATAATACCTCATTATACTAATATTAACATTTTTATTTAATGACTACCAAAATCAATAAAATTATACATTTTGTGAGTTATATTTTTCATTAGTGATAAAAAGTTAACGAACAATTGTTTTTTATATATTCACCCGAAGGAATGAAAGAATGCATTATTTGATATGGCAAAATATAAAAAATAATAAAATGTAAAAAAAAAAAATAAAGTAGTTAAAGTTTCAAATATAGAGATAGACCCTAAAAGCGTCTACCAACCTCACGTTGCTGTAGCATTTTTTGAAAAGTGTCAGTTTCTTATGTTGTAACGTTTCAGTTAAGAAAGTTATCGAAACAGAGTACAAACGCAACAGTGATATAGCTTTGTATTTAGCTGGAAAGGAGCAACCAGCCATTATTAAGGAACTGTGACATTTACGTGTGAACAAAATATTTTTATATCGAGCCACTACTCATTACAATCTTACCGAGAGCATCTAAAAACCGTGTGGATGTGGACATCCAAAAACAACATCGCCAAAAATGATTCGAAAGCTAAAAGAAAAACGTAATCTACGAAAAAGTGCTGTTTAATTGGCGAACATATTCAATGTGTCAGTTCGTAGCATGAGATGCATGTTAAAAAATTGAAACACTTGATAATTAATGAATGTTTGAGCTTGCAATTTTGGTACTTTCTAATGAAAAATTATTTACGCTTCAGCAATATGTACGAAAACTGCAAATCAATAAACAATTTAGAAAACCGAATGACTTTGCGAAAGCCAACACCTGTGCATTCACTTCTCGTTTTCATTGAATGGGACGTGAAAGTAAATCTACCAATCGACCATGAAAGGTAGATCCTCCGAACGTCAACAATTCATTAGAAATTATTGAACTTAGAAAGACTCGACACTATTCCATAAAGTCCGTGGAACTTATTTTTTTTTTTTTTAATATAGGGTGAGATTTAAGTTTTTCAGGTTGGCAGCACTGGTTGGTAATGGCGTTGAAATTTATTATCAAAATTCGTGCTTTGTGACAAATGTACATCGTTTGACAGGACCATTTTATGGTCGTCATAATCGACCCGCTGAATCAACAGTTCGTGCTGTTATCTCCAAATGTTGCACCAAATTTACTTTGTTGGACATAAAATCATCGTCTCGCATGCGTAGAGTGCTTGCCAAAAAAAATATTGCAGCCGTAGCGACCAGTGTTAATGACGATCGTGAAATGTCAATTCATTGCCGTTCTCAGTGATTGGGCATGTGTTACTCAACCACAAGGAATTTTTTTCCGCCCCAACTGGCTGAGTTCAATTTGGTTGACTTGTAGTTTCATCACGACTGCGCAACATGCCACACTTCTGGTGAAACAATGGATATGTTGATGGATGAATTTGGTAAGCAGCTTATCTCTCGATTTGGCCCTGTGAGTTTGCCTCCGAGATCTTGCGATTTAACGCCTCTTGATCATTTCTTGTGGGGTTATTTCAACTTGTTAGTCTATGTGGACAATCCGAACACTATTGAAGCATTACAGGACGACATAACACGCGTTATTCGTGGAATAAAGGGCGAAATGCTCGAAAAAGTGACGAAATGTTGGACCTTATGAATGGACATTTTGAGACGGAGCCGCGGACAACATTTACATGAAATTAGCTTTAAAAATTAAATGGCAAAAAACTTATCGATGCCAATAAAAAATAATAATATAAAATATATGATGCAAACTTGAGTATTTTATTTGATTTTTAAAAAAACTACGATTAAAAATTCGCCCTTTACAAGAAAAAGTTCCAGCTTCACATCTTCACAATATTTCCAGAACCCAACATGAGATGATCATCGCCCTACAGGTTACCCTTCGCCGAGAATGGGGTAAAATACTATCAGACCATATTTGCGCAGTGTTTCAAGCCATTCCAGACATTCTAGATGATATCATCTACGTTAAAGATGGTTACTCCAAACAATAAAATTAAAACTTTAAAATTTTTTACAATATACTGTACAATATACTGTTATATACACTACAATTGAGTAGTGTCTGGTTAGTGGACAGAGCCTTGATGCAGCTTAATATTTTACCATATTGTCCCGATCGTAATGCACGCAAATTGCCGCCGTTTTAATCACCATTTTTATAGTAAGTTTTAACCATTTCATACTCTTCGGTTGTTCAGCGATACATATCCGTAAGCGGCAAACGTGTCACTAAATAAATAACACTTCACATTACTGGTATTTAACAGTTGACAGCCTTGCCAAACTGGCGGTTTTGAAATTACTAAATGGATAGCCCTGTATTTGTATACATCATTGTATTAATATACATCTAAAAAGTCTATGTTATTACCATTTATGTTGTTAACACTTCTGTTATATTTATGTTATTTAAAGCTCATCGAAAAATCATTTAATTAGCTTTATGGTGAATACTTTCAGCAACAGATGGCGTCTTCATATTCGGAATGCCATCTCTGAACGAATCTATGCAGTGCGGCGAATCGCATCTACCGCCACTGCCATCTGTTACCGCATCCAAATCTATGCCCGCCAGATGGCCATACTTTCTAAAACGTTGTAAACGTGCCACCATATCGGGATGCAGTTCTCTGCCGTCTATGATGATGGAGGGTAATTTTTTGCTATTGGCCTTGCGTGCAGGCGTATCAGAAGTGGTCTCGTGATAATCTGAGGAAGACAAATTCTGTTTATTGTCTAAGTTAGCTGCCTTTTCATTCACGCATTCCACGTATTCTCGATTAGGTTTGATGCAATTCGAATTACGATTGTAGATACCCAAAAACGTTTTACAATTGGAACAATGTAGATACTCCACTTGTTTGTCCGGTATGAGGCAGGGTACGAAGCAAAATGGCCAGCAGCTAAATAAACAACAGGCACAACATTGATTTTTTGTAAACCGCTCAGTTCGTGTCTTGATCAAGGGCCTCTTATTGTAGCCACACTTTGGACAATAGATTGTACCATTAGCTGGACTCCACTTTTCAATTGTTGTACGATACATGCGGTGCTTTTGAGTTGTCGCTGGAGGGCTTCTAGCAGTGACTGTAGATGGAGTTTTAATTTTGTAGCGCCTGGTGTATATAACATTGGTGATATCATCTGGCCTGCAGATATCCGAGTCTTTTCGTCCTGGATATTTTTCCGCTGAAAAGAGAACAATACTATATTTATAATTAATGATCTTGCCCATATGCCACATATAAATTTCGATGATTATCACGAAACTATTTTTATAATAAGCAAACAAATCGGGTCTTTTGAATTTGAATACATACTGTAATGTACTCGTAAGTTTGCCGCAATTGGCTGAATTGAACTTGGTTGACATGTGGTTTCATCAGGACGATGCAACATGCCACACTGCTCGTGAAGCAATGGATATGTTGAGGGATGAATTTGGTGAGCAGCTTATCTCTCGATTTGCCCCTGTGAGTTGGCCCGCAAGATCTTGCGATTTAACGCCTCTTGATTATTTCTTGTGGGGTTATGTCAAGTCGTACACTGTTGAAGGAATGGACATTTTGAGACGGAGCCGCGGACAACATTTACATGAAATTATCTTTAAAAATTAAATGGCAAAGACCGATTTATCGATCCCAATAAAAAATTTTAACATACTCGTATGATGCAAATTTGAGTGTTGTATTCGATTAAAAAAAAAAAACTACGATTAAAAAATCACCCTTTACAAGAAAAAGTTTCAGCTTCACATTTTCACAATTTTTTCAGAACCCAACACGAGATAATCATCGCCCTACAGGTTACCCTTCGCTGAGAATGGGGTAAAATACTATCAGACCAGACGATAAATGGGTCCTATCGATTCCAATAAAACATTTTAATATATGATGCAAATTTGAGTGTTTTATTCGATTTTAAAAAAAAACTTCGATTAAAAAATCAACCTTTACATGAAAGCCTAGTTTTTAGATGTTTGACGGCTCTTACTCATTGCAATCATTGGGAAAAAGAATCAAAATTAGTTTTTCATTGTATAATCGATAATACAGGCATAAGAACACTAATAGCTGAATAATAAATTTCGGTCAACCCGAGTTTCCGCAGCAAAAACGATACATTGCAGATATCTCAAATGACCATTCAACAAATGTACCACGAAAGGCTTTCAAAATGGTCAGCTCAATTTTTTTCTTAAAGTAACAGCAATGTTTGGTTGTAAACTACTAAGATCTAAACACGTATATTATAACTAATATATTAAAAATTATGTTGAACTTACGGAAGTCCGCTTCTATTGAGTGATGTCCTTTATCGTCGTCAGGTATGTGTTGTGGATCTTTACTGTATCTGCCTTCTCCTGGTTGATGAAAACTGCCATAATTTATTCCGGAATTTACCGCTGGATTTTTGTCGCACTCACAATTTTGTTGTCTTTGATTTTTTATTAATTCCGATTTTTCTTCCTCTTTGTCATACTGCGAGAATTTCTCGTTTGCTTCTGCTCCATTTGTTTTGACTTTCGCTTTTTCTCCAGATTTGCCGTATTGATTTTTGTATGTTTTGCCCTTAATTTTATCATGTGAATCAGCATCCACAATTTTGATTTCCGGATGATCAGTTCGTATGTGTTGTAGCAGAGTGGAAGTATCATATCGAGAACATTGCAATATTTTTTGACATTTTAAACAGCGCACAAAATGTAGCGGTTTGTTATTCATTGCAGTACAACAGAAATTATTTTATCTATTTTTGAGCCTTTTGCCGACAGATAAATATACAAAAATAAACACAAAAAAGGCAAGAAAGTTTTCATTTTTGACACCGAAAAAAGACGTTTGAAAATTGCCTTCATTTGACAATTAAATGCAAACCTAATTGGAAAACCTATGACCAAACTAGAGAGGGCATCTTACTCGTAATCTATTTTCCAGTATGTACTATTTTAAACCAGATGCTAAATTTGTGTTAGTTTTATCTAAAAAAAACTAAATATAATTGAAGATGTAACAAATTTCAATAGAGATGGGAAAACTTTGGTTTTATTTCTTATTATTTTATTTCTTTTTACTCGAAGAAATTTGTCGAGTAACACTAGCAAACCCACACCGAATACTTTGTAATAATTCAATTTAATTTATGAATTCCTATAAATTAAATTAACAATTCTAGTATCTGAGAACTGCTTTCACAGCTTTTATCAACCTTCTTGTAGTTGGAATTGTAAACTAAATTTGTTATAGCGTTCAAAATGTCACGATGAAATTACACCTCAAATACGGAACAGTTTCTTGGAGTTAATTTTTTTATAATTTTTTTTTTTTTTTTTTTTTTTTTTTATTATTCAGTTCATTTGTACAATATTTTATAATACAATATAATTGAGGCCCCAGCGCCTATAGGCTTATTTTGGGGCAAGTTAGCACTCGATAAAATCCTATGTACGAAAATTTACTACATTACTTTTATTTTCCTATTAATTTATAATTATTTAAAATTATATGTATGTAAATATATACATTACGTTAAAAGTGTTTCAACATCATTAAGTATATACTCTTTGCATGTTGTTTTAAACAAACCAATCTGATCAATACTTTTTAAACTTGCAGGAAGATTATTATATTTAAGCGCACCTACGTAATCTATGCGCTGCTTGGTCTTTTCCAACCTGCAAAGTGGAATTCTAATATTATTTCTGTTTCTTGTATTAACTTGAGATTGATTTAGCTGAAAAGATATAGTGTGGTACCCAATACTGTGAATGCATTTAAAAACAAACATCAAAACTTGATACAAATTCAGACCCGAAATCGGCATTATATCTGTACACACATGTCTAAAAAGTGCAGCTGTCGAATATCTCATTGGTAAACTGAACACAATTTTCAAAGCTTTGTTTTGCATACGCTGTAGTGATTTTAATGAGTTGCTGCTCTTATTGTGTGCGTAGACTATGGCCATATAACTAAAATGAGCATGTATTAGAGACTGATATATGACAAGTTTCGTCTTTACATCTAATTTATTTTTTAACTTAAAGAGAATCCCAATTGCTGGCGCTACTTTCCTCTTAATGGAATTAATATGCAAGTCCCACGATAAATTGCTTTGCAAGATAACTCCAAGATACTTAATACTGTGGCTTTCCATAGTCAACTTCCCATCAATGTAAGCACTAAAATCATTATTTAAGTTTCCAGAATTAGGTCGAAAACGAATTAATTTTGTTTTATCCGTGTTGAGACAAAGTCTGTTCAATCTTGCAAACTCAAATAATAAGGATGCGTCTTTTTCTATATGGGTTTTTAATACCTCATCATACTTGTATGGATAAAACAAGCTGACGTCATCAGCAAACATAAACAGTGTACCGAAGAACCCAATATTTCTTAAATCATTAATATAGATAGAAAATAACAGTGGTCCTAAACCACTACCCTGTGGGACTCCATACATAACATTACTGATTAAACTCTTTGATCCATTTATTTCAACAAACTGCTTACGATTTGAAAAGTAACTTTTAAATAATAATAATTCCCGCCCTTGTATTCCGTAGTACGATAATTTTTGCAACATTATATTGTGATCAACCAGGTCAAAAGCTTTCGTGAAATCAAAGAAAACTCCGGCCACACCATAAAACCCATCATCTAGGCCCTTGTAAACACATTTCAGGACGTTTAATACGGCTTCCTGTGTACTGCAGCCTTTTCGAAAACCAAACTGATAATCGTACAGCAAGCTATTACTATCAAAATAAAAGTGTAGTTTATCAAACAGAATTTTTTCAAAAATTTTATCTATTGCAGAAAGAATTGAAATAGGTCGGTACATAGCCAAAGTATTTGCATTCAGTTCTTTAGGTATTGGAACCACTTTGTGAATTTTCAATGAATCTGGATACTCAGAACTGCAAAGCATTTTATTAAATATGTCTGCCAAATACGGAACTATCTCTGCTGAACATTTTCTGATATACGTTGCGGAAATACCATCATATCCTGAACTTTTATTTATGTTCATATTTGCAACCACTTCATGCACGTCTGTATTTTGAACGCTGTCAACTGCAAAATGACATTGGGAAAGAACAAGCGTTCGAAGACCGTTGCAATGATCTCCAGACAGCATTTGAAAACCTTCTCTGAGATTAGTGACAGACTGTACAAAATAAGTGTTCAATTGATTTGCTTTCAACTTATCGCTCATCAATTCATTACCTTGCGGATCCTTCAAAACTATATTGGTTCTCTTCAATCTACCTAAAGTACTGTTTATAAAATTCCAAGACTTTTTTATATTACCACTTGTTTTTTGCAGATTATCAACATAATAAAACTCCATACATATCTGCTTTGCCATTTTTATAACTTTGCTAACCCTCTTCAAAGAATTCTCCACGACATGTTTATGTCTTGACCTCCGTCTCTTTCTCAACAGTACATCCTTATATTCAATAAGTTTCTGTAAATTAGAGTTAATCCATGGTGTTAATTGATACCTTAAATTTTCTTTTTCCAATTTTGTTGAAGTAGAACACTCAAGAGCAGTATTCATACAAAATAAAACCTCGTCCATTAGTTCAGACGCCTGTTTGTTCTCAAAGTTAACTGGTAATATATTCTGCAAAACTTCGGAAGCCTTTTCGTAATCATGATAAATTTTTTGAACATTGATATACTGCCTTTTTGATTGATTGCTCATACCTCCTATCCTACAAGTAATTATATTATGATCAGACAATTCATTTTCAACCGAATTAACAAGTATTCTATCAGAGTAGTTGCTAAATACATGATCAATACATGTTTCCGTGATAGGCCTTGTAACAAATGTATGAGCACTTTCGCAGTCATAATTATTGAACGTAGACAACAACTCATTAAAATGTGGATTACGAAACATGTCAACGTTAAAGTCACCAACAATTATAATCGGACAACTCGCAAAATTACTAAGATTGTTTTCCAAGCTATTTAGAAAATTTGTTACACTGCACTTTTGAGACCTGTAAAAAGAAAATATATTCAACGGTTTGCTTTCAATTTTAAAGTTCAACAATTTAATGGATATATATTCAACATATCCCTCACTTTTGCAAACTTCAACACTATATTTCCAATTATTCTTCACATATAATGAAGTACCACCGTAACTGTCATCTCTACAACAATGTACACAACTATATCCAGGAATTCCATACAGCTGGGTTAAATCTGACCGAAACCACGTTTCTTGTATTGAAATTATATCCGGTAGAATAGACAAACTTGCTATTAAAGATTTGAATTTATTAAACTTATCAATCGATGAAACACTTCTAACATTTACACTTAGTAATAATAGATAATCTTTGTTTAGATTGTTCACAATAAACTTTGAAAATTCAGAAATTCTATTAAAATATTTGTGATTTACCATTAGAAATAAAAACAAAAAATTTTAACTTAACAATATACTACAAATTAAGGAGAAACAAGCAACGCACCATCTTCGCCATCATCTAAATCAACTGCCTCACGGACCTCTCTGTTCTGCACCATAGATCTTCTTGACCAATGTTTATTTGTGGTAGCATTCAACAACATATTGTCCACATCCTCTTCGCAACGTATAAGTATCTGCTTGGAGATTTCACTTTTTTTGCAGAACACCCTCTCGTTTTTGGCATAAACATAGCGATATCCAATTGATTTAAGGGACTTGGCATGGTATAGTAATTTAAGTGTTTCCTTACTATGGAAATCATTTATATAAACCATCTTTAAATCTTCATTTGCTTTTAGTTTGGGCTTTGCATCCATTAATTTTTCCTTTTGTTGTTTTGAAGAAAACTTGACAACTACTGTTTGCTTGTCATTCGGTTGTCTGCTCTTTATGAAATAGGCATCTTCAACAGAGTTAACGTCTAGATCAACACCAACATTTTTAGATAAGTTAATTACTGCATCAACCGCTTTTGCGCCACTTTCAACTTTTAGACCACTTATTATGCAGTCATTCTTTACACGGTTATTATTTAACACCGTAACAGCAGCTTTTAATGTTTCAATTTCATTTTTTAACTTTTTATTTTCCTTCTCAACGACTTGTATTTTCTTTTTGTTTTGCTCAACATCTTTTATCACTTCATCAAACTTCGCTGACATAAAATTTATTGATTCAGCCAGCTGTTCCAGTTTGTCTAATTTCTCCAACTTCTTTAACTCACAGTTTATGTTTTTTAATTGTTGTTTTATGTCTTCATTCTCATCAGAGCAATAACGACAACTGAACTGTTCGCTCTCATTATCTATAAGCCGATCAAATTCTCTCCTAGTCAAGCCAGAACACTGAGAGTGAGAGAGAGTTTGAGAGAGAATTCAAAATAGTCTCTCCATGTAATTTCTTTTCTTAAGTATTGGAAGGTTGGGCTGACGATTGTGATGGTGTGTCAATGGAAATCCGAAAAGTATTGAATAAGGTGTTTAAAGTAGGTTAAGGTAGGTTCTTCTTCTTAGGTGGCGACTGCAATAGACATACTTATCTATTAAACGCCCCCCGTAGAAAATAATTCCAAGCGCTTCAATCTTCTGCGCTTCTCCTCCAATTCGTCACACCAAGTTTTGATAATATTTCAAAAGCCTGGTCCTTCCAATGGAGGCTTGGTCGCCCTCTTCTGCGCCGTCCATCAAGTTCGTTGTCGAAAACTTTCCATGTTGGAGCATTTGGGTCCATCCACACAAGATGACCCAGGTTGATTAAGCGAGATTAAGTTCTGAGTAGTTTTTAGCGCCTTCCAGAAGCCTTGGACTGCAGTTTTCATATAAGAAAATGTCTTACAAACTTCTAATATGAATAAATAAAAAAAATAAATAAATTAATAAAATAAATAAATAAACTTCTAATGTGAATGAACCATTTTTCGTCTTGGAAAAAACTTTGCCTTTGGAGTAATGTTTTGTAAAACGCTTTTTGCATGAAGAAATACCTCGGAAGTCACTTTTACACTTCAAACATTCGTATCGAAATGCGTCTTGTAGGGCCTTGCTTATAAAGAAAAGCTATCCTATAGTAATAATGGCTTATAAGCCATTATTATGGCTTATAAGCCATTATTACTATAATATATACTATACTTATAAGCCATTATTATGGCTTATAAGCCATTATTACTATAAGATAGCTTCTCTTTATAACTAATTTTTACTCGAAAAGTGTGTTCTAATATACTTATCTAAATAAAAACTATCTTTCAAGAGAAATTTCTGTATGAAAAGTATCTTCGAAATATCTTTCTATACGGAAAGTTTTTAGAAAGTACAGTTTCCTTATATGGGATTATCCATTTAGTGATTTAAAAACCGCGAGTCTAGCAAGACGGTCAGCTTTTAAATACGAGTACCTATCATCTGAAGTGTTATTTATTTAGTAAAAGTTTGCTATTTACGAATGTGGATCGTTTAACAACCGAGCAACGAGTAAAAATAGTTAAAACTTACCACAAAAGTGGTGATTCAAATGTGGGCTTTCAATGGAACAAAATTTTCTGCAGCGATGAAGTTAATTTCTCACTTGGTGGTTACGCCAATAAGCAAAATTACCGAATGTGGGACTTGGAGAACTTAGAAGTGATTGTGCAAAAGCCATTACATTCACAAAAAGTGACTGTTTGATGTGCGTTATGATCTGAAGGTGTGATTGGGCCGTATTTTTTCCAGAACTACCTCAAAAGGCATCACTGCTGCAACCAGCAAAGAGGCGGTCATTGAAATGACATTGCATTTCATATACGAGTATAATGGCAAGGTTCAAACATTGTAATGAAATAGAAGTTTCATCGAAATCATAGCTTTATAAGCATTTTATTTACTTGAAAACGGGAACTGAATAACTGTTTAGAATGAGTCTTTTAATAGGCTTTAGTAAATTTAGTGTCCTCTATGATGTTTCCATTTCTTTTCTTTTGTGTGATTAGTATTTTCCACGAGTCATTTCCATAGAAACGTGTTTTCTATTACACGTGCCTTCATCCATTTCATTTCCTCTTTATGAAAAGTGTCTTCCACAAAACTTGTTTTTATATAAAATGTGTCTAACAGCACACTTTCCTTTATGTCAATCATCTCCAAATACATTTCTTTCTGCACAAAAAGCGTATTCCGTGACACTTCGGGGACTATATTGAATACGCTCTTGTGCATCATTTGGTTTTAACTCGTGAACCAATGGCATGTTATATGGGAAAAGATGTAACATATGTAAAATTCTTTGCAAAGACCGCCTAGACATCTCTAACTGCTGAGAACGTCGCCTGGAGGAAGTTTCGGGGTTTTCTTCAATACTTGTTTGCACTCGAGCAAATATCTACGATATTCAGGATTTTACTTTTAAGCCTTAAGGCCGATTTGATTAAATTACAATATTACAACGTATCTTCTCCATAATTCAATAACAAACGCTTTATACAACTTTACAACTTTACTTGTTATAAAAATATTGTGTATTTTAATAGCAGAAAAATATGATTTACTACTTTACTTATTAGAATTTTTCACTTTGTATGTTTCTTGTCCTAAAATACGGAATTATATAAGGTGTCGTTTTTTGTTTGTCTTTTTTTCGTCTCTTTACAGAATTAATTAAATAATATTTGATGGAAAATTTTAAATTTATGATGGAAATTCTCAGCACAGAACAAAGAACCAAAGTTGTTAAATTTTACTTTAAAAGTCAGCATTCGATTATTCAGATAATATCGAAATTTTCTTCCTAATATCGAAATTTTCCTTCTAGTGCTCCAACAATTACCGATTGGATCAGCGTTTTGGGCAACAACGGGCTGTCTCTGATCTTCCGCGTGCTGGAAGACATCGTGCAGTTCGAAATGAAGTGACCATTGCGCGAGTGCAAGCAAGTATTGAGGAAAACCCCGAAACTTCCACCAGGCGACGTTCTCAGCAGTTAGGGATGCCTAAGCTCCCTTTGCAAAGAATTTTACATATGTTACACCTTTTCCCATGTAAGATGCAATTGGTTCACGAACTAAAGCCAAATGATGCACAAGAGCGCATTCAATATAGTCGCCGTTTCCAAGAATTGTGCCTAGAAATCAAGGAGTTTATTCACAAACTCGTAATTAGCGATGATGCTCATTTTCATCTAAATGGTCGCGTGAATAAACAAAATTGCAGAATGTGGGGCACTGAAAATCCAAGAACAATTGTTGAAGATCAAATGCACTCACTTAGATGCGCAGTATGGTGTGGAATATCTTCAAAGAGTATCATTGGACCACATTTTTTCGAAAACGACGAAGGATTTGCGATTAATTTGAACGGCATTCAATATAGGGAAGTAATTCAAAATTTTTTAAGGCCAGAGGTGCAGAACAATCCAGATTTGTGGTTCCAACAAGATGAAGCCACAGCTCATACTATGGCTATCCTGCTCGAAATTTTCGGCAGTCGAATAATATGGCGTTTTTCTGATTTATGTGGCCACCTGATTTAACGGCTTCCGATTTGGCTACCTAAAGGGTAAGGTATATGCCAATAAACCAAGAACCATCCAACAACTTAAGGCCAATATCCGAAAAGGAGTGGGGGCGCTGGGACCTGAAATTCTAAGAAAAGTTATGGGAAAAACTTTGGAAAGAGCATGTCAGGTAGAAGCAAACAATGGATACCATTTGAAATATATTGTCTATGAAACATAAAGTGAACATATTTCCAAACTATATTCTAAATTTTGATAAATGCCAACGTTAAATAAAAGCAGAAGGGAAAAAGTTGTACACTGAATAAGTAATAACGTTACTTATGCCCCGCCCTTTATATATATATGTATATACTTATATATAACCTTAGAGGATTGCAGATAAGTATTTTCGCTTATTGCAAAAGGAGTGACAAACTCGATGTACCTCCTTCCTATTCTGGTGGATATACAAATAGTTTTTACGCAAAATATTTGCCACGTATCATTTTCGTCATATGCCTGCGTTAGATTTGAAAAGTTATTAACCAATTCCGTTTTTTTTTGTATACATACATATTTATTTATTTATTTATAATGGATTTATTTTTCCATAATTTTACATGGTATTTTTCAATTACGTCTAAACAATAAATCATTTGTTCTAAATAAATTGTATAAAACTATAGTGTTGTTCTGGTTTATGATACTAAACTAGATTTGTTCTGTATTTACTTTGTTGATTTTTATATTACTTACATTAACGCTTTACAACTTGTTGTAATGTTCAGCTAAGTTTAAACTTATTTTTAAAATTAGTTTGAGGCACATTAACTTTTGTTATGTTGTTTTCTTGTTGTTGTTGTTGTTTCTTTCAGGAATTACATCCTACTTAGATGTTTACATTTTATAGCTAAATATATTTTATTTAATCTTAAAAATGAAATAAATTTAAAATTCATATATTAATGTTAACATTCACAATTATAGTATAGGATTAAAATATAAGTTGTCATCCTTGTTTTTTTTTTCATTTCTTTATAAGAATTCTTAGAGAAAAACTAAATTTTACTTAGTAATAGGAAACTTTATATGGTTTTCGTTTTTAAAACTAAACTAAGATTTGGGGTGTTTTGCTAACGGGTAGACGGAGATTTGGAATGCAATAGTATTACGTGACAATAAAATGTAATTTTTTCTGTGGTTAAAAATCAAACACTGTCTCCTTGTTTATTTTAGATTGTGAGAATTGATCATGGAAATCTGTGATAGAGTTAGCAAAAGAGACCAAAGAAATAAGTTTTCTATTTTCTGTATGGACATTTTGTCAAATCAACAACGGCAGATATTTTGTTCCCAGTCCTACACTGTGCATCAATTAATGTAAATTAATTACACATAAAATGTTTAACAAATTTGTAAACTTTAATCTTGTTTGGGACTAAGTCGAAGTCCGGTGACTAAGTCACCGGATGGAAAGAAAATAGTTTCGTTTTTTTTAACATAGATGGTGCTTTTGTTATTTTTTAAATGCTTTAGCATAACTTATTAAATTGTATGCCATGCCGTTATACGTACAATTGACACTTCAAGCTTCATTTTGGGATATGTCACAACATTTTCATATCTTGTTCTTTATTTCAGAAAAGGCAAAAATGTCACAAATGTACACCGGCTTGTTGGTATTGTATATGATTTGGGAGGCTTACTAGAATGCACATGTCTAAATTGGTTCAGAAATTTCAGTTGTGAACATTTCACGGGCGAGTCCAACATATTTCTGCCCGAAACAATGCAAAGAAGTTGAAAGTATCGTTCAGGACTATTGAAAACCATTTGAGACAGCTTCGACTCATTAGAGAGCGTGGTCAAAGTTGACCGCCGTACCGTTCTTCCCAATAACGTTGATGAGTGTGATATCAAAACCGCTATCTAGTCGGGCGAGTCCCACATGTTTCTGCCCGAAACAATGCAAAGAAGTTGAAAGTTTCGTCTAGGACTATTGAAAACTATTTGAGACAGCTTCGACTTATCAGAGATCTCGAGCGTGAGCTAAAAGAAATCCACTTAATGAAGCGGGTGAATGTCTGCAATTTATTACCTAAACGCAACAAAAATTACGAAACGCGTTGTTACCGGTGTTGAAAAATACGTTCTTTACCGCAATATCAATCATACCGCAATTGGGATGAACGTATTCAAACTTCATCAAAGGTCGAATTGTACCAATGTTGTTAATTCGGAGGAGTCTTAAGGAAGTGGGAGTAACTTTGCACAGCTCTCGAGGAGCCAGCCCATAATTTCTGAGGTGTATTGGAGTCAGAAATTTAATGAAGCTTGATGAAGTCCTGAAAGAAACAAGCTATGAAATCGTAAGAGACTGACTTTTCATCACAACAATGCAGTTCTCACACATGTCTGCAGACTAAGCAAAAAGTATTGGAGCTTGGATGGGACAATTTTATACCATCAACTTCGAATTTTCATTGATTTCGGAATCAAAAACATTTTGTGTATAGAATATTATTCAGTACACTTGAGGGTCTAAACACCAATTTGTTTTAGTATTTTACCGGGAAGGATCAATTTTCCAATCTGGGATTAAAAAGTTTTCTAAACGATGTCAGAAACTCATTGAACAAACTCGAAAATAGGCATGCATCAATTCCTAAACGTGAAGTCAAAGGAATGCATTCCTGCTCCTAGAAAGGCGGGGCGACATCAGGCTTTTAGACGCTTCGTATAAAACCTTTGAATAGTGTAGAGTATGCAAAACTAAAGTCTGTTCTTTCCAATATGTTTGTATCCTATTATTATACCTTTAAACTTGGTATGTCTATCAATGTCCTTATATAGGTAAATTTTAGAAAATAGCTATTATAAACAGAGTAGCAGACGCTGCTTTTACTTTGTCCCTAATATGATTTGGAGCCTGGGTTGGGTTTTTGGTTCCAGTGAATCTGGAGTGTATAGTGAATATGATCAATGATCTCTCTGGGCTACGTTATACTGGCCTCGTATATACTTGTGTGAATCTTATGAGAATAGGCAATGAAGAGAAAACGTCCCAAGTGTGCACTATTTACTCATAAAAGTAAATTAGTTGGTTTTGATCTGACTTGTGCTGTCTCTTTCTCAATATATGAAAAGGCTGCAGTAACATTTCTTAGATTTCGATAAACTACAGTTATATTATTACGCCTGTTTGCGTAAAGGTAGTGCCAGTCCAATTTGCTGCAGCCTTCCCTAATCATTTCCAAAATATATTGTAGAGGTCCCAAAACGGACTGTCATCCTGTCCATAGCCTCGTTTGAAGTAAAAGAATTTACTACGATTTTGTACGTCTTCGCTGAAGATTTCGTTTGGGAAAATGTTATCCTATAAACATGGACATATCATTTTCTCATTCTTTCTTTCTTTTGCTCAAGCGAAACTTTACACATAAATTATTTTATCACCACAGATTGCACGTAATTTTCTAGTAGGAGGAAAATAACTATAACAAACACAATACAAAATTATCCTTAACAATAACAAATGTGTACAAATCTTTTGTCCTTGAAAATGTTATCATAAAATTAAACGAAGCTTTAATTAAATCAAAGTTACCAGCTAAAAAAAAACAAACTTTTGTGTTGCTCTTGATTAAAATCAAGGAAATACTCATTGTGTCAGATTCCTTTGAAACCATGACATTTTGTTAACGCTTTAAACTGTTTGTTGCTGCGGCATTATTGTTGTTAATGGTGACTTTACAGTGTGTTCTGTTTATTGTTATCGATTGACTTGGAAGCGGTCACTGGTCTTAGTCTAGGACGTCTTTTTGGTTGCAGAGAATATAGGCGGCCACTGCGTGGCGGTCTCGCATGTTGCTCCGTCAGAGAATATGTCTGGGTTAATTGGTAACTGAAATGGTACGAAAGAAACCAAATAGAAATGTAGCATAATGTCAAAAAGTTAAAAAACATAAATCTATTAGTTTATGACCACACGCATATGGAAGTTATTGCACAGTGGCTGGAAACACTTGAATATTACATATAAATAAAACAAAAAAAAAGTTAAATTTTATTACAATATATTACATTTCATTCCATTGAGCTACACAAGGCAAGAAAAAGGGCAAAAAGTAGTACAGAAACTTCAGTCAGGTGAACTGATTAATAATGTCCTTTTGCATTGGCTCAAAAGAGTTCGGAACGCCAAAAGGGGCGCTTTAAATCGCTGGTTGTTTTCAAAAAATGCTCTAAATTAACGCACGATGAAAGAAGCAAAAAACCATACCTGACCAGCAAAAAAAAAAAAAAAATGCATCCAAAGAAGCAAACATTCATCACATTTTGTGATGAGGAAGTAGTGAAAAATTACGTAACCATCAGCGAACTTAAAATAGAGTTGTCATGGGATCATGCATCTTCTCCATATATTTGCGAATGATGTAGGCGTGATAAAAATTCAAATCTTTGGGTGCAATTTTGCGAAAAAATATTTCTTCAGTATACGAGGTGTGACCAAAAAATAAGTATAAGTATAAAATAAGTTCAAAGTAATTCCCCTCAGATATAATACACTTATGCCAGTTTTTTTTTTAATCCTCGAAACACTTCTGAAACACGCTTTTTGGTATCGCCAACAACTTCTATTTCGATTTTTCCTTTATCTCCTCAATCGTAGCAAAACGCTTTCCTTTCATCGCTGTCTTCAGTTTTGGGAAGGGGAAAAAGTCAGCGGGGGCCAAGTCCAGTGTATACGGTGGTTGAGGCATGATTGCGGTTTTGTTTTGGCCAAAAACTCACGCACAAGCATCGATGTGTGAGTTGGTGCGTTATCATGGTGCAAAATCCATGATTGGTTTTTCCACAATTTTATGCGTTTCTGACAGATTGTTTCGCGCAGACAGCGCATAACTTCAAGGTAGTATTCCTTATTGACCGTACGATCTTGTGGCAAGTATTCATGATTGCAACAAGGCCATTGCAATCGAAGCAAACAGTGAACAAAACCTTCAAATTTGACAGAACTTGATGTGCTTTTTTCGGTCTTGGCTCTTCTGGACGCTTCCATTGGGATGATTGGGCTTTGGTTTCAATGTCATAGCCATACTGCTATGATTCGTCACCAGTCATGACCTTCAACAGCTCCTGAGCGATGTCCATGCGACGTTGTTTTTGCTCAAAATTTAGCAATTTTGGAACAATCTTCGCTGCCGCACGTTTCACGCCTAAAACACCCGTAAAAATGGCTTGGTATGAACCGAACGATATGCCAACATCATCAGCAACCTCTCTAGCAGTGATTCGACGATTATCCAAAATCATTTTCTTCACTGCTCGGGCGACCAGAACGACATCTTGACATCTTCTCGGCCTTCCTTAAACCGGTTATACCACAATTAAACTTGTGTTCTGCTCATAGTAGACTCGCCAAACGCCACAGTCAACATTTCAAATGTCCTTGCACATTTAACTTCATTTTTTACATAAAACTTAATACAGTTTCTTTGGGCCATAAAAAATCGAAGAGCACACCAAAACACGACTAACCTTTTTATCTGTCAAAAACAAACTGACAATCCAAAATGGCTGATATTGTCAACATATACACATAACAGACATGTGTACCAACATAACAGAAAAAAATGAGAAAATCGAACATACGTAACTCACGAAATTTGTAAATAATGGTTATTTTTTGATCACACCTCGTACATATGTTGTCGGAAAAGGAGTTACATTGAAAAGTATTCCCTCAATTTAAATAATTGCACTAAAATTGTTCTTGAAAAAGTGTTTTTAAGGGTTGTTCTTATCACAAAATCTGCTCGCAAATTCCGAAGGATTTGATACTTTCCATAAGTAACCAAATTCAGTAGACAAACACTAAAATGCAAAGATACTTATTGCTCTATAGGATCGAAGCTTATACACAGTCCATAGTATTGGGAACCAGCGACAAAGATTTTGATGGCGCTGGGAAATGTACGAGTATATTCCTTATTTGGTCTCTGAGTATTTGCAGTTCTTACGAATGAAATGGCAAACTTAGTAAATCGATCATCAAATAAAGGAGGATAAACAAAAATTTCCCAAAAAAAATTTAAATGGAGCTTCTTTACATCATTATACAGGGTGGCGCAATAGAACGTGCATATTTAAAAAATAGATTAAAAAATAAATGCAAAAGGTATGGTTAAAATAAATCTAAGGCATTGTAGAGTAATAAATGGAGTTTATTTTTTAAAAATAACATCATCTAAATGGTGACCCTCTCTACGACGGCACTCCTATAACCGCAAACGAAAATTATTGAAAACTTTCTTCAGTAATACTGGTGTAATGGCTGCCATTTCACCACGGATATTCTCCTTAAGCTGAACGATGTTTCTTGGATTATTACTGTAGACTTTGTGTTTGAGGTATCCCTACAAAAAAAAGTCAAGAGGCGTCAAGTCTGGACTACGTGGGGGCCATGGGATATCACCTCTTTTCGAAATCTGGCAGACTGAACATCTGCTTCACCACCGCCATGGAGTCATTTGATGTGTGACAGGTAGCTCCATCTTGTTGAAACCAAGTTCTGGAATTCACTATTCTTGAACTTTCAATTTCTGGAGCCAAAAATCCGTACAACATCTCAACATAGCGTTCCGTATTAACCGTGACGTTTTGGCCCCGCGCATTTTCGAAGAAAAAAGGACCAATTATTCCTCTGCCAGAGATTGCTGCCCATACTGTCACTTTAGGAGTATGCAATGATTTCTGGTATTTGATTTTGGGATTTTCACTGTTCCAGTAACGACAATTTTGGCGGTTTACGAACCCATTCATAAGGAAATGAGCCTGGTCAGAGAAAAGGATATTGTCAAAATTGGAAAATCGATTAAGCATTTCATTAGCAAATGCGAGCCTTGCTATGAAGTCAGACTCTTTCAATTCTTGTGTTAATTGCAGCTTATATGAATGCAGTTTAAGATCCAATGTTAAAAATTGTAAGACAGACGATCTCTTGCGAGTCGACATTTGTGGATTTCCTCGTACTGACTCCATAACTCTCTCAATATTGTCTTCGGTCCTAGATGTTCTTGGGCGACCATTTGCTTGTGGTTTAAATGTTGAACCGGTCTCTTCAAAACGCTTTACCCATATTTTAATAAAATTAGCACTCGGAGCTTCACTAATTCGCCGTAGTCCATATTCAGCACAATATAGTCGCCTAGTAGCAATATATGAACGAGAGTTCTCGTGAAATGCGCGCACGCAAAATGTGCGATGCTTGCCATCGAAGTGATTCATAGCGACTAAAACTCCATGAGCTCGCCAACTCTACGATGTAGGCACCCCCCCGGCCGCGCCTTTTCTACCCCGCAAAAAAAGATGATACAATATGCACGTTCTATTGCGCCACCCTGTAGTTTAAACGAAATGTATTGAAAAGTATTTACTTATGTATCTTTCGCGTGTTCTGCCACTGTGCATTTTGTCAAACTTTCTATACTTTTTAAATATATTGCACAATTAATGGAAAAGATAAAAGCACACATATTAATATAGCTCTTACTTTAGCTCAAGTTTAGCCAATCGTTGTTTCATTTTGGCCTGGCTCGCCGTATACTCGGCCAGTAAACGTGCCAGACGCATGTTGAGATTTTCCACAGAGATCTCTAATTTTTCCACGCCACTCTCAATGCTGTCGTGAATGCGTTGGGAATCTAAGGATATAAAATGACTCATTGCCGGATTCCATTAGCGTTTGAGTAATTACACTTACCCGAAAAGACTTCTTCGTCCAGCAAACCATCCTTACGCAACAATTGACATCCTCTCTCTGTTAAGGTGGCTCTCGCTTCCGGATAGTCGGCCAGTGTTTCCCACAAATCACGTTTGGCTAAACAGAACAAATCCGAATAACCCAAAGACCTAACATTGGCTGTGCGTCTATTGCCTGTACGATTGCCTGCAATCTCCAGCACAGACACTTCCCCGAATACCGAACCAGCACCCAAAGTGGCAAATACGGTTACTCCATCATCCGCCACCACCGAGAGTTTTCCCCTTTTCACTATGTACATCTCTTTGCCAACGTCGCCTTTACGGCAGATATAATCGCCAGGACTGAAAACTTGCAGCTTCAGTTTGAGCACCAGCGCCTCCAGCAGGCCGGGCTCGCAATCGTGAAATATGCGCACCTGCTTAAGAGTGTCCATGTGCACCTGTATGGCTATTTCCGCTTTCAGCTTATCGGGCAGTGCGGCCAGTACGCGCTCCTCGTCGAGGGCGCCACTTTGCGACCAAGTGTAGGCGAACCATCGTATTACACGGGCCTCTAGTTCATGACCCACTTTGCGAAAGGCCATGTATTGTTTAACGCCATCCATACGATTTTGAAACTCGACACGTGCGACATTCATGTTAGAGATCATTGAGCCGATATTACCTGAAACAAGGCGAATAGGAAAGAGAGAAGGGGGCGGTGTTAATTATGAATCGACCGGGGCTTTTTAAAATTTTGAGATGGTAGTTTTCGACTCTGTCGTCAATGGTAAATCTTGGGGGAACTTAATTTTAAACTCACAAACGCTTCCGATTTTATAGATATATTTTCGCCAGGTGAATTTATGTTTGAAAAAGTGGAGAGCAATTACAACATACAATTTGCATTCTAGCGATTGTAGCCTTTCAATAAATGCAAATATATCATGTAAACATAACTTTATCGAAATTTTGATTACGGTTTTACATCCAAATTCGGACAAAGTTATATCTCAAATATCTCGAAAACTAGAGTGAAAATTAGCGGAATGATTGGAAAGTCGATTTATAATTAGTGATAAATTGAAGGCAGAAACATTAAACAAATACTTTTTTAAATCAGCCAACGAATTTAAGCCGGTAGTTGAAAATGAAATTTTGTTGTTAATGAAATTTTGAATTAAAACTCTAACATAGTAAAGAAATGCACTAGAAATACCTTGAGCACATCAAAACATAGTTTGTGACGCAATCTATCTACCTATATAGGTATATTAATTTCGCAATAAACTTTCAGTTTTTGATTTTTGTGATTAAAGTTAACTAGAAAAAATTGTCTTTGATTTTTATTATGTCGCTTGCGAAAAAATTCGTTTTCATTCGTATTATATCCATCCAAACATAAGAGTTATTTTTGAAATTTATTTCTTCAGTCTTCAAATAAATTTAATGTTCTTACAATTTTGATTTTTTGAAATTCAAATTATTGGGTGAGTCTTATTTTATTACACAAAATATAAACATCAGTCGGAGAATTTTATTTTTTTAGCTGTTTATTCTTTAGAAGGAAGGATTCTGAAGCCGATCTGACGTATGGATGGTGCCAGTAGTTTGAAAAAATATTATTTTGGACCCGACTCTTCCAGAGTAAAATCTAGCTCTGTTTTAATATTGGTTAGACTGACCCCTTTCAAATGGAAATATTGAATTTCACAACGGTGACCAATTTGTTCCATGTTTACAAATTCGCTGAGATCGTTTGCTTTTGATGGCTCAAATAAAAATACTAAACTCAACTGTAAAATATTGAGTAGCAGAGTTTAAACGAGGCCGTACGACCGGCCAAAACGAACACCGTAGTGGTAGGACCAATTGACCTTCCACGTCAGACACGTCAGAAAATCTACAAAATGGTATTGAATGATCGTCGGCTGAAGATGTGTGAGCTAGCTGAAATGGTAGGCTTTTCCAAAAGTATCAAACATCGTATATTAACCGAAAATTTGAAGATGATGCCGCGCTTGCTTTCAATAGAGCAAAAACAGCGTCGTGAAAATGTAGAGTGTTTCACCGCAATAAAGCTGAATTTTTGCATTGATTTATAACCATGGATGAGAGATGGGTCCGCCACTTTACACCTGCGACAAAAGAACAGTCAAAACAGTGGACTGAAATGGGAGAATCGTGTCCAAAGAAGGCGAAGACGATTCCATCTGCAGTCAAGGTCATGGCGCCTGCTTTTTTGGGAATCTGCATAGAATTACATTTATTGAATGTCTTTAAAAAAAACTATCAATGACGAATATTATGCTAAAATATTGCAGCGTTAAGTTGATGAATTTATGGAAAAAATGACGCATTTGTTTCATCAAGACAATGCTCCAGTTAATACATCCATTATTGCGATGGCCAAAATTAATGAATTAAAGTTCGAATAAAGAATAGCTCCCTCGGCCTATTTTCTATTTCCAAACTTGAAAAAATGGCTCGGTGGTAAAAGATTTGCCATTAACGAAGAGGTGGTGTCTACGTATAGTCTATAAACAGGGTGTAAAAGCTATTCAATATCGGTAGGAAAGGTATATCTGGCAAAAAGGAGATTATGTTGAAAAATAAAGAAAAAAAAGTTGCCAACTTATTTGTATCTTCTTTGCTAGTTTGACTAGTTTTGGGACCGCCCTCGTATATATTGCAGATATACATATAAAATTGGCGTACGTGTCCGGTTATTTTGATAAATTTTTAGTTTTAATTTGTACAAAATAAAGTCGATTTTAGAAATTGTAAATGTAATTTTTGAAAATCCGGTAACGAATGGAAAAACCCGTGTAAATCGGTTATTTGAAAACACCAATTTCGAAAAAACCGGCATGCAGTCTCCATCAAAAAAAAAACGGTTTATCGGTTTTCGATTTTGAACACGGGTCTTAACAGCTAAGGGACTGCTCTCCTTTATGTTTCGGTGTGATTTAGGTTAATCATTATGCGGAAGAAGAACAAAAAAAAAAATGGTCAAGAAAATAGGCCGCTAAATTAATTTCCTTGCGCACAACATGCCATAGTGAAATTATCAAATTGATATCTATTAACAAATTGTACTTATAAATTAAAACTATACCTAAGCGTACACATACACTTATGATATTTTAAGCAAGTACTTACTATCGACATACTTATACACAAGTTGACGCATGTCCTCGCCATGTGCCGCCGAATAATCCTTTCGGCATGGAAACACCAAAGATGACACTCTTTAAGATAATAAGTCTAGCACAGTAGCTTTCATTATATCACTTCGCGTAATCCAAACAAAAATGGCTGTCACGCAAGTCCTGTCTCTCCGAACACTTGAAGTTGTACAACAATCATGTAAATGGACTTAAGCCATGAAAACAAACACATTAAAAGGACATTATGATCCACAACTTCATTGTCAGCACAATCGATAGCACCATCATAATCATCATCGTGGCAATTACCATTAGCACTGCCGCCCATCCCATCATCTTCGACATCGTCATGGACTCCGCCACCACCAACCATCACAAACATTGTTGCAATCATTGTCATTGCCGCCATTGACGTTGTAATGACTTAAACAGTACGAGAGAATTTCATTGTTATAAATATAAACTAATTAATATTTAACCGCAAACAAAGAGTGGCCGGACATGACGAAGGATGGACGGACGTTGCAAATTCAATAGATAAACATGAAATGCAAACAAATGTGTAGATACAAGTTTGAATAGACGCACGCAAAGGGAAACGTCTAGTCCTTGTCAGGGTTGTTTCGGTCGGTTGATGCGGTGGCCAATGATTCAATGGATGTCGCGGCATTTATGTATGCTTTTTGTCTTTTTTTTTTTGGCGGGAATAAGGAATTGTCTTGCATTTGTAATTGAAGCTTTTGGAGTGATTTTAAATTACATATCAGTCAAAGGACGAAACTTAAAATTCATGGATGGATAACTGAATATTACATATCTGATGCCATTTGGGTAGGGAATATTGAACTTGAATCGTCATCACCGACTGACAGACCTCCATACGGCAAAGTTGGAGATCAAACACAACATTTGTGGCGTATATTTTGTATGGTGGATTCTATAGCGAATTAATTTTTCAAATAAATAAATATTTGTGCATTCTACCAACTTCCCGATATACGCAAATTTTTTTACACATATTTTTTTGGAAATTTTGCATCAAAAATTACTAAGGAATACATTCTCCTGGACTGTTACATTTTCCTGGAAAAAATATCTAAATTTCCACATTTCCCGGGAAATATAAAATACAACAGCCATCTATGATAGTTTCATTTTTATACTCCATCTCAGAAAACGAATAAATTTCATTATGCATTATGAAATTCGTAAAGGAATTTGGTTCACTTTTAAAATGCGATATTCTGCTTATTTTGTTCATATTTATAGACAAATTGCTATATTCTAAATGTGTATTCAATGTGTTGTTTAACATTCTTACATTTTGTTGATGTCTTGCATATACTATAGACGATTGGTACGGGAAAAACTAACCATATTGTTTAATCTTGAAATATCCGGCTCGAAGGACCAAATGTACGCAACTTCTTCACCTAACTTTTGAACGACAAGTCCGTACGCGCTGAGTTTTTTGAAAGAACTGATTTTATTGAATATTCTTATGAACTATAGAACTTAAACTAGACAAACAAAAACTATTAAAATACCTTATCACTAACGCTCCTTGTGCCATGCCACACAGAGCGGCCCACACCCGCATGCGATAAGAGCGGAGTAAGAATCATTTCATCCCTTAAACTGTTTACGCTGCGTTTAGTGTCCTAAGTTATTTATGATAGGTTCAAGTGGACTGTACGTATTTTGTTTTCAGCATAAGTCGTAAAACGTAGCGGGAGATGCATGTGGCATCAATACGACTCAAAAATGCAATACCTAAATAAACTCTAAAGGGAAAACCACGACCCTCCTTCTCTAACACAAAACGCAATACCTAAATAAACACTAAAGGGAAAACTACGACGCTTCTTATCTAACACAAAACATGTTTAACTTTAAATACATATGATAACCAAAACTGTTCAAACTGTTAAAAAACATACAAGAACGACTGATATTTATAAAGTTCATAAATAGGCAATATGAATTTACAAACATTAACGTACAAAGATATAGTTGAATGGCAATTTGCTAAATTGCAAACTATTTTCAGTGCTTTATTCTGCATAGTTTTTAATAATTTCAAAACCTTTGTCCTTTTGCTACCGTATGTTATTGCCATGTAATTAAAGTGATTTTGAAAAAGGAACTGATAAATTAATATTTTGATTTCCCCATTTAATTTGTATTTAATTTTGTATAGCACTTTTGGTTTAATTCCAAGAGAGATTACTTTGCAAAGTAATTTCCAAGTAACAGATTATCCATTTAGTGGTTTTAAAACCGCCAATCTGGCAAGGCTGTCAGCTGTTAAATACCGGTCATCTGAAGTGTTATTTATTTAGTGAGAGGTTTTCAATTTACGAATATGAATGGTTTAACTGCCGAAGATCGCGTAAAAATAGTTAAAACTTACTACAGAAGTGGTGATTCAAACGTGAGCTTTCAATCGAACAAAATTTTCTTCAGCGATGAAGTTCATTTCTTACTCGATGATTACATTAACAAGCAAAAATGTCGCATATGCGGAGAACCCAGAAGTGATTGTAGGAAAGCCAGAAAAAGTGACTGTTCGGTGCGCATTATGGTCTCGAGGTATCATTGGGCCGTAGTTTTTCGATAACGACGCTGGAGGAACCTCAAAAGGATCCATTGCGGCAACCAATCCAGAGGACGTCATTTAAATAGCATTCTATTTCATACACAATTGTAAGGTCTAAGCATTATAATGAAATAAAAGTTTCATCGAAATTACAACTTTAAGTCTGTTTTATTTAACTTTTACTTTCAAAACCGAAAAATGGATAATCCTATACTTAACATCGTTGGTTTCTGTTATTATATTACCATCAACGAAAACACTAAAATGATTATTTAATGAATTGGCATGTGGTTTAAATCGTACCAATTTAGTATTATTTAGATTTGGAATAAAATTGTTCAATGTATAATGCTCAATTATTAGGGATGTATCCCTTCAAAACATAACTACAAGGGTAATATAAGCAAACATCGTTTGCAAACATTTTATCGACAAGATTTAAATTATAAATATTATTTAAAAAAATTAAAATAATAACAGCCCCAAACAGCTGCCCCGCGGTACTCTACATTTAACATTTACTATTTAACTTTTACAACAGTTTACTTGCACAAACTGTTTCTTATTTTGAAAGTAATCTTTAAATAATTCCCGCTGCTTCCATACTATTCCATAGAATCCTAATTTCTGCAGCATTATTTCATGATCAACTACATCAAAGGTCTTCGTAAAATCAAGAAGGTTACCTGTAACGCCAGTTGAACCCATGTCCATACCATAACACATAAAGTTAACAACATTTCCAACCGCTTCTTCCTTGCCACAACCTTTTTTGAAACGAAATTGGTATTTACAAAAGTATTTGTTCTCATCGAAATATGCCAAAAGTTTCCCATGAATAATCTTTTCAAAGCTTTTATCAACAATTATGCAAAAACTGTGTTTTAAGTGCCCGAAACCATAAAAAACGGGAAACTCAACTGAAAGGAAAACGTATTACGTCCTCATGCTACACGAAATATTTAATATTTTCTTAATGTTGCCATTTTTACTTCTCCTCCTTCTGATTTTGTTATTAAATATTATTTCGGTTATTGAAGTTGCCTAAGTTTACCATGATTTGTTAAATATCTTGTTGGCATTTTGAAGGTAATTCTATAATGTTTCTCTTATAAAAATCCTTGTCCTCATTGGAAAAAGGACGATTTTCACTAGTAAAATCAATTGGAAATCATTTGGGGCCTGGTCCGAACTATAAGGTGAATGCGTAGGAATCTGTCAATTAATCTCTGAAACTTTTGGTGAGTCACTGTTGTTGGTTACGGCCTGGTGTTATCGTAGAGGAACACAATTTCCCGACCATTGGCCAAAGCTGGCCGCCACTGGCCGATTGTTTCCTTCAGACGATCCAATTGTCGACAATACACGTTCGAATTAAAGATTTGGTCGCCAATATTTGCTTGGCTACCATTTTCCCTGTCTCGCCGCAATTCGACTACGACGTTTGCCTACTTTTTACCACCGGTTATCATCAGCTTCAGAAATGGGGTGTGCAATGTAGCGCCGATTTGCAGATGAAAATTCGATCTAATGGGCTTTTTTGCCTTAACTCGCGTGGGGCCGTACATAAATAGAGCTTCTTTTTGTATCCAGAGTTATTCAACTTCAGAAATGGGGTGGGCAATGTAGCGGCGATTCGCAGATGGAAATTCGATCTTAGAGGGTTTATGCGTCAACTCGTATGGGCCGTACATACATAGAGCTTCTTTTTGTATCCAGCCTTATTCAGCTTCAGAAATGAGGTGGGCAATGTAGCGACGATTCGTAGATGGAAATTTTATCTTAGGGGGTTTATGCGTCAATTCGTATGGGCCGTACATGCACAGAACTTCTTTTTGTATCCAGCCTCATTCAGCTTCAGAAATGGGGTAGGCAATGTAGCGGCGAATCGCAAATGGGAATTCGATCTTAGAGGGTTTATGCGTCAACTCGTATGAGCCGTACATACATAGAGCTTCTTTTTGTATCCAGCCTTATTCATTCATTCGTAGATGGAAATTCGATCTAAGGGGGTTTTTGCGTCAACTCGTGTGGGCCGTACATGCATAGAGCTTCTTTTTGTATCCTGCCTTATTCAACTTCAGAAATGAGGTGGGCAATGTAGCGGCGTGTGGGGCCGTACATACATTGAACTTCATTTTGTATCTAGCTTTATTCTTGTAGTCCCAAACAGGTTTTTGTGCAATATTTGACTCGAAACAGTGATTTCACGACGGTCGGGCTTGCCGATTTCCATTATTCCATCGACATTTTCGACAATTCACGAAACTATAATTGGTCTTGATTTTCCATTACAATATCGGGACTAGAAACACTTTTACACTTAAAGCCGCACGGCTTCTGCATTTGCCTTTATCGAAAAATGCCATCACATATTGGAAAAATTATGAATTTCTTTTTATTTTTTTATAATATGCGAGAAACAGGTTACTAAAGTCAACTATTGGAAAAATTATGAATTTCGTTTGTTTATACTTTAACTATGTGCTGTCAAATTTGATGTTAACAATCTGCGGCGTAGCGTAAAAAGTAGTATAAATAAAATAAAAATTTTCTGCAATCCCTCCTACCTCGGCCATTTTTGGGGGAATACAAGGTCATTGAACTTTTCTCAATAAACTGATTGTGTCACAAAATGTATGGTATGTGGCTTCTGTTAAAACCACACAATGTCAAGTAGTACTCATCTTATTTATGCTACAACAAATTAGTAATCGTATTTTTATAGCGTTCTGCATTAATGGTTCAATTAAAGTATTACATCTCTAGACCATAAACCCTGACAAAATGTTAAGTTTTGCAGACGTAAACGTGGTGCTTGAACAACATGTGGGCTTCTCTCGCTTTAAATGTGACAATTTTGCTTATTTACAAAGCTATTGAACCTGAAATGAGCTTCATCGATTAATTGACCATAAATTTGACACAGTGCGTTAAACGTTCTACGAATTGATTAATTACTTTTGTAATAAATCCCAACAAAATACGCCAAATAACACTCAATGCATATGGCATTTTTGGTGCGATTATGAAAGAGAAGTGAGAGATGTAACTTCTTTAAAATATATAGAATTAATAAGGTCACATTTTGCATTCATACTTTAGCTGCCCACTAATGATTTAGGGTTACTTTGCTAGTATTCCTGCAAATTTAAATCCTTACGAGTGCAAACATCATCTCAATTATCATAATGTGAACTTTTAAACTTTCGTTTTGTTTCATTGTTAACTCAATTGTGACTCCAAGCCGACAATGGTCGCCATACGAAATGTCGAACTTACCTACAATGGTGGCAAATATTAGGACGCCAGCCAAGAAGTCGGCAACCACAAATAAATACTCTGCATCATTTTCTGGTGTTGGCGTCTCTCCAATCGTTGTCAACGTCAACGTTGACCAATAGAAACTGTAGATGTATTGGCGCTGCAGTGTACTGTTGCGGTCACCATTTAAATTGTAGACCCAGTTGTCGGTGCCGAAACCCAAGGCATAACTAATGGCAAAATACAGGCAGGCATTCCAGTGGATTAGCACGAGAATGGCGAGGACGACTTTACAGATGCGGAAGGCATTTGGATAACCGGTGGCAGTTTCGGTGCGATCGAACCACTCCCACATACGCGGCAGTCTCAGTAGGCGATTGAGGCGTACAATAACAGCGCAGGGTAGGAATTTCGGGCCGCATTTACTGGGCGACCACCAGATATAGGACAAGTCGGTGGGCAGCATTGACAGGATGTCCACGTACCAGCCTTTCGTGGTGAAGTAGTGGCGTCGCAGTTTATAGGCGTCACGTACCAGAAGGCCTTGATCCAGGTAGCCTAAAATGGAAAAATGTGTAAATGAAATAAAATATCAAAATAAAAAGAGTTTGTGTGGTAAAAGTATTTACCACGATTACACGATTGCATTAAATTGAAAGCTTTGTCGTTGCCCCAAACTGTAGTTCAAAATTACATGAACATAATAAAAAGTTTTATGAAATGTTAGTTGTATTGTTGTGCCTTCAAATCTGCATTTGTCGCATGTTGTCCTAATTTCTTCATCGTAAACACTGTCAAATTAGATAGTTGTGTTTTTGGCATATCATACAAATTGTTATCTCTGCGGTTGCCACCATTGTCCTTGATTATAATGCACTGCAGTAGTTTTGTTTCATTCAAAATGTATGCTTTCATATCCTTCAAAGTCAGTACATTGACAACGTTTTCTCATCTAGTTTATGGTAATGACTTTTATGCCCACTGAGTTGAGTTTAGTGAAATTAACATATTTTAGTTGTCTTTTGTTTGAAATGCAAACCGCATAAACAGAAATAGGAATAAGAAGTGAAATTAATGAGAAATGAAAGAAAAACAATATTTTATTCCTTTCTCATTTATTTATTTATTATTTTTTTTAATTGAATGTGTCATCTTCAATATTTTAATTTTGGAAAGGAAAGTTAAGTCGTAGGTTGAATTACTATTACTCACGTATTGTAGAATACTCTTGACAAGAAATAGAGAAAAACTAAGGATAGTTAAGGGGAGAAACTAGTTATCAGTCATATGGAAGAAATACGCTTCAAAGTGCATACGCCAAGAACAAATTTAACATTTTGTGGGATTGTTTTGGAAAGCTTAGAATGCATACTAATAATTTGATCGAGAATAGAACGTGATAGGAATATTTCACGATACGAACAGCGCTTCAAATTATAGTTCGTCAAGATCAACCATGAAGTTTTCTATACCATTCTATTGGAAGGAATTTGTATTGCAAATGTATAGCATTCAAATCAAATGTTTTACAAATAGAACAAGACGATGTCCGGAATAAAACAAGATGTTTGTGGGATCTGAGCGAAATTCTGCTTTTATTCGAAATGTTCATGTATGTCATAATGTGTGGAATATAATATAGTTCAAATGCCGCACAATCAATGTGTATGTTTACATGAGTCTCGCCTTGAAGCCTTACCCATGGTGTGCCATCACATAGGTGCTGTTTTCTATAGTTCTTTCCTTGGTTATATTTTTTTTCTTCTTGCGACAGCAAGCGCACCTTTGGGGTACCCAAACTAATCCCGAGAGGATTAGTCGAACTACCTTTGAGATCAGAAGTAGGTCCCCTAGGAAAACTTCCTCAGGGCCCGCTCCCTCTCTCGGCCAAAGTACCGTTGTAGTCACTTGGTATGAAGTGAGCTACCTCCAGGTTAGGAGTTGAGGTCATCTAGAAAGACCTCGGATATACATGAACAGTGTTTTCCAAGCTTCTGCCTTCCTTCACCAACGCTTGAGCAACGCAAAAGCACTGAAAACACTTGTACGGGCAATCACAGCCAGCACGATGCTCCCACAAGGGGTCCAACACCGTTGACCAGGAAGGAACAATGTTCCTTGGGCCCCTGGTCACCCGTGCTACTAGAAGAGAAGAACCCTCTGGTCAGGGTTTCGCAGACAAGCTACTCCAGTTTTGCTTTATCATACCTCGCATGGAACTGGTAAACCATTATCTACGGCATAGATTTTCAATGTCCGAGGAGAGAATATCAACACAGCAAATCATGCCATGCTCCACTCATAGTCTATTAACCAGATCTCTCTGGCCGTACAACTATTACAAACGGAAAAGACAAATCTTATGATATCTCCCGACGGCTTCTCTATAACCGCACCTGTTGCCAGGATGTGTCTTGTTTAACTATGATTCTCCCCTTTACTTGGTTTTCGAAAAACGATCTTGGATCAGTTTGATGTCATATTATAGGTGAATCCCAAAACATAATCCACCTGTTCCTAGGGCGCCTGGCACAAGGCCACACTACTTTGTTTTTGTACGCAAGCATCATCCTTTGCCTGCTTAATTACAGGATCGGGTAGAGAGGCTTGCGTTTTAGGGGTAAGCGGTACAGAGCATCCTAGGAAACACCCGCCTACCCACTTAAATCGTGCACAGCGCCACGGTTTCCAAAGATTCAATCCTAATTTAAGTGATGGCACGCCTTGTATTAGTTTCTAGAGCATTGATTGATTGATTACGGCTTATTGGTAGAAACCTGAGAAAACCGTACATAAAAAGTTTAGCATGAGCAAATCACACAATTTTGTTCGGATGATTTTTCGGATACAAATGAAGAACTTATTCAAACACTCCGAACTCCAGTCAACAAATAAATGATATTGTCTGTAGTCATTAATTTTAAACCACTAGGTCAGTTGGATCTCACACCGGTGCAGGACAAGATCCCGAAGCAAAATTCAGCAGGTTGAAGACTGCAAAAGTCCCAGTACTTGTAGAATCGGTGGGGAATCGACTGCGTTACCTTCTCGAGCGAACGTTCACTGACAGCAGCGATGTTTTCGTCCGATCTGGTGTTTCTTTAACATATGGTTGTTGACTAATCATTTACCGAATCGGTCATCTTGAATTGAATACAGACGTCGAAGAATCGTTTTTGAAAAGTCATCACGTCTGTCATAAATTGGGAGCAACGCGGCCCGCTTGCCTTGACAAACACTCATCTGAATACCAGAGTTTTATCATTTGAACATGATGTACAATTTAGTAATCTGACATGATGGTTTGGCAGTGACGCCGAAAAAAAATGAACATAACGGATATCAACCAGGCCTATGCGAAAAACTAGTTATAAGTGTACAATACGAGAAACCCTCAATAAAGCCTATGATTTGTGAAAACGAAAAATCAAAGCTTGGCATCGTATTTCTATATAGAATATTTGAAAATAGGGCTCTATTTTGGGTTATCCATTTAGTGGTTTTAAAACCGTCGCTTTGACAAGGCTGTCAGCTGTTAGATACCTTACTGCTCAAAAACACCATTTGCATTTAGATTTGCACTTCAATCCATATGGAGTCCATTGGGTCGTATTTTGTCGGAAGTGAGCAATATGACCGTATGATAACCGACTTGTTGTGGATTGCAATTGAAGATTATGACCTAGACTACATGTGGTTTCAACAAGATAGTGCCACGGGCCACATAACACAACCGAGTTTGGCTTTATTGCAATTTCACGTTTTGGCAATCAAGTCCATGCGATTCTATGGCGTTACACTTTTTTTGTGTTTCCAGAAAGCGTAATTTCATGTTTTGACGATGCTAATTGGCCACCAAGATCATGCGATTTGACGCCATCAGCCGTTTTGTGTGGGGCTACGGCAAACCCCGCTTATACGCGAATGATCCCCAAACGTTGGAGCATTTGCAAATCAACATTCGTTAAGTTATCGTCGAGATATCGCCCGAAATGTGCAATATAATCAAAATATATTTGTAAAATATATTTGTATTCCAATGGAAAATGTATATTGTAAAGTGTGTTAAATCGGATATGGATGGTCTATTTGTACAGGGGCTAAGCGATAAGACATATTTTCAATAAGTTCGGTATGCGATTAAACCGAAGTGTACAGTGTAAACCGAAGCTTTTGGAAGGAAGTACGCTTGGCCTTAACGACTCACTTTTATGTATCGAAATACTGGCCCATGTTGTCCAGTTTTTACACAGGGTTTCTCCCTGATCCAATAAATCAATACTATGTATATAATCAAATTTCTGTAAAAATTGTGATTTAGGAAGAAATAAAAATAAGCGAAATAAAGAAATAAAAATAGGCGTTGCGTCAAAACTTGAATTGGAAAATAAAGTTTTAGAAATTATGAAGGAAATATTGATTTAACCGATCACTTTTTTAAGAAAGGTGCTAAAGGGTGATTCTTTATTCGTAGTTTTTTTTTTTTTAAATCGATAAACTGGTCTTTGCCACTTAATTTTTAAAGATAATTTCATGTAAATTTTGTCCGCGGCTCCGTCTCAAAATGTCCACTCGGAAGGCCACATTTTTCGTCACTTTTTCGAGCATTTCGGCCTGTATTCCACGAATAACGCGTGTTATGTTATCCTGTAAGGCTTCAATAGTGTTCCACATAGACTGACGACTTGACATAATCCCACAAAAAATAATCAAGAGGCGTTAAATCGCAAGATTTTGGAGGCCAACTCACAGGGCCAAATCGAGAGATAAGCTGCTCACCAAATTCATCCTCCAACATATCCATTGTTTCACGAGCAGTGTGGCATGAAACCACATGTCAACCAAGTTCAACTCACCCAATTGGGGCAACGAAAAAATAGCGTATCATGGCTCGATATCGTTCGCCATTGACGGTAACGTTTCTTGCACGGTCGTCTTTAAAGAAAAATGGACCGATGATGCCACCAGCCCATAAACCACACCAGACTGTCATTTTTTCGGGATGCATCGGTAATTAATGTATGGCATGTGGATGTTCATCACTCCAAATGCAACAGTTTTGCTTGTTTACGTATCCGTTCAGCAAGAAATGAGCCCCATCGCTGAACACAACAGCGGATTTTCATTGAGCTTTTGTAAGGTTCATTCACCATTCCATTAAACGTTGTGGTAGGTCATTCGTCATTCCATGATGAAATGGCAGAGTATACTGTACACTTTTCACTTTGACAGATGACATTTGGACGCCATTACCAACCAGTGCTCCCATCCTCAAAAACTTAAATCTTAAAAAATCACCCTATACAAAGCCGCGATCAATTATTACAAAGCAATCAACAAATGTTAATATTGTATGTAGAAATTTAGGAAGAAAATTTGAATTTATGTAAATTGATCAATGTACTCGTATATGGGAGGTTTCTGAAGGAGTGTAGAAAATCTAATCCAATGCTTGACGTGTACTAACTTTGGTAGAATTTAATGAGACTGAAGGAAAGATATGCATTTAAGACAGGGTATTGTTATCGGTTATGTTTTGTCGTTGCTATTTTTTTTATCTTGTTTAATAATACCGCCCGCAGTTAGAGAGGACCTTTCTCATTTATATAAATTGGCTCACAACATACGATGGTGCGTGCAGATAGACTTTGGTCTGACCGAATTTATGCCTCACGGCCAGCCTGACGCCTGTTCATTTGTTACACAGCTAAAGGTTTTTGTTTATTCTGCTGAACACTACAAGCTTCACTATCACCATTATTCAAACAGGCACTTCCTCAATCAACATTAATCCTGCTCATCATCCTCAGTAAAGCAAATTGTTTATAAGTAAATATACATAAATAAATACATACCTTCATGCATATGTACTAATGTATCCATGAGATAAATGAAATCACATAAGTAATCCAGGAAGTACCAAACGGGCGTTGCACGCTGATTTATCTCCCAGAAAACAGAACGGCCCACCACAAATATGATATTATATAACACAGCTAAAGAGACGACTGCCAGCCACTGAGAAATGAAGCAAATAAAAAAAAGCAGTTCATCAAATTAGGTCAATTTCCTTTGATTTCATTGGTACAGGATACCTACTCTGTAATGGGACTGCAGTGAAGGATTTACCGACAGGCGATTACACAGTCTACTCGTTCCGCGTATTTCACAAGCCGGTCCCGCATCGGCGGCCATCGAATTGGCCGCACTGCTCTCATTGTTCCCGCTGTTAGAGGCTGGATTTTTTCCGATTTTGTCGGTGTTGGTGGCATTGGAGAAACGTTCCAGGAACCAATCGGGCGGCTTGGGACGATTGCGTTTGGTTAGGCGTTGACGCAGGGCATTCAATGTGCGACGCAGTGTTGAGGGTTTGGAGCGTTTTGTTTGGTCCTGCAATGAAACGAAGAGAAACTCATAAAGTGGACATGCTAGCAGAAGCAATAAGTCGTCATTAAATCGATTAACTATAAATTGCGGTTTGGCTAGAAATCTGGCTCCCCGAATATATAATAAAAATGGCTAATATTAATCACAAGCAAACATTTATTATTACTTCATAGAGATGGTAGGCATGAAACATAAAATATAAAAATCATTCACAATCACCCTTAAGGGATAAATGTAGCCATTACTTTAACGTTCAGGGAAACCAAACGCACTTCGAAGTTTATTTAAGCTTTTGGTTTTGGATTGAACGGTGTTAAGAGATATAAAAGCGCTGGTGCGAAATTACATATTAAATATTTTATTCATTAAGCCTGAAATGGTAACATGAAACCCACTACCATTACACATATCCTTAGACTTTGTGTAAACACACTCCCATATTCAAGGGAACTTTTACTTGCGAGTGAATATCGTATAGGTATTTACATTTGATTAATACGGTGGTAGTTTAATACGAATCATGCTACTGTTAACTGTCAATGTGCACCGTTATTTAAAGATGTGGAAGGAGTTTTTTTTTACCCAGAACAGCGACGAAAACGTATCCGTTTCAACAGCATTTGGTTCCAGTTAGATGAAGCAAAACCCAAACAAAAATTACTAAACAAATTAATATCCTGAAATTCCACTTTTCGTTGGCGCCCAAAGGTCACCTGACCTTACTGCACCAGACTTTTCGTTATGGAATTATGTCAAGTAAGAGGTGTATAAAACGAAACCAAGCAATTTGGCTGAATTTAAGCACTCTATTAAAATAATAATTGAGGCGATCCCGACTTGAAAAATTTTCTGATCAGTTGTCACATTTGTGTGAATGAACATGGAGATCAGTTACGGTCTATCATCTTCAAAGGCAATTAGTTATATTAAATTAAATTGAATTTTCGGTACAATAAAAAATATATGCAATGTAATACATTAATGAAAAAACATTTGAAATTATTATTGCAGTAAATTGGAGTCCAAGAATTAATGTCTCAAAAAAGGAAAAAGATATAGATTAGTTATAGATACGCATTTCGAGAGGTTTTGCGGCTTACGGATCTCCGTTGGTGGACAGTCCACTATATGGACTTCTTTTGAGTCATTAAAATATGAGGCCGGTTCCAAAAATAGACGACCTGATATATAGATGGTGCCAGTAGTAGTAATTATTTTGGTAAGAAGTGGTAACCTTATAAAACATATGTTTTAAGCCATGTTGTTCAGTATTTTTATTTGAGCCATCACTGAAGTTTGTAAATACGAAAAAGGTCAAAATCACAGAAATTTTGGTTTGTAAATAAGAAAAAGGTCAAAATCACAGAATTTTTGGTAACACTTCGAGCATCGACTTCTGCATTAGGTTGTGTGAATTTTGAATGCGTTTCATACAGATTTATCGCCGAGCAACCAGATAGACGAACATCACACAATAGACTTAAAAATGGTGGCATATATCAGTTCAAATGGCAAAAATGAAACACTCAGACTTAAAAGTTTAACGTTCTAATTACATTTTGACCAGGTGCATTTCATGAGTACTTCATTCGATTAGACTATTCCCATTTCTCCGGCTGATTGGTAGATACACTAACCGTTCTGTCTTTGGTACTACTTGAAACTTAATTACAAGTTTATCATTGATAAGTTACAGTACAATGGGTGTGGTATCCATGTTAAGGTAGAGAATGGGCAAGAAGTAGCGATGAAAAAGTGAATGAATTTGCTGGTCATCTAGAAGACGTATTTACTCCTAACAATACATTCTCTCCTATGAATCCAATGATCAACGATCATTAGCCCAATGGTAACAAATTGCATGCAAATAAGACTGTCTCTCTTATAGAAAAATGTTGTCTCGTTGAAAATGAATAAATCTCGTGCACCCGATAAAATAACAGCGAAAATGATCTCAGAACTCCCCTACAATATTCCCAAACTAGATGTATTTATATGGCAGCACTGGTTGGTGACGGCGTCCAAACGTCATCTGTCAAAGTGAAACGTGTACAGCATACGAGTACTCTGCCATTTCATCATGGAAAGACTAACAAACCAGTAACGATTGCAAATTGCTGCAATTTATTATCAAAATTTATGCTCTGTGACAAATGTGCATCGTTTGATACGACCACTTTATGGCCGTCATAATCGACCTGCTGAATTAACAATTCGTGCTGTTATCTCCAAATGTCGCACCAAATTCACTTTGTTGGGCATAAAACAATTTTGCAGCCGTAGCTACCAGTGTTAATGACGATCGTGAAATGTCAATTCATCGCCATTCTCAGCGATTGGAATTTTGTTTGCCCCAATTGGCTGAGTTGAACTTGGTTGACATGTGGTTTCATCAGGACGTTGCAACATGCCACACTGCTCGTGAAAAAATGGATATGTTGAGGGATGAATTTGGTGAGCAGTTTATATCTCGATTTGGCCCCCAACATCTTACAATTATAGGCCTCTTGATTATTTCTTGTGGGGTTATGTCAAGTCGTTAGTCTATGTGGACAAGCCGAACACTATTTAAGCCTTACAGGATAACATAACACGCGTTATTTGTGGAATACAGGCCGAAATGCTCTAAAAAGTGACGAAAAATTTAACCTTCCGAATGGACATTTTGAGACGGAGTCGCGGACAACATTTGCATATAATTATCTTTAAAAATTAAATGGCAAAGACCAATTTATCGATTCAAATAAAAAATTTTAATGAATGATGCACATTTGAGTGTTTATTCGATTTAAAAATAAAACTACGATTAAATAATCACTCTTTATTTAATGCTATACTCCGCATTGAATACTTTCCTCGATCATGACAACTGTCTGAAATAATAATGATCCCAAAACCTGGAAAAGAACTGTCACAAATTACATCCTATCGATCCATAAGTTTACTCTCTATTTTATCTTAACTGTTTGAAAAGGTCTATCTCCAAATCTTGTACCCCCACATTGAAGAAAACCATGTAATACTCATGCACCAGTTTGGGTTTCGAAAAGATCATGGAACAATAGAGCAATTACATCGCTTAGTAATCCAGATCAGGAAAACACTCGAAGATCGGAAATATAGATCAGTTCTCTTTATATACATCTTCCAAGCCTTTTATAAAGTATGGTATGAAGGCCTCATTCAGAAAATAGTTTCTTTTCTACCGACAAACACTCACAAACTGCTGTAGAGCTATTTTAATGGTCGATATTTTATAGTAAAATCTAAAAACTCTGTTTCAACTTCAAGAAATATTTCAGCAGGAGTTCCCCAGCGTAGTATGCTAGGGCCTATACTATAGACCATCTACACCTCTGACATGCCTGTTCATTCCCTAATTCAAACTTCAACTTTCGCTAATCACACTGCATTCATGAGCATTAGAACTTGCCCATTAATGGTTTCTAGCCAACTGCAGGCTTATATACATACACTAGAATCTTGGCTCGAAAAGTTGCATTTAAAAGTAAATGCCTCTAAGAGTGTACAAGTTCATTCATTCTCTCTCAGACAGAGCAATTGCCCTCACTATTCACGGTAGTACCATATCCGTCCATAACCATGTTAAGTATTTGGATATTCACCTTGATCGACGTCTCACCTGGAAAATCACACAGGTTAAAAAAATCACTTAATTGAAATGGCTCAACTACATTGGCTTATTGGCTTCCAGTTCGCTCTTAGTTTGAAAAATAAAATCACCATCTACAAAACCATATTGAAGCCAATATGGACATACGGCATCCAGTTGTGGGGAACGGCATCAGCTTCTAGTATAAATAAGCTACAGGGAAGACAATCAAGAATACCACGACAAATTTTGTGGTGCCCCATCGTATATTAAGAATGATAACATAGACAAGGATTTAAACATTGCTTACATTGCCGATGAAATGAGAATATTAAGCAGTTCATGTATACCGAAGCTGTTCTCATGCTCAAACTCGCTCAAGAACTTCAACATTTTGCCGGTCATTTCCGGCTAAGAAGAAAGGACACGCTAGACTTGGTCCAGTGATACAAATTTTCGCTCACCAAAAATAAGATCCAGCAGTGGCAGGGTAGTTTAGTTTAAGATAAGATTAAGATTTCAATCCTTATTGTGAATTTCAAAAGAAAGATTCAATAGCGGAAAAGGAAAGTTAATATAAAAAAATGATATTGGTATTGTTAAATGTTGTACAGAATTTTTACGTTACGGTAGTTGCTCATAAAAACGTTATTTAATACAATGACTATGACAAGGATCAGTAAGAAAGGGACGTTTTGCGAGATGTACTCAAAAAATAAGGTGAATTTTAATTTTTCTCGAAATATATTTATTTATTCATCAATTTCTATTTTATCTCCTTCAAAGTAGTTCCCCTCAGATATAATACAGTTGTGCCAGCGTTTTTTCCAATCCTCGAAGCAGTTCTGATATGCACTTTTTGGTATGTTCTTGAACTCTCTCCGCGAGTTGGTTTTTATTTCCTCAATGATCGCAAAACGCCGTTATTTTATGGGTCTCTTCAATTTTTGGAACAGGAAAAAGGCGCAGGGTGCTAAATCTGGTGAATAATGTGGCTGAGGCATGATACGGTGTTGTTTTTGGCCAAATAATCTCTCACAATCAAAGATGAGTGAGCAGGTGTACTATCATGATGCAAAAGCCATGAATTTTTTTCCACAATTCTGAGCGTTTCTTTGGTATTGCTTCACTCAAACTTCGCATAACTTCAAAGTGATACTCCTTATTTATCGTACGACCTTGTGGTAAGAACTCCTGATGCACTGCGTCATGGTAATCGAAGAAAATAGTGAACAAAACCTTGACATTTGATCGAACTTGGCTTGCTTTTTTTGGTCTTGGCCCTCCTGGACTCTTCCATTGAGACGATTGGGGTTTGGTTTCGATGTCATAATCATATACCCATGACTCGTCACCACATATGACCCTTTTAAGCAAATCTGGATCATCATTGATGTCATTCAACAATTCCTGAGCGATGCTCATGCGACGTTGTTTTTGGTCAAAATTCAGTAATTTTGGAACGAACTTCAATGCCACACGTTCCATGCCCAAAATTTCCGAAAAGATTGCATGGCTTGAGCCAACCAATATGCCGACATCATTAGCATCTGCTCTAATTGTGATTTGACGATTCTTCATAACAATTTTCTTCACTTTCTCAACATTTTCATCGGTTGTAGATGTGCTGGGCTATCCGGAGCGAGCGTCGTCATTCACATCTTCTCGACCTTCTGTGAAAAGCTTGTACCACTTGTAAACCTTTTTTTGACTCAGAGTACTCTCACCGTATACCACTGCCAATTTTTCAAGTGTTTTTGAGCACTTAATTCCACTGTTCACACAAAATTTGATGCAACTTCTTTGATCTATTTTTTTCGATAGCAGAAAACATCTGTTTCATATTTATGCCTCTCACATACGAACTAAACATGCTATATGGATAAAACTTTCAACATATCTTCGAGACGAGTGTACCAACATAAAATAAAGTAATAATCGAAAGTCGAATGTACGTAGTCCGCGAAATTCGAAAATTCCGCTTTTTTTCGAACACACCTCGTATATTGACTTTTGAAATCCTAACAATCTGTACTTTCAACTAAACTGAAACAACTGATGCCCACAAGATTTTAATATGTTTACATTTGGAAAAGTTGATTTTTTTTAAATGTACGATCACATGTGAGAAATTTGATTAAGAATAATTAAAAAATATTCTGAATGCATTTTTTTCCATTTTCTATTACATATACATACATCCCTTTAAATCCTATTTGGTTTTTTTCTTTTAATGCACATAATATGATTTCAAACATCTTGCCTTTCTAATAACACAGATTGATTTACTTAGGATTTGACTTTATAACCTATTTTTCCAAGTGACGTGACTTCACTACAAGCTGTCGCAGCCACCCACTTGAGCAACAATGTGTCTAGTCATACATCGCTATTGTTAATAAAATGCTGATGTTTTCAACATATCCTTCCAACAAGTAATCTCATGTGCTCGTTTGGTAAATTCTTAATTTTTGTAACCATTACCGAACACATCTAGAAGACCGACCGGCAGCCTGCAATTAATCTGTTAATATGACATTTAATAATTTCTACATGTCACATTTATCAATGCATATTTGTCCTATCCATCCAGGGAAAGATAATGATTCAATTACACAGCAGAAATTCCTGAGGTGTTGTAATTTAAGTAAGAAAACAACAAGTCATCCTGACGGAAGGTGCTAATGGGTATTATGTAGAACAGTACACATATGTACACACTTGATTGATATGATACTTTTGTCATGGGCAACAAACATTTGTCATGATAGTCAGTATTGTTTATTTTTGTCTTCACTTTTGCCTAATGTCATTAGCGTCAATGATGATAATCCACAAGACTGTAACAGCCTTATGAATGTTTGGAAAATATATATGAGAGATAAGAAAGGATACTCTTTGTCTGGTTACATATGCACAGAGCGAAGGCAAAGTATACGAATTGTTTTATCAAACTATAATAGAATTCAGGTATAATATAATATAGGGTTATCCGTTTTTCGGTTCCAGAAGTAAAGTTAAATAAAACACATATAAAGCTATGATTTCGATGAAACTTTTATTTCATTATAATGCTTGGACCTTGAAATTATGTACGAAATACAATGGCATATAAATGACTGCCTCTGGATACTCTTGAAGTACATTTCGACCACTTTTTCGCACATTTCAGACTTGACGATTGTTGGGTTTCAAACACTCCAACATTTAGAGATTATTCGCGTAAACAAGGTATTTGCCATTGCATGGCAAAAAATGCATGATCTTTGTGGCCAATTAAAGGTGTCAAAACATGATATTGCGCTTTCTAGAAACATCTCATTCAATAAACTTAAATCGGTCATGTTGAGTGGCTCGTGGCACCATATTGTTCAAACCACATATTGTTCAGTTGATAATATTCCATCGTCTTCACAAGGTCCAGTTATAATCCAACAAAAGAATCGGTTATCGTACTGAAGTCGCCAAAACATGAAATTACGCTTTCTAGAAACTTCTCATGCAATAAAGCCAAAATCGGTCATGTTGAGTGACTCGTTGTTCAAACCTCATATCGTCCAGTTGATAATATTCCATCGTCTTCATAACATCCAGTTATAATCCAACAAAAGAATAGGTTATCGTACAGCCATAACACTCTGAATAGAAATTCCAATTATCCGCCACATTGTCACTAACAAAAGTGATATTTTCGGCAGTGTATACATTGCGATGATGCACAGGCCTGGGCACATCTGTGACGCTTCCAGTCTCTTTAAATTTCTTTGCAACTTTCGAATTGCTTGCGCAGTAGGTCGGTCGATTATGACGGTCATAATCACCCCGTAATGCACGAAAAGTGGCCACGTTTGAATCAACGCATTTATAGTAAGTTTTAACTATGTTTTCGTGCTCTTCGGTTGTTAAACGATCCATATTCGTAAATGGCAAACCTTTCACTAAATAAATAACACTACACATGATAGGTATTTAACAGCTGAGAGCATTGCCAGACCCACGGCAACTTGATCCCATTAAATGAATAATAAAAAGGGGGGAAAATTCTGCTTAACGATTTTCACTTTTGTTATCCACTGTTTATTAGCCTTTAAAGGTGTGACTTGTAATGTCTACATACATATATATATATATATATATATATATATGTATGTAAGAGTACGAGTATGTGTACATGGTATGTTGACTTCCCGACATTTATAATTTAATATTGTTATTATGTAATGAAACCCATCAATTTGCTATAACATTAACTCATTGAAGCAATTTCTATACAAGGCGAAGAATGTCTGCAGGATGTCCTACGGCAGTGACAACCTGTTACACTATGTGACACTTTGGTTGTGTAGGGATGTGCGTGCGAATTTGTTTGTTCATGTGTGATAATGGCACACCCATTTCACTTTTATCCTACCACTTCAATTCAGGGTTAATTTAAATGTGCAAAATATGGCACTTAATGTAAAAATTATTAAGGGCAAAAATGAAGACACCGTTAAAGGTCAAGTAGTAAACAATGGGTAGATACAAAATGCCTCTATTTTGAATAAGGATATTTAGTAAAGGCACCGAATAAAAAGCAAATAAATAACATAAAAATTATACTTAATGTTTACTATTCCTTGTACATCTTTTATTTGTATATGTGCCGAAAAAATTCGTAGTTGCACGGTAAATAAAATTCATAGTTGATTTCAAATACATTTCGTTAACCGAAATAATTATTCACAACTACTGAGCTAGTAGTTACTGTACATCTGATGGGAATTTTAATTTTAAATAAACTATATTGATGTTTTGACCCTGTCTTTAAAATATTATAAATTAAGTAATTGAGAAACAAATTCTTTGTTTTTCTAAAGATAAGGAGTGTTTTGGATAAAAAGTAATTTAAACCGAAAGTAAGGGAATTGATTATATATGTATAAAAAGTCTGTTTAAAAGGATTGTCAAAATTCTTTGTGTCTCAAAATTGGCACACCTGTCCTCTATATTAATGCGAAATTTCGGCGTGATCTGTTATTTAGTTTGTCTACAGCGCTCGATTTTGACAATTCATCTCAAACATGTGTTGCGAATTTTATAATGAATACAAATTTTGAACAAAGAAATTGTCTCAAATTTTGTGTTGCAAATTAAATTTGTGAAAAAAACTTTTTAAATTTTGCACGCCGAACCACTGAAAATGTTACAGAAGGAGTAAAAATTTTAAGCGTGAGTGTGAATCTTATAATGCATTAAAAAGTTGTCGAGATGTGGTGGAAGATTTATCTCGCTCTACTCGGCCAGCAATGTATTCAACTGAAGTCAACATAGGAAAAGTGAATGAAATGATGACTGAAAATCGGCATTCAAGAGATAGTCGTGAATTTTCTGTGGCTCAAAATTGTATAATTTTGCATTATTGTTCGGGCTAAATCGGGAAGACCTGAATTTTCTTCAAAAACCTACTCCCATAAAGGTCGTTGCAGATAAGTTAGGAAGAGTCAATTTCTACCCCAAATTCATACAGCGTATTATAGTTGGTGGCGAAACTCGGATTTTCAAAAGTCTCTGGAATAGCGTCTTTCAACCGAGCCGAAATGGAAAAAACACTTTAAAATTATCCAAAAACTGAGATAATAATAACTGTTCTCTTGGATTGTCGCGGTTCGGTGCATTCAGAGTTCATTCCAGAAAGTCCAACGAAAACAAAATTTAATATGCGTTGTGTAAAGAAAGCAGATTTGTGTAAAGAAAGTACGTTGATTTTATACCATCCCCCAACATCGTCATTGTTTCTGGTGATAAATTCAACAAATATCATCAATCATAGTATTCAGCCAAAGTGCAATCGGCTGACTTTTTTCTCTTTTCAAAATTCAAATGCCTACTACTGTTTCTGACAATCAAAAAAAAAAAAAAAAAAACAACAATAATTTGCGACGAAGACTGAAATGTTTTCCGGAAAATGCGTACGAAAAACGTTTTAATAATTGCTTTATTGACTTGCCTAGATAAGTGATTCCGGAGTAAATAATGAATATCAAGTGTTACATTGATCAATTCCCAGCGATTTTTTTTGATGTGATGTAAATGGAATAACATCGATATTTAGGAATAATTTGTGAGTAAGGAATATTTTAAATACCAAATTCCAATGTATTTAAATCCTTTGTTTTCTTAGAATCCTCATGTTTCAAGTAAGTTTCGGCATATTTACTGTAGGTTTTCTTCAACGGAACTTCGAAGGCGAACTTCAATATAGAAAGTGTATTTCCACATAGGGAAAAATCAGGATGTAATGCTATTCATACGTGGCAATTTTCCAATAAAATATTAAATGAATGGCGGCTCCAAAGATACTTTTTCTCTCGAAAATTAGGTTTCTATGAAATATATATATGGAATGTGTACTCTAAGACATTTTATCTTTAAAAATAACCTCCTAGACAATATTTTTTTCTACATACATAAGGTGTCACCCATAAAACTGCTCTAAACGCAAAATATCTTTCAAAGTATAAGGATGTCTACATGAAAAGGGGTTTCCGTATACTGTTCGGTTCGAAATGTGTTTTTCTTTGTGAAAAATATATTCCGGTTCATTGCTAATACCTCAAGTGTTTTCAAAATTAATTTCCAATATGAGAGGGCATTCCACAGTTTGTTGCAAAATAGTTTCCAGTAAGTAAAGGTTATTCAAAAATGTTGTATATAGGGTACGGTGCAAAAGTTCCAACGATGAATTTAAGTACGTTTTTCACACATAAGGGTCTTCGAAAAATTTTTAAAAATTGGAAGAATTCTTGAAAAATAATGTTCATATATTGGTGCGCAACTAAGTTCTCGCTAAGTTTTTTTTTTACAAAAATGCAACTTTATAATGAAAACATGTTTATAAATGATTCATTGAAAGTATTGCCCATCGCTACTTTTTCCCATCTTTCTGGCAAAGCTCGAATTCCGTTACGGTAAAACTGTTCATCTTTTGAGGCTATGCACGAACCTAGCCATTCTTTGATATCGTCATACGAGTGGAACTGCTGGTCAGCCAGACCGAGTGCCATCGAATGGAACAAGTGATAATCGGATGGCGCAGTATCTGGAGAATATGGTGGATGGGGAAAGACTTCCAATTTCAGCGTTTCCAGGTAGGGTTTCCAGGTAGGATTCTTCATGCTGAAGAATCACTTCTTCGTGCCTCTCCACGTATTGTGGGCGTTTCTTGGGCAGAGCTTGGCTCAATCGCATTAATTGTAGTCGATAGCGATCCTCAGTGATGGTTTCGCTTGTTTTCAACAGTTCGTAATAACTAGCACCGACCCCCCAGCCCCCACACTTCCCCCATGACTTTCCTTTCCTTTGAATTGCTATAATGAATCCACTTTCTATCACCCGTTACAACACGACGAAGAAAACCCTTTCTTTTTTTTTTGTCGCTAAAGCAGTTGTTCACAGGCTGAAAATGACGCTCAACGTTCCTTAGCTTTAACTTCAGTTCTTTACTTTTGAATCATTCCCACCGCATGTAATCGCTTCGAAATGGTTTGGGGGACAACTTCTAATACTGAAGCAAGCTTTACTTGAGTTTAACAACGAATCCCATCAAGCAATTCCGTTACTTCAGTGTCTTCGTAGGTTTTTCGTCTTCCTTCACGCGAACGGTCGCCAACATTAAAATCACCATCTTTGAAGCGACGGAACCAATCTCGACATGTTGTTTCACTTAAAGCAGCATCTCCGGAAAAATTTTGAGCTCTCGGTGAGCTTCAGCCGCCGTTTTCTTTGTTTGAAAGAAGAAAATCAATACTTTCCGCATATGACGATTATTTGGCACAAAATCATACATACGAATATTCACACAACCAAAAGAATATGACGTCAAAAGAAAATCAGTATTGTGCCGAGGCGGTATGTTTACCACATAGCTAAGCTTAGCTCATGGCAAAATCGACTAGCATTTACAGCTGGCGCCATCTGTTGGAACTTAGTTGCGCACCTAATAGAATATCTTTTGCATAAATTAAATAAATTAGCCGATTTTGCAAAATAAATTATGATAAAATAATAATAATTTCTAAACGAAGTGCAGTAAGTTATAAAATTTATACCAATTACATCCTATAAGTTATAGCTTTGCTCCATTTATTGTGCTTTAATCCACAGCAATGCATTTACAATATAAATTGATTATTTAAAAATTTATTTAAGAAATTAAATTCTCTCTGATAATATAAAAATTTTTCATGACCTTCTACATTTCCAGGTTCAGTAAACTTTTTATGAAATTTGTTGCGTAGATTTTTAAGTTTTTTTAAGACCTCTAGTATATCACTGAAGTTTGTAAGGTCTTTGGCTCTTCAACGGAATACTGTTATTACAAAATTCCGAAACTGTATCCAAAAAATAATTAAAACTATCAGAAGTAGTTTTACCCGAAAAAATGTCTAACCCAATCAACACCTGAAAATAAAGAGTTTAACGCCTCAAAATGACAACATTTAAGATTAAAATTAAGGTTAAATTTAACGCCTCAAAATTACAACATTTAAAGTTAAAATTAAAGTTAAATTTAACGCCTCAAAATTACAACATTTAAAGTTAAAATTAAAAGTATCAGTACTTGCTGAATTACCAAAAAACTGATAAGATTCTAATTCATCATGCAAAACAAGAATTAAATCCAAAAAGCGAGATAATTTGTTACAGATATGATTAATTTGAAGCAAATTTAAGCTGATTAAACTATCAATAAAATTAATTTCAAAACTTTTATTAACGTTATAAGGAAATTGAAAGGAATTCTCTTTTCATCACAGTTCTTTCAGCAAAATACTATCTAAATAATATCTGAAGAGCAACATTTATTAGACATCCAGTATTTTCATAATTATCAGTCAAACTTGGACAACCGTTTTTGTTGCCCTAAAGTAAAGTTTATAGAAATTTTAATACTCTTTGAGGATATTATGATGAAGCAACTCTTCTGCAATCTATCCTTTATGTTGGTATCACTTTAACTGAAGCCAAATCGATGTCAATTTTCATCATGGTAATATTTTTCCAATATCAAGAAAATTTCAATTTCAGTGTAACCATAGAAATGTCACATATGATGAGAAACCGAACTGTATTTGATACCTTTGATACCTTTACAATAAAGGTAGAGGGAGGTTTCACACACACACACACACACACACACACACACACACAAACCAATATGTGGCATAACTATTATCATCATTATCATTATCGTTAGTTCGTGACACATTTTCAAGCAAATCCTTCCGACACGTTAAATGGAAACCCCCAGTTTATGAGTGACAGCAAAAAAAATTGAATAAAACTGACGCATTCGAAAGTTTAGTATAAAATCGTTGCCATTTCTTAAACCAAATATTTGCGTGAAGCAACTTCTGTGTTCGTTTGATAGTGAAAACTCAATGTGGTATCACATTGTGACATCCTTTCAAATAAAATACGGAAAAAGTTATTGTCTAAAATGACAACAACCAGGCGAAAATTTGTTATTGACGTAAACTTCGAATAAATACGATTGTTGCTGAAAATCATTGAAAATATAATAAAGAAAAAATCGTTTAATTGAAAAATAGGTGTAAAATGAGATTGATCTGAGGGAATATGCCAAGCATCCGCATTTACTCGTACACTTAAATTGGTTGAAAGAACACTTTCCTTTCAAATTTGGCATTTTTCTTTAAAAAAAAAACACTGCTATGTTTCTTTGGTCTAGAAAGCGAGCAAATTCTCTGGATTACTAAAAACATACAGACTTAGCAGAAAATGGGCTGGTGGTAAGTTGGACAGGTTCCATAAGCTTTGACCGTATTGAAGCTAATGTAGAAGCCATTATGAATTGCCACCGTCTACTTATATCAAATAGCAACATGTATTGTTTCTAGTTAAAGAATAAATGATAACAGTAAACAAAATATTAGAATAATTTGAAATAACACAATTCTTCAAAAGGTGGTCTTAGCCTTTACATGAGCAAATTGGCGTCATCGTCAATAACGTATACTACCACCAAAGAGAGCATACCGAGAAACTCTTCTTCTTCTATATACAGGATGTCCGTCGGGAAGGAATACTACTTTGTTTGTTTATAATTTTTGATTAAATGAAAGGGGATCTAATACTGATAAATGTTTTATTTAATATCAGATAAATGTCCGCCTCTGTTAACCTCACAAATGCGAGATCTTTTGAGCACATTTTCCATTACATTCTCACACATTTCACGCGGTACAGAGTGGTGCAATAGAACGTGCATATTTAAAAAATAGATTAAAAAATAAATACAAAAGGTATGGTTAAAATAAATCTAAGGCATTGTAGAGTAATAAATGGAGTTTATTTTTTTAAAATAACACCATCTAAATGGTGACCCTCTCTACGACGGCACTCCTCTAACCGCAAACGAATATTATTGAACACTTTCTTCAGTAATACTGGTGTAATGGCTGCCATTTCACCACGGATATTCTCCTTGAGCTGAACGATGTTTCTTGGATTGTTACTGTAGACTTTGTGTTTGAGGTATCCCCACAACAAAAAGTCAAGAGGCGTCAAGTCTGGACTACGTGGGGCCATGGGATATCACCTCTAGTAGCGATATATGAACGAGAGTTCTCGTAAAATGCGCGCACGCAAAATGCGCGACGCTTCCCGTCGAAGTGATTCATAGCGACTAAAACTCCATTAGCCCGCCAACACAACGATGTAGGCGAATGATGTAGGCCATGTTTGCTTGATTTCAATGCAATTGTTTGAAAGATTTCACGCTAGGAATGTATGGGGATATACCAAATAAGGCGCAGTTACTCGAAAATTTTTTATCAGGTTTATGAAGCATTGCGGATAAATACCAGGTTATCGGTTTCGCAAATAAAGTTAAATAAAACATACAAAAAGCTATAATTTCGTTGAAACTTTTATTTCATTGTAATGCCACTATGTGCGAAATTCATTGTATTGGATCCTTTTGAGTTAGTTTTCAGTTTCCTTAAATTCCATTAAAACCTTGCCAATTCCTTGCACAGTAGGTCGATCATGACGGCCATAATAAACATGTAATGCATGAATAGTGCTCACGTTTGAATCACCACTTTTTTTTGTAATTTTTAATTATTTTTACGCATTCTTCGGCTGTTAAACAATGCATATTCGTAAAAGGCAAACCTTTCACTAAATAAATAACACTTCAGATGACAGGTATTTAACCGGCTTTTGTAAAAGCACATTATGGATAACTCCATATTAGGCTGGTCTAAGTTTCAAGCAGTTTCTTGACGATTTACAAAGCCTATCAGTCAGCTGAATACACAAATGGACGCCACAGACTGTTAACATCTACCCTCCCTATTCGTAGCATCGGTTATATCCTGTAAAAAAATAGTTATTTGTTATAAAATTCCAGCGACAATAATAATTTCAGTATGTTTTATGCAAATTGTATTCGGTATGAAAACAAACAAAATTGAAATGTACACAATTAATATGGTAAACAAAATTACGCAAATATTTTTCACACATATTTTACTATTCAAGGATTTATTAAGTTCAATCAGAACAGCAAATTCCTGAAAAAGAAAAAAACACTTTACATATTTACCATTTCATTGTGGCCGGTTATTGCAGCAATATCGATGGCCTGCACCATGTTGCAGCCAATTGTTTACAAATATTGTAAATAAAGTTGAATTCATTAATAAATATATCGATGCTGATGTTTGGGCGGTCAACACAATTGTAGTGCAGTTCGTTGAAAAACACTTTTTGTATTATTTTTATTTACGTTGTTAATATTTCAAGTCTGCGAAAACTACACATATCAATTTTGAGTTTTTCTCAGTATCAGTCACTTGCAAATATTTCACTTGTTATCGATTGGTTGAAGAACAAAAACATAAAAAAAACGATAGCACATTTGGTTCATTCACCAGCTCACAGAGAACTGTAGCGTCTGCCGCATTTACTCCTTTTTGGCAGGGAAGGGAAATGTGTCAGCACACTGTTATTTTTATTTCGTATATGTTTTTCTCTTGGCTTAAAACCACTATATTTTACTTAAAAATTCCATGAAAATCCAAAAAATAAATCTTTAAATGAAAAAATTTATAATCGAATCACATAACAGTAGATTTGATGATCAACAACTATTCAAGTAGTAGAGGATATGAAATCACAGTCGATGCTAATTAATTGTAATTCTATAAACGTTTTCATTTATTTATTTATTTGTTTGTTGTAATTTGTATGTTGTTGTTGTTGTTATCGCTTTTTGTAATGGATTTTTGTGTTTTGTTTTTCACTTTAATTGCATTCAAGAACTTATTGGCTGCTGACAAACAATTTATTTCGATTTATTTATTATTTTAACATTCTTCACGTCTCATTTATGCTCTCTACAGTTTGTCTCATTCGCATTTTATGTCGGTTTTTTTTTCTGTGAATTTTAACGCAAATTTTTACAAAACGTGTTAATTACATCCTACCGAGTAAAACACTATGAATAACTACTCGCAATCTGTTGTCGTTTAATGGAAATTTTTGTTTTTTGGCTCCGATTTCACCGCTACGCTTATTTGGGCTATCTTGTAATTCATATCTCATTTCCAACGCGTTTCAGCCAAAAAGGTCAGAAACTGAATATGTAGAATTATGCACAAAACGTCAGGCAACGCTGCTTTGTTGATTCCCACAGTTTAGCCAGAGAATGTAGGTCATGAGAAAAAGATTAAGTGATTTTCCCCTTAACATCATAGTTATTTTATTAGGCCCTGATTTGGACTAAATCGCGGTTTGCGAAATTGTAGCAAACCTTCATAGGCCATTTTTAAACAAATAGTAAATTATGCTATTCATGCAGGGTGATTGTTTAAGATTTAAGTTGGCAGCACTGGTTGATAATGGCGTCCAAACGTCACCTGTCAAAGTGAAAAGTGTACAGTATACTCTGCCATTTCATCAGAGAATGACGAATGACCTGCCGCAACGTCTAATTTTTGGTGAATGGATCTTACAAAAGCTCAATGAAAATCCGCTGTTTTATCGAAAAATTGTGTTCAGCGATGAGGCTCATTTCTTGCTGAAGGGCAATTTCTGGAGTGATGAACAGCCACATGCCATACATAAATTACCGATGCATCCCGAAAAAACGACAGTCTGGTGTGATTTATGGACTGGTGGCATCGTCGCTCTATTTTTCTTCAAAGACGACCGTGGAAGAAACGTTACCGTCAACGGCGAACGATATCGAGCCATGATACGCGATTTTTTTTGCCCCAATTGGCTGAGTTGAACTTGGTTGACATGTGGTTCCATCAGGACGGTGCAACATGCCACACTGCTCGTGAAACAATGGGTATGTTGAGGGATGAATTTGGTGAGCAGCTGAACTCTCGATTTGGCCCTGTGAGTTGGTCCCCAAGATCTTGTGATTTAACGCCTCTTGATTATTTCTTGATTATTTCCTTGTTATGTCAAGTCGTTAGTCTATGTGAACAAGTCGAACACTATTGAAGCCTTACAGGATAACTTAACACGCGTTATTCGTGGAATACAGGCTGAAATGCTCGAAAAAGTGACGAAAAATTGGACCTTCGGAATGGACGTTTTGAGACGGAGCCGCGGACAACATTTACATAAATTTATTTTTAAAAATTAAATGGCAAAAACCAATTTATCGATTCCAATAAAAAATTTTATTATATGATGCAAATTTGAGTGTTTTCTTCCATTAAAAAAAACAGCTAGGATTAAAAAATCACCCTTTAGATCAAAAAGATTTTTTTTTCAAAAACTTAATCGCATAAAAACCTTTGAAGACCTGTGAATGCTAGTCAATTCCGACCCCAAATTCATAAAACGTATTATATTTGGTGAATTTACGACTTTGACATAGAAATCAATCAAGAGGTTTCAGAATTGCGTCTTCCAACTGAGCAGAAACCGTCAACACCGATCAAAAATTTATGAAAGATAGAATTTCGGATAAATCGGATTTCAATCTCAGGCCTAACTTTTGCAAAAGCTTAACATGTTTTGAATTTGACTGAATACAGCATAGCTTAGTAGAAGGTAGGGAGTTCTAAAAAAAAAGAAGTTTCATTGCATCACTTGAATGGGATATGGGAGAGCTTCCCACATTCCATGGGGTTACAAACATCCCAAAGTTAATCGGCTCCAAGCACTGTAAAGCAATACAATTGACAAATATTTAAGTTACTGTTGTTAAAAAAAAAAAGAAATTACAGAGAAAAAATTGGAAAGTTCCATTAACATTCACAACAGTTATCGCATCAGTCGGGCAACTAGCCGGACAAAGTTCAATTGATTTAATAAAATGTTAAGAAGCGAATATAATCAAGAGATACATGATACTTTAAAATCTTCTGTCCTTCCTGACTATACTTTTGTTTGAATCCTTATAATATATATTATAATTCTTATAAAATATGTATATATTAATATACTTATTACAAAATGTTGCACAGCGAAGCATGTTGAGAATGAATGTGATAATAATTCAGCCACTTTATATCGTCATCACTAGTCCGAATGAGATTTTATAATAGCTTAAGAATTGTTATCGACTTTGGTATCAAATAAATTTTCCTATAAAATGAGCAATATATGAATTTATTTATATGTTGATCTTCGCTAGATCGAAAAATATTGTGATAATTACGAGGGCGGTGTCAACACTAGCCGACCTGATGCATAAATGGTGCCAGTAGTAGCAGTTATTTTGGTGATAAGTGGCAACGTTGTAAAATATATGTTTTAAGTTTCAAATTGCCACGTTGATTAGTACTTTTATTTGAGCCATCTATCAAATTTGAAACATCTCGGTGAATTTGTAAATATGGAAAAAAATTGGTCGCCGTTAGATAATCCACTGTTTCCATTTGAAAGGTTTCAGTCCTATCAATATTAAAGACGAGATAGATTTTACTCTAAGGTAGTCTGCTTCTTCGTTTGTGACTGTAAAATATTGGGTAGCAGAGTTCAAACGAGGCCGTACGAACTGCCAAGATGAACACCGTAGTGGTCGATCAATTGTGGTGTCCACGCCAGACACAATTAAGAAAATCCACAAAATGGTATTGGATGAAATAATAGGCATTTCAAAAAGTGATATATATCATATAGGTATATTGGTCGAGGATTTGAAAATGAGAAAGCTGTGCTCAAAGGGTGCCGCGCGTGCTTTCACTGGAGCAAAACAGCGTCGTGAAGATGTTATAGTGGAGTGTTTGGCGATGTTTCAACGTAATAAAGTCGATGTTTTGCAATAATTTATAACCATGGATGAGATATGGGTCCACCACTTCATACCAGAGACAAAGGAACAGTCAAAGTAGTGGGCTGGAATGGGGAAATCGAGTCCAAACAAGGTGTAGACGGTTTCGTCTGCAGGCAAGATTATGGTGTCTCCTTTTGGGATGCGCATGAGATTATTTTTATTGATTATCCTCAGAAAGGAAAAACCATCAACGGTGAATATTATGCCAATTTATTGCAGCGTTTAGGAATGAAATTATGGAAAAAAGGTCGCTTTTGGCGAAAAAGGAAGTGTTGTCTCATCAAGGCAATGCTCCAGTTCATACATCAACTATTGCGATGGGCAAAATTAATGGATTAAAGTTCGAATTGCTTCATCACGCAACTAATTCGCTAAATATAGCCCCCTCAGACTATTTTCTACTTCCAAACTTGAAACTGAATAGCTATGTGGTAAAAGATTTGCTGACAATGAAGAGATGGAGTCTATGGTTGATGGGTATTTTAAGGAGTTTAACAGTTCTTACCGTAAACAGGGTGTAGAATCTATTAAATATCGCTGGAAAAAGTACAGGGTTGCTCATATTCGACGGACCCATCTGGCAACGCCATAACTTTTGACAGAGATGCCAGATCGCTTAATGACATACCGCGTTTGAAGCGTCAGTCCAAGCAGATTTTTACCATGGAACAATACACGCCACGCGAGCGCTCTGAAATAGTTGAAATTTACATTCAACAGAAGAAGTCAATTGTGAAAACTCAACGTGCTTTTAAAATATTAAAAAATGTGAGAAGTGCGCCTTCTAAGAACACCATTAAGCGTTTATACGAAAAATTTTCGACTGGTGAGGCTCTTTCTAATCCGAAGAGGCCAAATAAAAGTCGACCAAGGCGATCGGCCGAGAATATCGCTGCCGTACGAGCCAGTGTTGAGAGGTCCCCAAGAACATCCCAAAAACGCCGTTCTCAGCAGTTAGGCATGGCTCGGTCCACTTTACAACGGATTATTCGCGTTGATTTGCATTTGTTCCCGTACAAAATTCAATTGAGGCAAATATTGTTGCCTGCGGACAAGCCTCGTCGATTGGAATGGGCCCAACGAGTCATCGAAATGGCCGATGATGACGAGCAATTTTGGAACAAAATTATCATGTCCGATGAAGCCCATTTCACATTGAATGGGACCGTAAATAAGCAAAATTGCCGTATTTACGCCACTGAAAATCCTCAGGAGATTCAAGAATTGCCTCTTCATGACGAAAAAGTCACAGTTTGGTGCGGCTTTAGTGCGAAAACGGTCATTGGGCCGTTTTTCTTCCAAAACGAAAATGGCCATGCTGTTACCATCAACCAGGAGCGTTATCGCGACATGATGACCAATTTTGTGATGCCAATTATTCGTCGAAAGCGTATGAGGCAGTTCTGGTTTCAACAAGTCGGCGCTCCACCGCACACAAGTCGCAAAACAATCGATTTTCTGAAGAATTTGTTTCCGGGCCGTTTGATGTCGAAAAGTGGTGATTTGGACTGGCCACCGCGTTCGCCCGATTTGACGCCCGCTGACTTCTTCTTGTGGGGACATTTGAAATCAAAGGTTTACGTTAACAAGCCAAGGACCGTAGAAGAGCTCAAGGACAACATTCGTGAAGAAATAGCCGCTATTCCGGCCGAAATGTTGGCGAAAACGATGGAAAATGCTGCAAAAAGGGCACAATACGCCATCAACGCCAGAGGCGGCCATTTGAGAGATATCATATTCAAAAATTGATGTAAACAAATCTACTTGGAACAAATTAAATGAATAAGATTGCCAACCGCCAAATTTTTATTTTTTTCTTTGATTTTTTTTTAAAAAACATGGGTCCGTCGAATATGGGCAACCCTGTACATGGAGCTACACAGAGGTTATGTTGAAAAATATAAAGAAAATGTTTTCCAATTTTTTTGTATCTTCTTTAGGTCGGCTAGTTTAGGGACCGCCCTTGAATTAATTTAGAAATGTGTCAGCTGATGTAGGTAATTTATACGGGATACATTACAAAAAGGGTGTTATTATGTGGTAAATTTTTCAGAGTTTACCAGGCATAATAATTTAAAGCAACTATCAAAAATGTAAGTAACTGCAGTCCACTAATTTTGGTTTGCAGGTGGGAAATTAAATTGCGATAAATCGGTCAATTTATATGTACATTTCAAATTTGTATGTATACTATAATATCAGAAGGCAACCATTGCCAGAATACCACAAAACCCATGTGTGCCACAATTGACTGAATTCAGTACAGTCGCTTGACATACATTAAACTAACAATATATGGATTGAATTAGGTAATTTTTGGGGGAGTTACCACAGTGGGCGTGGTCAGGCGTTCGATTTTGTTAATTTTGTCAAGCATTAGAATGCAATAAAACTGACAAAAATTGTGTTAGCTGTTTCCTGCGAACTAGAAGTTTACATAGCCAAGGGCATGTAGCCGATATAACCCATTTATATTTCCCGGTTACGATCAGGCAAAATATCAAGATGTTTCGCAATAGATTTTCAGCATTTATCGTGTCTTACAACTAACAATACGCAAAGACGAACACCAAATAATCAATTTAAAAAGTCATAAAATACTATTTTTGCGGTATCAACTGATACGTACTTTCATTCCTTTTGATATGAAAGCATAAAAGGTGCTTCCGTCCTTTGGCAAGCCTGCAGTTTCTTTGGTGGATTATTATATATTTCATAACTTTCCGGTAAATAAATTTGCGCTTTTGACATTGCATGTCTACACTAAAATGTGTGACCCTTAAATGCCTACACCGCAAATGTAAGCAACAGTAGTAAAGAGTGTCCCAACAAGAACGCAAGATTTAAATGACTGATGCAGCAATTGAATTGTTACTCTGGCTGTATGACATGTGGCGACGTCTTGTTGAAACCATATGCCTTCCACATTTATTTCTTCAATTATAGGCACGAAAAAACTGGGTATCATTTCACGATACCGAACACCATTGACTGTTTGCGCTTGACATGCCTCATTTTCATAAAAAAAGGTCCAATGATTCCTCCAGCCCAAAATCCACACCACACAGTGACACGTTAAGGATGTATTTGCTTCTCGTGAATCACTTAAGGATTTTCCTCACCCCAAATGCGACAATTCTGCCTATTGACGAGGCCATCAGGATGAAAATGGGCCTCGTCACTGAAGATGATTTTATCGGCAAAATTAGCATTTTCATGTTGTCTCTCCAACACCCAACTAACGAACTCCCTTCGCTGTCCATGGTCAGCTGGCTTCAGTTTCTGAGTCAATTGAACTTTGTATGCATGAAGATGCAAATCTTTCGTCAAAATTCGCTGCGTAGTGGATTTGGAGACACCAATTTGCTGAGCTCGGTGTCGAATTGAGGTGGATGGCGTTTGAGAGACATCATCACGTACAGCTGCGACATTTTCGGTCAATCGACCTGGTCGAAGGCGCGTTGTTGTCTTTACATCACTAACAGACCCAGTTTAGGCAAATTTATCCATTAATCTCTTTGCAGTTGACTCTTTTGGAGCATTATTGTGACCCCAAATTGATCGCAATTTGCGAACTGTAGCCACAAAACTTTCATCATTTTGGTAAAACAATTTCACAATGCGTTGTTCATTCGTGTAGCGCTCCAATTTTACTAACATCGTACCTTCTACTAGCATACAATAACGATTGTTCAAATGTCAAACAATGACACTTCGAATGGCGCCAAATTTAAATCATGCGCTCTTGTTTGGACACCCTTTATATAGTTAATATTATTATTATTTTTTTTTAACTATGCACACAATATATAGGGTGTCAAACCGCTGGTCTGGCGAGGCTGTCTGCTGTTAAATGCGTGCCATTCGAAGTGTTATTTATTTAGCAAAAGGTTTGCCATTTACAAATAGGGATCGCTTAACAACCGAAGAACGCATAAAAATAGTTAAAACTTACAACAAAAGTGGTGATTCAAACGTGATTCAACCAGACCTGTTTTGGCTTTATTGCATGAGAAGTTTTCAGAAAGCGTATTTTCATGTTTTGACGACTTCAATTGAACACCAAACGTAATGTGACGGCGTTGGACTTTTTTTTTGTGAGACTATGTTAAAGAGAGTAGTTACGCAGACAATCCTCAAAAGTACCGGCAGAAATGTGTGAAAAAGTGTTCGAAAGCTACCTCAAAAGGATCCACAACTACATTTATTCCAGAGACAGTCATCTAAATGACATTTTATGTCAAAATGGCGAAGTCCAAGCATTATAATGAAATAAACGTTTTATTGAAATTATAGCTTTATGGGTGTGTAATTTAACATTACTTTTGAAACCGAAAAATAAGTGACCCTGTACAATAATGGCATAAACAAATTCCCTTACATCCAATGAATGAGATGTGTGGGAGCTGTTCACATTCAGTGAGCTTACACGGTCGTATTCTATTTTTAGACTCAGTCAACGGAACCTACCTATTTCGAATGTCACAGTTTGAGGAGCATTCAAATGAGTAACCCTGTACAATAATGGCATAAACAAATTCCCTTACATCCCATGAATGAGATGTGTGGTCTGCGTGATCTGTTCACATGCAGTGAGCTTACTCGGTCGTATTATATTTTTAGACTCAGTCAACGGAACCTGCAGTTTAACGACTATTTCGAATGTCACAGTTTGAGAAGCATTTACCACACCTGCCGATTATTCGACAAGTCGAAGTGTTGTTGTCAGACACCTCGAGGTGACCATCGCTCAAATAACTTTAGGTGGCTGTATGCGCAATTGAATCCGCGATTATGCGAACGATAGTTATGTGTACTAACCATCGTGCCATGGTTGGTCACACAATGACGGCATATACTGGGTGTCCTTCGGGAAGGTATAGTATTCTGTTTTGCCGCCATGTTGGTAGACATTAGTCTCGACAGTTCATATTTGGCAGTCGTGAAGTAGAGACGTGGCAAATTTATTATGAAAAAATATTCAATAAACCAACGTGTTTTAATCGTTAAAACATTTTATCAACATCAATCATCGATTACTGTGACGATGAGAAAATTACGTGAAATTTTCGGGAGAAACAACGTGCCAACAAGACGCGCTATTTATCGTCTAGTGAAAGATTTCGAAGAAAGAGTGTCTTAAGCTGATAGGGCCAAACGTGAATCACAACGTACTGCAAGATCGGTCGAAAACATTACTGCTGCTCAAGAAAGCCACAATTTTGCACAAGGATATGCATTTGTTTCCGCTTAGGATTCAGTTGACACAAGAGCTTCTTCCACAAGACCATTTACGCCACCGTATATATCGTATGCGTATACGATGTTACAGCTCGCCCATGACAACCCCGATTTTCATGAAAAAATCATAATGAGTGACGAGGCACATTTTCATTTGAATGGATATGTGAATAAACAGAATAGTCGGTTCTGAGCAATGGAAAACCCTCAAATTATTCATCAGTCACCTTTGCGTACATTAAAAGCGACGGTCTGGTGTGCAATTTTATTCAATCAAAAATTATAAACAAACAAAGTAGTATACCTTCGACGGACACCTTGTATTTGTAAGATTTTTACTTCAATAAAAAATAACTCATCGATATCTTTCCTCTGATTTAGGATAATGGACGATCCGAAATTTAATAATTATAGGAAAGCTATGTAGATGGTTACCATATTGAAGGTAACCGTTCAATTGATGGCTGATTTGTATTAATTTGTTTTTTGTAAGAATTATACTAAAATACACCCATCTGTTCTTATTGTGGAAAGTATTCGATCATGCCTATGAATATTGAATATTAACGGTCAGTAATATTTAAATTTAACTATAACAATCTCTGGTTAGTTACTGTCTCAGAAATTCAATAAACTCTACTAATGCTACTGGTTATCTTTCCCTATCTCTCAATTGATTCACCAACTACGGGCATTTGCGCAGGCGCGTGGCTGAACAACCTCCAGTTGAACACTTTTGTGGATATACTATGCATTTTTATGACAACTTTTTTGTTGCTGTCCATAATATTTTTTTTTTTTTGTAATTTATCACCATCAAATAACATTTATTTTGTAATTAATTGCACTTGTAGTTTTAATTAAAATGTTTTTCAAATTACTTCACACTGGAATTGATTTCTCCATATTTTCGCGGCGTGAAACTTGTTTTACGCACAACTATTTAGTTGTGAATTTATCTATTATAGCCCAAAAAAATTTTGTGCGCTTAGCAATTGCAATAAGTTAAATGTTTTTGCTAGTGCAGCTAAGTTTAAGTTTGAGTTTATCGTTACGCGTTTATTTTCATACTAAATTGTTATCAACTGTCATTTATGGTTTGACAGCTAATTTTTAAGCGAATATCGAAAAAAAAGAAAAGAAATAATAATGAAAAAGAAAAAAAAAACACTGCCTGATAGAATATAAAACTTCTGTACGTAAGAAAAACTGAACGACAGACTGTATGCATACGTAAGCATGTGCGTATTCACAATTATGAAGCTTAAGCGCGTTTTGCACAGTAGCGTGCAACCATATACTGATGATGGGTTTTACGGTCGACGTTGTAGCTGAAGGTAAGACAATGCTTGCAGAAAATGCGGCGAACCAATTCCCAGGGCCGAGGAGTGACACAATTGCATCTTTGGGGATATGCGTAAATTATTACCCAAGAGATTTGAATGGAAAACCCATTTGAATTTTCAAAAGGATCATGTCCTGTTTGATGATGCCACATTTGCAACAATCACTTTTGAACTTGGGTGTGTTTGGCCCTTTGCGCAAAAATATAGAAAACGTCTGTCTTCTTAACATGAAATAAGACAATTATATTATAATTGAAAGTGTCAACCCTTTGGCAATCTTTACGAATATTCAAGAGTAGTTAACTTGTAACTTTTATTGCAAATTTGAATTTTGACTGCGGAAAATGCAATTTAAGCGAAAACATAAATACATTTTCAATCAATATCATGAATTAGCTTTTATATGAAAATTAGCATAAGCATTAAGCATTCTCGGTTTTTTTTTCAACAAGAGTCAGTCTATGGGACCTACAGTTTAACGACTATTTCAAATGTCAACTCGACAACTCGCAGTGTTGTCGTCAGACACACAAAAGCACTGTTGCTTGTTATAACCTCCACTTCGTTGTGGTGGTTTGATTTCTTGACTTTACGATAACACATCTAAATACAAAAGATCGTATCAGTTTTTATAGCTTCACTCATATAGGTGAAGTGTACAGGAGTGAGTGGTTTCAAAACCAGCCCACCTAACAAAGATGACACAAAAAAGTTGGGAAACATTTTCTTTATTTTTCAACATAAACTCCGTTTAGCTTGATACACTTTTTTCAGCGATGTTCAGTAGCTCCTGTACTCTGTTTATAGTAAAAACTGTTGAACTCCTTAAAATAGCCATCAACCGCAGACTCCACCTCTTCATTGTTGGCAAATCCTTTACCACCGAGCCGTTTTTTCAAATTTGGAAATAGAAAATAGCCCGAGGAAGCTAAATCTGGCGCATAAGGTGCGTGATGAACCAATTCGAACTTTGATTTATTAATTTTGGCCATCTCAATTGTGGATGTGTAAACTGGAGCATTGTCTTGATGAAACATTACTTTTTTTCGCTAAATGCCGTCTTCTCGCCATAATTTCATCACCTAAACGCTGCAATAAATTTGCATAATATTTCTTTATAATGCTTTACAATTAATAAAAATAATCCACGCGAATATCAAAAAGCAAACACCATGACTCTGTATGCAGATGTATTCATCTTCGCCTTCTTTGGACGCGATTCTCCCTTTCCAGTACACTGCTTTAACTATTCTTTTGCCTCAAGTGTGAGTTGAGGGGCCCTGTCTCACGCATTGCTATAAATTGATGCAAAATTGATTCCGCATTATATGTAGAAATGTCAATTTTTGCCAGTTATACGAGGCGTGATCAAAAAATAACCGTTATATTCAATTTTTTCAAAAAGTATTTATTTATTCATCAATAACTGTCTGGTCCCCTTCAAAGTAATCCCCCTCATATATAAAACACTTATGCCAGCGTTTTTCCCAATCCTCGAAACACTTCTAAAATGTGCTTTTTGGTATCGCCAACAGCTCCTGTTTCGATTTATCTTTTATCTCCTCAATCGTAGCAAAACGCTTTCCTTTCATCGGTGTCTTCAGTTTTGGGAAGAGGAAAAAGATAGCGGGGACCAAATCAGGTGAATACGGTGGTTGAGGCATGATTGCGGTTTTGTTTTTGGCCAAAAACTCACTCACAAGCATCTATGTGTGAGCTGGTGCGTTATCATGGTGCAAAATCCATGATTGGTTTTTCCACAATTCTGTGCGTTTCTGACGAATTGCCTCACGCAAACGACGCATAACTTCAAGGTAGTATTCCTCATTGGCCGTAGGACCTTGTGGCAAGAATTCATGATGCACCACGCTATTGCAATCGAAGAAAACAGTGAACAAAACCTTCACATTTGACCGAACTTAATGTGCTTTTTTCGGTCTTGGCTTTTCTGGACGCTTCCATTGGGATGATTGTACTTTGGCTTTAATGTCATAGCCACCCATGATTCGTCACTTTTTTGAGGAAATCTGGATCGTTTTTGACGACGTTCAACAGCTCCTGAGGGATGTCCATGTGACGTTGTTTTTGCTCAAAATTTAGCAATTTTAGAACAATCTTTGCTGCCGCACGTTTCATGCCCAAAACAACCGCAAAAATTGCTTGGCATGAGCCGAACGATATGCCAACATCATTAGCAACCTCTCTAGTAGTGATTCGACGACTATTCAAAATCATTTTCTTCACTGCTTCAATGTTTTCATCGGTTTAGTAAAAAATCGAAGAGCACACCAAAACACGACTAACCTTTTTATCTGTCAAAAACAAACTGACAATCCAAAATGTTTGATATTGTCAACATATATAACAGACATGTGTACCAACATAACAAAAACAAAAATGCTAAAATCGAACATAGGTAACTCACGAAATTTAACGTTTTTTTGTTGATCACTTATCGCGTTTAAAATTTAGAAAAAGCTATTTCTGGCACCTCCAATGTGAATTACCTAATTTCACTCATATATTCCTAGATCTGTACCTTTGATTTAATTCTGATGTGTTCAATACAAATTGGCAAGGGTTGATCCTTCATTAAATTAGTTCTGTGAATGGAAAAGATCAGCATTCCCAAATATACAAATTTGTTCGATAATTTTTCAGCAGAAGATCTCTGAGCTTTTGGATGACAACTTAGCTATTTACTGCTTCCCTTATAGTTCCTTGCAACAACACAATGGGACATTGGATAAAAGAAACAACAAATTGGCCATCTTATTTCCAAATACAACATGATTAGAGTACTGTCTCAAAACAAGCCGACTTGACGTATAGATGGTTGAAATTAGTTTAAGAAAAAGTATTTTCGTGAAAAGTGGCAACTATACAAAACATATGTTTTGAGTTTCAGGTTAACATATAAGAGGGCTGCTTCAAAACAAGCCGACCTGACGTATAAATGGTGCCATTAGTCTAAAGAAAATGATTTTCGTGAAAAGTGGGAACCTTATAAAACACATGTTTTAAGTTGTTATTTTTATTTGAGCCATCAAATGTAAACAAACTCAGTGAATTTGTAAACATGGAAAATATTGGTCACCGTTATATAATTCAATATTTCTATTCGAAAGTTTCAGTAAAACCAATATTAAGGCCGAGCTAGATTCTATTCTAGGGGAGTCTGCTCTTTTGTTGTTGTTTGACGGTAAATTATTGGGTAGCAGAGTTTAAACGAGGCCGTACATGGTTTCGAGACCAACATCGTAGTGGGCAACCAATCGAAGTGCACTAAATGGTATTGAATGATCGTTAGCTGAAGGTGCATGAGCTGGCTGAAATGATAGAGAAAGCTGTGTTCAAAGCGGGTGCCGTGCTTGCTTTCAATAGAGTAAAAACAGTGTGGTAAAAATGTTTCAGTAAAGCAGCAGAGTTTGGTAATATTTGACCGCAATAAAGCCGAATATTTGCGTCAGTTTATAACCATGGATGACCCATGGGTCCACCACTTCACACTTGAGTTAAAGCAGTGGTCTGGAATGGGACAGTCGTGTACAAAGAAGGCAAAGACGGTTTCATCTGCAGGCATGGCTATGGCGTCTGTTTTTTGTATGCGCATGGAATTATTATTTTATCTTCAGAAAGAAAAACCATGAACTGTGAATGCTAATTACTGCAGCATTTAGGTGATAAATTTATGGAAAAAACCGTTTTTGGTGGACAAGAAAGTGGTGTTTCATCAAGACAATATTGCACTATTGCGATGGTCAGTATTAATGAATATAATTAAAGTCCAAAAAATCTAAAGAATAGATTTAGCTCCCTCAGACTATCTTCTATTTTTAAACTTGAAAACAAAATAGTTCAGCTGTAAAAAATTTGCCAATAATGAAGAGGTGGATTCTGCGGTTGATGGCTGTTTTAATCATAGTGTGAACAGGGTATAGAAGCTATTGAATATCGGCGGAAAAGGTGTATCGCATTAAAAGGTGATTATGTTGAAAAGTAAAGAACATTTTTCTCAACTTTTTTGTGACTTCATTGTTAAGTCGACTAGTTTCGGGGCCGCGCTCTTAACATGTTAATTTAATGTGTTGTAATTTGTTAGGTTAGTGACCAAATACTGTACTGCTCATTTTTGTGTTTATACGGGTTATTTTTGGTCAGAGTTTTCTCTGATGCAAATAAAACAAATTTATTTCATCATGTATTTCTTAGCGTTTTGTTGGCTTTTTTCCAACTTCATCAGGAGAAAATCTTTTGTTGAATGCTATTATGTGATTTTTAGTGTTTTTAGTTTTCAACTTATAATTCCTTTTTACATAGTAGTGGCAATTACTTATATTACAAAAAAAAAAAAAAAAAAAAAAAAACTCGACAGCACTATACAATAATTTAATAATAAAAATAATGAGCCCAGAACATAAATAAATCACAGTTTAAAACTTAACAACTAATATCACAGAATTTAACTCTTCAAAGTATCGCAACGGAATATTGCAGTTTCGTCTGGTCTTTGTCCTCTTTATTATTGACACACGTATTTATTCTTTGTTGTATTCTTAAACTTTCTAAAGTTTACCTCGTATTCATATTCTTCTCTCTGCCTAATATTTTTACATTGTCAAAGTTTATCATATATATTTGCATACTCTATTGCGGGTTGAGAAAGTGCAGTTATTTTTATCCTGTTCCTAATATCTGCTTTGTGCTCTGATAACCTTACTCCAAGTTTTCGTTCTGTTGTTCCTACGTATATCTTCTTGCATTCGTCGCTTTCGTTCCCATTGCACGTAAAGAGTGTCCCAACAAGAACGCAAAATTTAAATTTTAAATAAAACACAGAATCAACACATCGGACAGAGGGGCGCCGCGGTTTTGCTGGCACACACGCGATCTTTTAATGAAATTTTTAACGACCGTTTTGCATAAATGCTGTATGCAGGTATTTCATTAATGCAGCGTCCAATTCCCTCTTTTAAGACTTGAGTCATCGTCGGCTTATTCGCGTAAACCATCAACTTCAAAAAACCCCAAGGAAACAAATTTTAATGGTGTTAAATCGCACGATCTAGGCAGCCAATTCTGGTCTCCTAAACGCGAAATAATACGATCGGGAAATGACTGATGCAGCAATTGAATTGTTTCTCTGGCTGTATGACATGTGGCGCCGTCGTGTTGAAACCACATGCCCTCCACATTCATTTCTTTAATTGTAGGCACGAAAAAACTGGTTATTATTTCACGATACCGAACACCATTGACTGTTTGCGCTGGACATGCCTAATTTTCATAAAAAAACAAGTCCAGTAATTCCTCCAGTCCAAACCACACCACACAGCGACACGTTGAGGATGCATTTGTTTCTCGTGAATCACTCGAGGATTCTCCTCACCCCCAATGCAACAATTCTGCCTATTGACGAACCCATCAAGATGGAAAGATGAAGATGATTTTATCGGCAAAATCAGCATTTTCATGTTGTCTCTCCAATACCCAATTAACGAACTCCCTTCGCTGTCCATGGTCAGCTGGCTTCAGTTCCTGAGTCAATTGAACTTTGTATGCATGAAGATGCAAATCTTTCGTCAACATTCGCTGCATAGTGGATTTGGAGACACCAATTTTGCTGAGCTCGGTGTCGAATTGAGGTGGATGGAGTTTGAGCGACATCATCACGTACAGCTGTGACATTTTCGGCCGATTGACCTGGCCGAAGGCGCGTTGTTGTCTTTACATCACTAGCAGACCCAGTTTTGGCAAATTTGTTCATTTATCTCTACAGTTGAGCCTTTTGGAGCATTATTGTGACCCAAAATTGATCGCAATTTGCGAACTGTAGCCGCAAAACTTTCACCATTTTGGTAAATGTAAAAGAATGCGTTGTTCATTCATGTAGCACTACATTTTTACTAATCTCGTACCTTCTACTAGCAAACAATAACAATTGTTCAAATGTCAAACAATGACACTTCTAATGGCGCCAAATTTATATCTTGCATTCTTGTTGGGACACCCAACAAGAATGTTTTGCATATCTTGCGCGGCCCCCAAAGATTTTCGGGAGCCATATGTGGCTCTCAATTCGAAATGTGTTGTACTCACAACTGCTGCACAAGGTGGATGTGTGTGTGTCTTCTATCCTTCCCTCGCTGAATTAATAGTGAACAAATGGTTTAATGTTTCGTGGTTACACAACGGCCATATTCGCAACGCCATCAATGCCAGTAATGACAGCACAGCCGACAATGGCGGTTGTGGCCAAAATGACCACATCGTTATACATTTTAACAGTTCCACTTCGTTTAAGAGATAAAAACAACAAATAGGAGCAGCAGGAAAATGTTGCGATGTAAAAATACAATATCAAGTTTAAGCGAGCACGTAAGCATTACTTGTCATCATTTTCAATATTGGCGATATGAAATTTAATGTTATTGCTGCCAATTTGACAAGATTGATGATCATAGTTTACGTACAAACACACACATCCATTCATGTAAAATGACATTGTGATGCGTATAGAAGATAACTTGACACATATACTCGTACATACCCAGACAAGTGCACGTTCGGGTAAAGTATTGGTGGACACTGAATATTGGACTCAAGTTTCCATGACAGTGACACTTGTTGGGTGGGTGGAGAAGTGACACAAATGGCGGCGAACAAGGCACAAGCTGGCAGTGAACTGAAATCTAGCATCATAAGAATTTCATGAAAATCAGTCCAATAGTTCAGACGACTATTCCGTGCAAATCTAGGAGCGTACGACCATTCAAAGTCCCGAAGTCTTGAGTCGGAGAGAAATGAACAAAAGGTGAATATTATGAATATCACTTCAATTTCCATTACCCGCAAATTTGTTAACAAAATTATAACAACTATTTGAACAATAGATTAGCTCATTAACAAGTGCTTTGTGATTATCAGAAATATTGATCAAATATTTCTAATTTATAATTATTACAAATATTTACCAATTATATCTAAATTCGTTTCAATTAATTATGCATGACAATGTTTAAACATAATCGCTCAATACAACTATAATGACATTGAATAAATCTGCAGTTGAAAATAACACTGGTCAACAAATTTGGACGAAAAAATTGACTACAGAAACAAAGCATGTTTTTTAATTAATCTGGGTGCACTGAATTCGAATCTGTCATAAAAATTGGTCTATCACGTCTTGTTCATTTTGTATCGCATGCTGCCAACACTGTCAAACAGTCAATACTGGCACTACAATTCCACAATTATTTATTTGACAGAAGTCCACATTCTTTCTAAATATTTATAATACAGTAGAACTCCAATTATCCGAATCAATTGGGACCGGACCACATTCGGATAATCAAAAATTCGGATAATTAGATTTTTTCTGAAAAAAGGGGATTTTAAAGTAAAAGAGCTTATTTTTGGCATTGTATGCATTAGTAAAGTAAAAAGAAGTAAAAGTACATAAAAAAAATCAGTGTTTCCTACACATCTCGGTCAAAGTAAGCTGTTTTACACAAGACAAAAGCGATTCGGATAATCAGCGATTCGGTTGATCGGAGTTCGGATAATTGGAGTTCTACTGTAGTAGCGTTTAAACATGTCAGGGAGATCATGTTTTACTGATTCAAGCTATTTTTGCTTTGTGTGTGGTGAATATTTGATTGGAAAAAAAGGATATGCAATATCAGAATCATTAAAATATGCATATTTCCATTATTTTGGTTCTGCTGTCAGAAACTTGAACAAACCGTGGACACCAACAATGTTTTTCAATAGTTGCAGCACTGTTTTATACAATTCAGATCACACTTGTAAGATCTATTTCTAAAGGGTGTCCCAACAAGAACGCAAAATTTAAATTGCCGCCATTTGAAGTGTCATTGTTTGACATTTGAACAATTGTTATTGTTTGCTAGTAGAGGGTATGAGATTCGTAAAAATGGAGCGCAACACGAATGAACAACGCATTCTTATTGTGAAATTGTTTTACCAAAATGGTGAAAGTTTTGCGGCTAAAGTTCGCAAATTGCGATCAATTTGGGGTCACAATAATGCTCCAAAAGAGTCAACTGTAAGGAGATTAATGGATAAATTTACCAAAACTGGGTCTATTGGTGATGTAAAGACAACAACGCGCCTTCCACGCGGTCGATCGACCGATAATGTAGCAGCTGTACGTGATGATTCGACACCGAGCTCAGCAAATTGGTGTCTCCAAATCCACTATGCAGCGAATTTTGATGAAAGATTTGCATCTTCATGCATACAAAGTTCAATTGACTCAGGAACTGAAGCCAGCTGACCATGGACAGTGAAGGGAGTTCGTTAATTGGGTATTGGAGAGACAACATGCAAATGCTGATTTTGCCGATAAAATCATCTTCAGTGACGAGGCCCATTTCCATCCTGATGGCCTCGTCAATAGGCAGAATTGTCGCATTTGGGGTGATTAAAATCCTCGAGTGATTCACGAGAAGCAAATGCATCCTCAACGTGTCACTGTGTGGTGTGGATTTTGGACTGGAGAAATCATTGGACCTTTTTTTTATGAAAATGAGGCATGTCAAGCGCAAACAGTCAGTGGTGTTCGGTATCGTGAAATGATAACCAGTTTTTTCGTGCCTAGATTTGTAGAAATGAATGTGGAGGCCATATGGTTTCAACAAGACGTCGCCGCATGTCATACAGACAGAGAAACAATTCAATTGCTGCATCAGTCAATTAAATCTTGCGTTCTTGTTGGGGCACCCTATACAAAGACTTACGTCTACTAGTCAGCAAGACGATCATAAAGACGAACATCGCTCAACCGAATTAAAAAGTCATGAAATGCTCTCTTTATTTTGGGTGCTACATTTTTGCCATATCAAACGATATACAATAAGGTTATACATTTTTTTTTTTGTTTTCAAAGTAAAGTAAAGTAAACTATGAGTACGATGAAACTTTTGTTTCATTGTAATACTTGGAAATTGTCATTTTGTACGAAATACAATGCCATTTAAACGACCACCTCTGGATTGGTTGCAGCAGTGGATCCTTTTGAAGTAGTTTTCGATCACTTTTTCGACAGCTTGATAAATGATGATGGTTTTGAAATGCTTCAACATTTGAGAATTATCCCCGTAACACAATTTTTGACATAGCCCCACAAAAATAGTGTAACGGCGCCAAATCGCTTGATTTTGGTGGCCAATTGACTTCATCAAAACAAGAAATTACGATTTCTCGAAACTTCTTATGCAATAAAGGCAAAATCGGTCGTTTTGTGTGCCTCGAGGCACCGTCTTGTTGACGCCACATATCGTCCAGTTCATAATCTTCAATTGCAGGCCAAAAATTGTCGTTTGTCTTACGTCCGTAGTGCTCTGAATTGGCGGTAATGGTTCCCCAAGCATCATTTCCCAAAAAAAGCGGCCCAATGATATCTCCAAGCCACAATACCCACTAAACAGTCACTTTTTCTGGAAACAATGGCTTTTTCACAATCCCTTCTGAGTTTTCCCAACCCCATGTGCGACAATTTTGCTTGTTGACGTAACCAATGAGTGATAAATGAGCTTCATCGCTTACGAAAATTTTGTTTGAAAAATCAGCATTGAAAACCTGTTGCTACGGTGTTGCGAATGGTCAGCCGACTTTAATTATAGCGTGAGTTGAACTCTATATGGATGCAAAATACGCCATAATGAGCCGCAAGGTGGGCTCAATCACTGAGAACACCGTGGAATCGACAAATTCAGATTATCCGCCACACTTTCACTAACAGAAGCTATATTTTTGTCAGTGCGTGCAGTGCGATGATGCCCACATCTGTAACACTTCCAGTCTCTTCAAATTTTTTTAGAATCTTGTCAATTTCTTGCACAGTAGGTCGATTATGAAGACCATAATCACCCCGTAGTGCACGGACAGTGCCAACATTTGTATCACCATTTTTGTTGTAAATTTTAACTATTTTTACGCGTTCTTTGGTTATTAAACGATTCATATTCTTAAATGGCAAAACTTGCGCTAAATAAATAACACTTCAGATGACAGATATTTAACAGCTGACAGCCTTGCCAGACCGATAGTTTTGAAACCACTAAATGAACAGCCCTATGTTTTATATAGCTTCCTTCAGTTCGGTTGAATTTATAAAAATGTTCTTTAAGACGTTTTGCCTCATACCACATAAATAAATAACTTAAGTATGTTCGGAAAATGTGATGATGTCTCTTCGATTTAACTATTAGGAAGGATATTCTTACTTTTCACAATTTGAGTATTGACAACTATTGTAAGTGCTATTAGCAAATTACTAATTGTTTGTGAAAATATCTAATTTTCGATTTTGATTTCCGCAGAAAATCAAACTGTTACTAACCGATATGAATGATGTTTTTGTCACACGACATTATTTTAAACATTCGTTTCCGCAGGAGCCAAACCAACGGAAATGGGGTATTTGCCACATGACAATAATGATGCTAAAAGCATATAAGGAGTTGTCATTGACGAATTGTTCTTGGGTGAAAATCGACGCAAAAATTTGGCTTTTTTGCTATGAAACATCGCCAAACTCTACTGCTCTATTAAAACATCTTCACGATACTGTTTTTCGTCTATTGAAAGCAAGCGCGGTACCCATCTAGCGCACAGATTTCTCATTATTTAAATATTCGTTCTATATACGATGTATATCACTTTTTGAAATGCCTATCATTTCAGTTAGCTGACGCACCTTTAACGGAGGGTCCCCTAATAGCATTTTGTAGATTTTCTTAACCGTCTCTGGTGTAAATACCACAGTTGGTTCAATTGGAATCACTACTGTGTTCGTTATGGCAGTTCGTACGGCCATGTTTAAACTCTGTTTCCCAAAATTTTACAGTAGTAAACGAAGGAGTAGATTACCCTAGAGTAGAATCTAGCTCGGATTTAATATTGGTTGGACACTATACTAAAAATCTTCTTGACGCTGTTTGTGCTAAAATGATAGCAAGCGCGGCACCCATGTTGCTCATAGCTTTCTGATCTCCAAATTTTCGGTCAATATACGATGTATAGCACGTTTTGAAATACCTACCATTTCCGCTAGCTCACGCACCTTCAGCCGGTGATCATCCGATACCATTTTGTGGATTTTCTTAACCGTGTCTGGCGTGCATACTTCGATTGTTCGACCACTACGGTGTTCCTCTTCGCAGCTCGTACGACCACGCTTAGACTGTGCTATCCAAAATTTTACAGTCGTAAATGAAGGAGCAGACTAACACAGATTAGAACCTAGCTCGGCTTTAATATTAGTTGCAAATATTGAATAAAATGGAAATATTGAATTACATAGCGGTGACAAATTTTTTCCATGTTTACAAATTCACTGAGATCGTTTATTTTGATGGCTCAAATAGAAATACGAAGTAACGTGGCGGTTTAAAATTTATAACATACGTTTTATAAGGTTGCCACTTTTCACCAAAATAATTTGTTTTAAACTACTGGCACCATCTATATGTCAAATAGGCTAGTTTTTCGCCGCCCTTGCAATTGAATAATTTTGGGGAAAATGTTTGTGTATAAGTTAATTAGCTTAGATAATTGTTAAATTGAATATTTGACTACTTAAATATTTGTATAAGCAATGCAAAAATTCTGTTATTTCATTTGCTGTAAGTCTATTGAATTTCCGTTGTTTGTTCGTGACCTACTGCACTCAGTTCTCTGCCCAGGAAACGAAGACCTGAGTAGACATAACAATAACTGCCAACTATATGAACGTGAATTGTTTGGCTAAATCGTGTGTAAAAAAGGCACACTAATACATGCAGTGAATATGTGATGATGATGATGATGATGACAAATTCATTTGTTCTATTACGTTCCTCAAATAAATCAGACCAAATGTAAAATTTAGCCCAGTTACAGCAAATGCCAATACAATTTGCTATAAAACAATCAGGAATGGATATTAAATCGCTTATCTTGGCAAGAGTTTAAAAGCTAAGCAAGTCACTCTCCCACTGGGCAACTGGACATATATTTTGGGACAGCGATAGCCAAACCTGGTCGACCAACAACAATGAACAAAACTATGGCAAATATAAAACAACCTCTACTCATTTGGTATTCTGGAAGAGTACTTGAATCGAGGAGGTTTATTTCAACGACTTAACAACAGCAACAACAACACATACATAGATATGTTGTGTGCATAAACTTGAACATTCTATAGTATCGTGTCTACTTTACCGTATTTTTATTATTGGCTGCCGTGTCTGCCCACACTACGCGCCACACTGTATCGTTTTTTTGAAGGGCATGTTGACGCATTGACTTTGATGCTTTTCATGTAGAGGTCTTGGCTGAGACGCCCTGTATTATTCGTGTATTCATTTTGGAACTTTTAGTTAGTTGGCAAAACAATTCGTTTATTGGCCACTTACGTGAAATACTGCCAATATGTTGTTTACACCCACACATACAATATATTGGCCAAAAAGAAAAAAAAAAACCAAAAACATAAACACAAAGAAGCACAATGGCATTACTGAAGCCGTTGGAATCATTAGAGGTGATTTATGGTATTTCCTAGAGTTGTTTGACATAATGATATCATTTATAGAACAATTTTTCACACCAAAACACAATGACAAAACTCAAAGAGATTTATGGTCTTATCTTCACACCAGCTCAACACACTCACAGAAAATTTATGCATAAGTGTGAAATTTGAAAACATGTGATAGGTTGTCAACATTAATGTTATGCAGCAGCAAAGATTAACAGTTGAGTAGTCGATAAGAAATCCAAAATGTTTGGAAAACGAGCACCAGTGCCCGAAAGACTGGCAGTGGAATTACGTAGTTTTACGTATTTTTATATCTTTGCCAAAATGTAAGAAAGGAGTCTAAAATGTAATACCAGAAAGGAAACGTTCAAAGTATCAAATGTCTTTTAACCAAATTTATTTCAAGACTCCTTAAGCTGATTGAACGAAATCTGCTTGTCTGTCTGGTTGGTAGACACGATAATTGTCCTAAAGCCTTATATTCATACAATCTAATATTCGTTGCCATGGATTGTAAATGTTACCTCCCACAATCATTTATTTATTTATTCAGTCTACTGATATACATCTTACAGATTAATATGCAAAACATTTCTTTATTGATACACATTAATTAAAAATATTGTCTAAATTTCATTTTAAATGATTTTTTACCTAAATGGAAAATCAACATTGGAGAAAAGCTATTATATTACAAAGTTTTAAACATCTTGTAGTTGGTTCATTTTTCCCATAATTTGTTCGGTGAAAAATTTCATAAAATAAACGTTCTAAACGTTCTGAGGAGAATGCGATTTCACTAATTCGCATAATTCCGTGCAATTTATTTCCTCATTTCAAATATTGATTACAAGAAAGGTTGAAAAATAAGATCTGCAATCCTTTAATGATTGTAGACCAAGTAGTTTCCGTTTCCGCTTCCAAAGGTAAGGGTTTCCGTAGCCCAGTTTATTTGCTTAAAAGCAAATTTACGAAATAACTTTTGAATTCTTTCAATTATATTTGAATGAGTTACATAGAAGCGATTCCAAATTAAAGAACAATATTGTAAAATAGAAAAAAAGAGAAAGGAAACGTAAAGTTAGTTATCCATTTAGTGGTTTCAAATCCACCGGTCTGGCAAGGCTGTTAGTTGTTACATACCTGTCACCTGATGTGTTATTTATGTAGTGAAAGGTTTGCCATTTACGAATATGAATCGTTTAACAATCGAAGATCGCATAAAAATGGCTAAAACTTACGACAAAAGTGGTGATTCAAACGTGGGCACTTTTCGTGCATCACGGAGTGATTATGGTCCTCATAATCGACCTACTGTGCAAGGAATCAGCAAGATTATAAATCAATTTGAAGAGACTGGGAGCGTTACAAATGTGGTCAGGCCTATGCATCATTGTAGCAAAATGTAGCGGATGATCTGAGGAATCGTTACAGACAATTCAGAGCGCTATGATAACCGTCTTTTTTTGCACGTACGATTATGAACTGGACGATATGTGGTTTCAACGAGACGGGGCCACGAGGCACACAACACAAGCGATTTTGGCTTTATTGCATGAAAAGTTTCCAGGAAGCGTAATTTCACATTCTGGCGACGTCAATTCACCACCAAGATCATGGGATTTTCGTGGGACTATGTCAAAGACTGTGATTACGCAGATGATCCCAAAGCGTTAGAGTGTTTGAAAACCAACATTGGTCTAGTTATCGCCGAAATACCGCCCGAAATGTGCGAAAAAGTGGTCGAAAACTACCTCAAAACGATTCATTGCTGCAATCAATTCAAGGGCGGCCATTTAAATGACATTGTATTTCGTAGACAATGCAGGGTCCAAGCATTATAATGGAATAAAAGTTTCACTGAAATCATACCTTTACTTTTGAAATCGAAGAATGGATAACCCATTATTAGGATCTTTGTGAAATGGGGCTTTTAAAATCTTTAGTATTTGCCTTGAACGTTATATACTCGATATGATTAATAAATTCTAATTTGGTGTCAAGTATGACGCCCAGATCTTTACCTCCAAAAACTATATTAAGAACCATGTTTTTAATAGGGTAATTGTAAAAAACTGGCCCATGATTGCGGGCATATGTTTTTTTTTTTAATAATATACAGGCGATTTCTATTCCTATTCTATTCTCCATATTAAACAGATATTCCCTATTTCAATTGATTTTCGCTAAATATTAAGTGAAAAATCGAATTTTCAATTGCCTTCATATCAATATCAAATGGAAAACCGCCAATTTCAATTGTGAAACGTGTAATATTTATTAAGCTCGAATACACTGTTATTCTACATTTCACACAGGTTACACTGAATTGAGAATTGAACAGATGTCGAAGGGTCGATCGTACGTTATTTATATGCCCACCAACGTAATTGCGATTCACAACGTCATGGGAGATAGGCTTGTTCGTTGCCATACGATCCAACGTGGACAAAACTATCTTGCATAAGATAGGGTGGCGCAAGAATAGTGCTACAAACACAAAACGAGGACCAATGGGAACCATAATTTAAAGATATTGAAGAAATTTTTTTACCCAGAACTGCGCCGAAGACGTATTCGTTTCAACAGCATTTGGTTAAAGCAGAATGGTTCAACTGCACATATAGCCAGGCCGGTTATGGCGGGACTCCAAAGAAAATTCGCAGGCAAATTAATATCCAGAAACTCCACTTTCTGCTGCCCCCCCCCAAGGTCACATGACCTGACTGCAATGTGTAAAACGAAACCCACGAATTTGACTGAATTAAACCAGTCTGTTAAAACAGTAGTTAAGGCGTTCCCGACTTCAACCCGCAATGAACAATTTGCTGATCAGGCGCAGCATTAGTGTGAATGAGCACGGAGGTCATTTACGGTCTATAATCTTCAAAACCAATTAGCTATATAAAATAAAATTGAATTTTCTATACAACTAAAAAAAAATTTAAAATAAATGAAATACATTGATTAAAGAAAAAGTTATTAGATTTTTTTGTAGCACAGTCGACGTTCCTTATTTTTATAATAAAGTATTCACGACTCAAATTCAAACTAATAAATAATAAAAAAAGAATGTTACGGTGTGGTTTCTGTCGGTAACTTTCAATTTCTACCATGGCTTTAGCGATATATTTAAAAGCCTCGTTTTTCTTAGAGTTTCAATCTGCGTGTATCAAAAGAGGAATCCTTAAATTATAATTACGTAGATATTTCTTTATTTTTCCCAAGATATATCAAGTTCTTTGCTAATATTTAAGAACTACATCTGCAACTGGACTGGTCCCTTAAAACGCCTATAAATTGAAGTGTTTCCTTTCGTATACATACGAGGTATGTTAAAAAAATAAGGTGAATTTTCAAATTTCGCGGGCTACGTTCATTCTACTTTCGATTATGATTTTTTTATGTTTTATCCCCATAGCCTGTTCATATTTGGCGATTTACTGCTATCGAAAAAAATGGATCAAAGAAGTTGCATCAAATTTTGTGTAAAAAATGTGCTCAAAAACGTATGGCAGCGAAGTTCGTTCCAAAATTGCTGAATTTTGTCCAAAAACAATGTTGCATGAGCATCGCTCAGGAATTTTTGAATAACGTTAACGATGATTCAGATTTGCTTGAAAGGGTCAAACTGGTGACGAATCATGGGTATATGGTTATGATATCGAAACCAAAGTCCAATCGTACCAATGGAAGAGTCTATCAGAGCCAAGACCAAAATAAAGCCCGCCAAGTTCGATCAAATGTCAGGGTTTTACTCACTGTTTTCTTTAATTACCATGGCGTAGTGCATCACAATTTCTTACCACAAGCTAGTACGGTAAATAAGGATTATTACCCTGAAGTTATGCGCCGTTCGCGTGAAGCAATATGAAAAAAAACGCCCGGAATTCTGAAAAAAAAACCTTGTGAGAGATTATTTGGCAAAAAGCAGCACCGTTATCATACCTCAGACAACGTATTGACCAGATTTGGCGGCCTGCGACTTTTTCCTGTTCGCAAGATTGAAGAGACCCCTGAAAGAACGGCGTTTTGTGACGATTGAGGAGATATAAACCGAATCTCTAAGAAAGCTCAAGGGTATACCAAAAAGTTCATATCAGAACTGCTTCGAAGATTGGAAAAAACGCTGGCACAAGTGTATTATATCTGAGGGGGACTACTTTGAAAGAGATTAAATAGAAATTGATGAATAAATAAATATTTTTTGGGAAAAATTAAAATTAACCTTATTTTTTGAACAAACCTCGTGTGAGCTGCGACTGTATATTGATTTTAATTAACAAATAAATGGTGTAAAATTACATAAATTGTGAAAGAACACCATTTGTTTATTAATTAAATTTAGTTGTTATAGGAGTTTTTTTCCTACTGAACCACATGTCCCAATTGTAAAGCCTGCTGCCCTTAATATCATCTCCCTTATCATCAGATAAGTGGACTTGTCAAAAACTGCTCCTACATAATGTAGTGTACTAAATTTGCCTATCCTTCCAGCTAGAATTTGCAAATTCAATAAGTATATTTTAATATCAATGGCTGGTTCCTACAAAATTATAATCTTTCAGTTGGTCCTTTCCCGTATAAGATGTAAATAATTTGTACAAATGTTAAAGAAGAAGAAGGAAAGATGAAGATGATGATGATGATTAAAATGGTTATCATTTCTAAGTTGGATTCAGTTACAGTATGGCTTGGGTTTTTCCTATAGAGTCAGTTTGTCTCACTTATGAAGTTTGTGAACCGTAATACATATCAAAGACGTATTAAAGGCTGTCCCAACAAGAACGCAAGATTTAAATGACTGATGCAGCAATTGAATTGTTTCTCTGGCTGTATGACATGTGGCGCCGTCTTGTTGAAACCACATGCCCTCCACATTCATTTCTTCAATTCTAGGCACAAAAAACTGGTTATCATTTCACGATACCGAACACCATTAACTGTTTGCGCTTGACATGCCTCATTTTCATAAAAAAAAGGTCCAATGATTCCTCCAGCCCAAAATCCACACCACACAGTGGCATTTGCTCCTCGTGAATTACTCGAGGATTTTCCTCACCCCAAATGCGACAATTCTGCCTATTGACGAAGTCATCAAGATGGAAATGGGCCTCGTCACTGAAGATGATTTTATCAGCAAAATCAGCATATTCATGTTGTCTCTCCAATACCCAATTAACGAACTCCCTTCTCTGTCCATGGTCAGCTAGCTTCAGTTCCTGAATCAATTGAAATTTGTATGCATGAAGATGCAAATCTTTCGTCAAAATTCGCTACATAGTGGATTTGGAGACATCAATTTACTGAGCTCGGTGTCGAATTGAGGTGGATGGAGTTTGAGCGACATCATCACGTACAGCTGCGACATTTCCGATCGATCGACCTGGTCGGAGGCGCGTTGTTGTCTTTACATCACTAACAAACCAAGTTTTGGCAAATTTATCCATTAATCTCTTGACTCTTTTGGAGCATTATTGCGACCCCGAATTGATCGCAATTTGCGAACTGTAGCCACAAAATATTCACCATTTTGTAAAACAATTTCACAATGAGAATGCGTTGTTCATTCGTGTAGCGCTCCATTTTTACTAACCTCGTACCTTCTACTAGCAAACAATAACAATTGTTCAAATGTCAAACAATAACACTTTGAATGGCACTAAATTTAAATCTTGCGTTCTTGTTTGGACACCCTTTATTAACTCATTGCCAGATAAGTCCAGGTGTTAGAAATGGTCTCTTCGCAAATGTTACATATCGTTTTAGCTCATTTTCCAGTTTCGTTTGTACTTCTTAACAATCACGCCCACAATTAGGACGGTGGGAAGGTTGTTTCTCATGTCAATATAGAAGAATTGTATATTGCATTTAATTAATAAACACTCGTAATTGACAACATAAATTTATTAAAAACACAAATTGTGTTAGAGGTGGATTCAGTCCTTGTACGGGCATATCTTTAACAGTTTTTGCAAATTTTAAATTTCATCTTCTTCTAGCTATGAGAAATTTCTATACCAAATTACAGTCTCGTAACTCAAGCGTTGCTACCTGTACGTCTTTTTAAATGAACATTTTATGTTATCGATTTATTCCAATTCCTTCTACCTCATCATGTTACCATAAAAATTCTAAAATTAATACACAATAAATTGATTTGGAAAATAATTTAATTATTTAACAGTTTATGAATCACAGCCATGTGTTTGTTTTATTTTATCTAACGGTGTGACATAAAACGTCTATAACATTTCAAAGCGTACTGAACATTCAATTTGAAACGAATGTGTTTAGAATTATATTAAGTCGAAATTATTCACACAAATGGTTGCTCAAAAAAGAAAGAATCAGTTAGACAAATATTTGACTGAAATTAATTATGCTCAAAGGTGACAATACGCCCACATTTTTGAGCTTTTCAACAAATTTACAATTTTCAGTGTATTCTTCATAACTTTTGATTTAAGGAATTTTATATTCAAACAAAAGACGTGGAGAAGCTTAAAGTTGATCGAGAGCCACAAAATTCTGATTTCGATCTATAGTACCATGTATAGGGTGGCGCATAAGTAACGGTAAGATTTGATCAGTGAATACATTTTTTGTTTAAGTCTTTTTTTCGTCTCTTTACAGAATTAACTACAGGGTGGGCCATAAGGCTGTTGGCGGTTTAATTCTTCAATTTCTCGGTAACGTGCGGCGCGGGGTGGCGGGGGGATATGTTCGATCGCTGCACCGCTTCCTGGAAATTTAGTCGCCATGGAGCCGTACACGGGAGTGCAGCGTGCATTTTGTGTCCGAGCGTATTACGAAAACAATAAATCAGTGATTACTGCACGACGTTTGTATCGGCTTGAACACGGTTTACACGATTTAAGTGAAGTTCCAAGCGCCAATGTGATACGAAAATGGATCAGAATGTTCGAAACAACCGGCTCAACAGTACCAATTACGGTTCGTGCTCGCCCAGTTTCTGCAAGATCAGCCGACATTGTGGAGCGTGTTCGTGTTTCAGTTCAGCGAAATCCGCAACAGTCAACACGTAAGAGAAGTCAGTCTTTGGATGTCAAAAGAACAACTTTACGACGAATTTTGAAATGTGATTTGCATTTGAAAGCTTATAAGATTCAGATAGTCCAAGAATTAAAACCCGATGATGCCAATAACCGACTTAACTTTGTCAAGTTTTCCTGGAAAACTCATTTCCAAAAGGGGGGATATTGAATGGCCCCCACGTAGCCCCGATCTCTCTCCATGCGATTATTTTGTATGGGGCTACCTCAAATCGGTAGTCTACGAGAATAATCCGACCAATTTAGCGCAGTTGAAGAGGGACATTATTCAGGAAATAACAAAATACCGAGAACAACTTTTCAACGAGTTTTCCAAAATTTGCGACTTCGGTTCCAAGAGTGTCAAGCAGCCGAGGGAAGCCATTTGGACAACATTATTTTTAAGTCTTAAAAATTCCCATGCTTCTACTTTTTAAAAATACAAATATATTTTTTTTTATGTTTCTTAGTTTTTTTTTTTTAATTGAATATTAAAACCGCCAACACCCTTACGGCCCACCCTGTAAATAATACTTCGGAAATTTATGATGGAAAGGCTCAGCACAGAATAAAGAACCAAAGTTGTTCAATTTTGCTTTGAAAGTCAGCATTCGATTATTTAGATAATTTCGAAATTTCTTTCATGTTCGAAATGCTCCTAGCGTCCCAACAATTTGCCGATTGATTCAGCGTTTTGGGCAACAAGGGGCTGTCTGTGATCTTTCACGTGCTGGAAAACCTCGTGCAGTTCGAAATGAAGTGACCATTGATCGAGTGCAAGCAAGCAAGTATTGAGGAAAACCCCTAAACTTCCACCAGGCGATGTTCTCAGCAGTTAGAGATGTCTAGGCGGTCTTTGCAAAAAATTTTACATATGTTACAGCTTTTCCAATGTAAGATGCAATTGGTTCACGAGTCAAAACCAAATGATGCACAAGAACGCATTCAATATAGTCGCCGTTTTCAAGAATTGTGCCTAGAAAACAACGAGTTTATTCAAAAACTCATTTTCACCTCACGATGTGGCCCATTTTCACCTAAATGGTCACGTGAACAAACAAAATTGCAGAATATGGGGCACCGAAAATCCAAGAATAATTGTTGAAAATTAAATGCACCCACTTAAATGCACAGTATGTTGTGGAATAACCACAGGTGTCTAAAAAGAACAGAATACTATTCAGAGCGAGGTTCCATAGTAGGGAGGTAGAACACTACCTTGAGGTGTTCCTCTATTGACAAATCTGCTAAGGTCCGACGACGCTAATTTAGCCCTGGTACGTCTATTTGTAAGAAGATCGTACACTAGCCTCCTAATACTGACCTCTACTCCCAGGTTTGATAGTGCTGCGACTATTGTATCGAGAGAAACGTTATTAAAGGCCTCTTCTATATCCAGAAAGGCTATCAAAGTATACTCCTTGACTGCGAGTGAACCGTCGATGAATCCGACCAAGTTATGCAGGGTAGTCTCAGTGGACATATTCTTGCGCTAAGCATATTATCTATCCGACAGCAGCTTCTGGTATATGTTTGTCCTAAGATAGCTGTCAATGAGTCTCTACCGTGTTTTGAGAAGAAAAGATGGCAGGCTGATTGGTCTAAAATCTAATGGTCCCGTATGGGAGGTTTTTCTCGGCTTGAGAATTAAGACCACCTTGATCTCTCGCCATATAGTAGCGATATAAGTTAGCCATGAAATCAGCGTATCAGCCGCCACTTGTAGTCCACCCGGTGAAATCATGTCCGTTCCAGGGGACTTGAAGGGTTCAAAAAAAAAAAAAGCTAAAATCAAGCTAAAAAAATCCAGAAAAAACAAGATTTTTTTTTAAGAAAATTGATGTAATTCGAATATCAATTTTTATTGCGTTTTATAAGATGAAACTTAGCATATGAAAAACTGAAAAATTCAATTTGATTCATTTAATATATTTAAACATCCAAATAACATTTTAATATTTGTGAAATAAATTTTTTTAGTAATAAAAATAAGGAGAATTATCTTCCAATTCGTTTCAAATTCGTAAGAATCTAAAGCTATCCTCAATTTCTACAGCTAACCCGCTACCGCAAACAGGTGAAATCTGCCTTTACAAAAGATACAGTCCACATCATAACAACTACAACTTCACGAAGATCGATTTTAATGAACTAGAGTTAGTGTTTTTTGAAGCCATAGAGGATAACATAACACGAGTTATTCGTGGAATACAGGCCGAAATGCTCGAAAAAGTGACGAAAAATTTGACCTTCTGAATGGACATTTTGAGACGGAGCCGCGGACAACGTTTACATGAAATTACCTGTAAAAATTAAATGGCAAAGACCAATTTATCAATTCCAAAAAAAAAAAATTTAATATATGATGCAAATTTTAGTGTTTTATTTGATTTTTAAAAACTAACTACGATTAAAAAACAACATTTTATATAAAAGTGTTGTCCGAGATACTTACTACGTAAAAAAAGAGTGTTGGAAGACACTTTCCACATATAAAAGTTCTGTGGAATTTGATATGAAAGCAGTTAAGTAAAAAAATCAAATTTCTTAAAATTACAAAACGCTTGTTATTACTCTTAGGTGAGCAACTAAGTTCCCGCTGTTTGCCAATAGATGGCGCCAGCTATAAATACTACCACAACCTAAACGGCACGAGCCAAGCTTAAGCATATAGTTAACATACTGCCTCGTTACAATAGTGATTTTCTTTTGACATCATGTTATTTTAATGGCGTGAATATGTGTGATTTTGTGCCACACAATCATTATGTGCGGGAAGTATTGATTTTCTTCTTTGAATCCAAGAAAACGGCGGTTGAAACTCATCGACAGCTTTAAAATATTTACGGAGATGCTGATTTAAGTTAAACAACGTGTCAAGATTGGTTCTGTCGCTTTAAAGACGGTGGTTTTCATGTTAACGACCGTTCGCGTGAAGGAAGACGAAACACCTTCGAAAACACTGAATTGACGGCATTGCTTGATGGGGATCCGTGTCAAACGCATGTAGAGCTTTCTTCAGTATTAGGAGTTACCCGCCAAGCCATTTCCAAGCGATTGCATGTATTAGGAATGATTCAAATGTGAGGAACTCGGGTTCCTTATAACTTGAAGCCGAGAGACGTTGAGCGTCTTTTTTCGCCTGTCAACAATTGCCTCAGCTATAAAAAAAGAAGGATTTTCTTAATCGTATTTTGATGGAAAATGGATTCATTGCAACAATCCATCCAAAAGAAAGTCATGGGGATTCCTCGTCATGCTTCTACGCCGTTACCTCGACCGAATATTCACGCTGCGAAGGTTATGCTCTGTAATTGGTGGGACCAGGCCGGTGTTATTTATTACAACCTACTGAAACCCAGCGAAACCATCACTGAGGATCGATATCGATTACAATTAATGCGATTGAGCCGAGCTCTGCACAAGAAACGCCCACAATACGTGGAGAGACACGAAAAAGTGATTCTTCAGCATGGCAACGCTCGGCCTCACGTGGCCAAGCCCGTTAACATTTATCGGGAAACGCTGAAATGGGAAGTCTTATCCCATCTGCTATATTCTTCAGATATTGCGCCGTCCGATTATCACTTATTCTGTTTGATGGCACACGGTCTGGCTGACCAGCAGTTGCACTCATACGACGACATCATGGAATGTTTACATTCGTGGATAGCCTCAAAAGATGAAGAGTTTTACCGTGACGGAATTCGAGTTTTCCCAGAAAGATGGGGAAATGTAATAGCTAGCGATGGGCAATACTTTTAATGAATCATTTGTAGACATGTTTTTATAATAAAGTTGCATTTTTATAAAAAAAAACAGCGAGAACTTAGTTACGCACCTCATATATTTTTCTCCTAACACAAGTAGATAAACTGACACATTATTTATTTTATTTTTAAATTTAATTTTAATTAAAAAAGATTTAAATGCTGCAATACTATTAGCAAAATCATAAACATAGTAAATGTAAAAATCTTTTTTTTTTTTTTTTTAATTTTCAATGTGATATTGATAGTACGCCTAAATAAAAAAATATATATAAAAGTGTCCTGGCAGGTATATTTTGTGTGTATGTAAAAGTGACTTGTCTGACACTTCTTTCTTCTAAAAAGACGATTTGAAAAAAAGTTTGAGGAGGTCTTATATGCCAAGAAAAGAAACTTGGCACCTATTTTGGGAGCAAATAATCGCGTCTACAGATTTGCCTTATAGTACATTAGCATTGTATAATTAGCGCAATTCCCACAATTTGGAAAAAAGTAGATCGAATATTTGTTACATTAATTCAAATTTCCGCATTGGTAACCAAATTGTTTTTATTACTCTTTCTCAGTAATTTTTTCTCATTAAATCGTGTTGATTTTAAACAAAAATATTTATAAACGTTTTTGCTCATTGAATTTAGTTGGCTTCTCTCATACAACCATCTCATAATATTGCGTATTTCACTTCAATTATTGACATTCATCAATTTAAATTTATCAATTTCTTTATGTCACCTTCATTATTGTTTTCCTTTTTGTTATTTTCGTAGACTTATTTCCCCCGACAGCATCATTTTTTGTTTTAGCTTAATTAATCTTCAGAGAAATAAGCAATTTTTCATTGGCACATTTTCTTTTCACATCTTCTCTTAATTCTCTTAATTTAAGACAACATCATCATTTTCCGCACCATTTCAAATTCTAGCGTCATATCTTATATTTGTCGGAATTTTTAACATAACATTAGACTAATTAATCACTCGATTATGCAAATGAAGGATATTTGATTTGTTTCTACTGACACTGAAGAAATTCGATATTTTAAACTTCCGCAATTTGCGTCGCAATCGTGACACTTGAATGGGTTTCGCTAACTTCTTGTTCGAAATGTTGCACGAGATATCTGAGACTGCCATTCATAATGGCAGAAGCGCCGGCACTCAACCTTAAGTCCGGGTAACAATATCTGCAACAATTTATCCTTCCTCCAGTCCGTCCGTACACACTCTTTTGTTTCTGTCACTTCACAAGTCTTCTGTCTCCATTGTGGTTGCTTGAAGGATGAACACGCAATGTCAGTGTTAGAAATAATTGGCATGATGAGGCGGAAGGACGCGAAACGTGGATGGATAAGTTTAATAACAAAGGACACGATATTAATAAAGTCAATAACATCACATTTAAGACAATTTAGGGAATACAATACAACACCAATACCAACACCATCAACAGTGAAAACAAACATTAGTTCGGGAGAAATGAATAGCAGCAGTATTTACTGCATGGGCGTGTGAGTGTGTGTGTGTTTATGTGTGTGTACATACCTGGGAGGTTTCTTTGGGGGGTTTAATTGTTATGTTTTGACTTAGCTAAACTAACAGCTTTCTGCAAAACTCTTACTCGTTGTTCAAAGATATCACCAACGTACCAACGGTTGGCAAACTATATAAAAATATTCACTGACCATCAATTATATGCGGAGGAATACTAAAACGGTAGATATTGCTTGTTAGGTTATATGAGCCATTTCACGGTAAAGAGGACTGCTGTCTTTTTGTTCTTCTAGAATTTCATTGAAATTTGACAGACAGATTAATACTCTGCTATAGTCATTTGGAAAATTTAAGTGCGAGCATAGGCGTAACAAGAGGAGTGCTGAGCTTGGGCTTGGCCACCCAAAAAAACTTTTTTTAACACTTTCCAGGGTTATCAGATTAGGTGCATTGAATCAATTTAATACGTCTGGTGGGGTCTGTAGCCATCAGCAGAGATCATTTAATGTCACGCCAATGAGTGTGAGTATCAGTTGGTATTTAAGAAGATACGAGGAGACGTATTGATGGTGCCTGTTTGCGAATATATATATAACCCTTCAACTTTTATTTGTTTTCTGAGAACAAATTTTCTCCAATATTAAAACAAACTGTGAAAACACCATTTCTAACTAATCCAACTAAAAGTTACTATTATAATATGCATAATATAGCATATCATCATAACATTATAATACCATTTAATGTTATTACTCGCAAAATTCTGTCTCAATATTTAATTTGATCCTATAACTAAATGCAGCACTGTTAAAGTATCTTCTTAGCTCCCAGTACCCAAACGCCTGATACAAATCAGACCATCCATATCAAGGCTAAATTGTTGTTGTTGTTGCGGTCACTGAAAAAAGTTGTGCATTGAATATAGTACACTTGTGCCTCAACTCACTAAGTTATAGCTTTTGACTAATGAGAGCATTAACGCTGTGTTTTCGCATACGTTGAGTAGAGGTCATAGTGTATGACTTGCAAAGTAGCGGATTACTTTTATGATTTGCCCAAATATGGAAATTTAGAACATATTTGTGACAATGTACTTCTCAACTTGCACATAGCTCTTGCGATTTTAAAATTCTTGCTTTTTTGATCACGGAACAGACAACAACAACGATACCAAATGAAAAATAGTGTTTGCTAATCTTCAAATAGATTGGACTTATTTAAAAGGAAAAATCGAAACGTACCAGTATTTTGAAAAAAATTATTTCAGTGAAAGGTGGCAACCTTATAAAACATATGTTTTAAGTTTCAAGACGCCACGTTAATTAGTATTTGTATTTGGTCTATTAAAATTAGACAACCTCAGTAAATTTGTCAACATGGGAAAAATTGGTCAACGTTATGTTATTTAATATTTCCATTTGAAAGGTCTCAGTCCAACCAATATTGAAGCCGAGTTAGATTTTACTCTGGGGGAGTCTGCTCCTTCGTTTATGACTGTACAATATTAGGTAGCAGAATTTAAACGAGGCCGTACGAGACACAGTGAGATTCTAAGTGCAAAAAGTCTATTTTTCGACTGTAAAATATTAAAAATGTAATGATGCAATTTTGTACGGAATTGTTTAGTTAAGAGAAATTCATCATTACTTTTTTGAAAAAAATAATTTTTTTATCGCAAAATAATTACTTAAAAATGCTTGGGAGAAGTAAAGCGCAAAACGACTAAGATTTTAATGCAGCTTGAGGGCCTGTATATGCATATTTGTTGTTCGTTTAACTATTTTATGTCATGATGTTCTAAAAATATGGTATTTTGTGATTCTTTAAGAAAAAAAGACAACTAGATAGCATAAACAGTTTCGAAACTATTTAAATTTAAAAAAAAAGCCCTAGAAATGTCAGTGTTCTAAGTTTTCCTTGGATGAAAAAAGGTTAGCTCCGGCGACCTCCATGCTCTGACTGCAATAAAATGAAGGAAGGGAGTATATTATTGCGATTTATAGAAAAAAATCTTTATAATATTTTATACTGCTGAACAAAGTTATAAATTTTATGAAAAAAGTCACAAGAAAGAAAGTTTATGGAGTGCATTCTTCATATTGCCTACAATAAACCATTTCAAAGTGGTCGGCGCTCGAAGACGAACATAAGGCTATGAAACAAGAAAACAAAGTCCGAATTCACAACGAATTTAAAGACCATATGCATTTACGTATTGATAAGGTTCAGCAAGGTACTGGGACCTCCAACGACGGCAACACCTCAAGACGTTTTTTTTTCCAATCCGTCTCTTGTAGCTGACATAACTGAAGTTGAAGAGGAATTAATTGATAGGTTTCGCATAATATTACAAATAATCACATGTGGCCGAAATATTAATTCTTCGAAGTTTAAAAATTACACGCGGGATACGGCGAAACTTTATGTCGAAAAATACAGCTGGTATTATATGCCAGTAACTGTGCGCAAAATATTAATGCATGGAAAAGAAATTATCGATGCAGGTACTCTACCTATTGGTATGCTATCCGAAGAGGCAGAAGAAGGATTATAGAAAATATAGACTGATGTTTTCAAGAAAATGCAATAGAATGGCAACTAACTCTGATGTTTTTAACTGTCTCTTGGTGTCATCAGATCCTTTTCTTAGTAAAATAAGGCTTCAATTAAAATTAGATTAAATTAGATAAATTAGACGATATTGTAAAAGAAATGATAGATGAATAAGTAAATAAGTTCCCTTACACATGTAACTAATTATTTTATTTTAGGCAATCCTACTAAATATTTTTACAGAAAATAAGTCAGGCGGGTAGTGGGTGAAATGGTTATTTTTTCTGAGTAATATAGGCGATGGGCGTGGCCGATTTGGATGAAACTTTCCAAAATTTTTGTTTCCGTAGTACAGATGATCCATGCCAAGTTATAAAAATTTCTACCTAACAGAATAAAATTTATACGAAAATTTCATTTTGAGTTGTATGGGCGGTGGGCGTGGCCGATTTAGATGGAACTTTCCAAAAATTTTGTTTCCGTAGCACAAATGATCCACGCCACGTTACAAGAATTTCTACCTAACAGAATAAAATTTATACGAAAATTTCATTTTTAGTTGTATGGGCGGTGGCCGATTGGCGTGGTCGATTTGGATGAAACTTTACAGTTTTGCTATTATACGTCATAAAACGCTCTATGCCGAATTTCAAGACTCTACGACAACTCCTTATATTTATTGCACAAAAATGTATGAAGCAATCCCACTGTGCGAGCTGCCAGGACAAACACTGTTGTGGTCGACCAATTGAAATGTCCACGCCAGACATTGTTAAGAAAATCCACAAAATGGTGTTGATAAAATGTAAATGTTTGTCCGCTGAAGATGCTTGAGTTAGCTGAAATGATAGGCATTTCAAAAAGTGTTAGATGTTGTACATTGACCGAAGATTTGAAGATGAGAAAGCTGTGTGCAGGATGAGTGCCACGCTTGCTTTCGATAGAGCGTCGTGAAGACGTTGCTGAGGCAAAGGAACAGTCAAAGCAGGGAAAGTAGAAGGAAATAACTGTGTCCAAATAAAGCAAAGACAGTTCATCTGTATGTAAGTTCAAGGCGTGTGTGTTTTAAGATGCAAATGGGATTATATTTATTGATTATCTACAGAAAGGAAAACAACTAACGGCGAATACTGCTCATTTCTTACAGCGTTTAGGTCACAGTGTGATTTGTTGCTTCATTAAAACATTGCTCCGAAAATTAAAGTTCGAATTGCTTCATAACGAACCTTTTTCGCCAGATTTAGCTCCCTTGAACCATTTTCTATTCCGAAACTTAAGATAGCGGCTCGATGATAAAAGTTTTACTAAAAATGAAAAGGTGGAGCCCGCAGTTGATAGCTATTTTAAAAAGTTTGATAGTTCTTACTATAAACAGGGTAAAGAAGTTATTAAATATCGCTGGAAAAGTATATCGAGCTAAAAGTAGATTATGATGAAAAAAAGTATATTTTTTTCCAACTTTTTTGTGTCTTCTCTATTAGGTCGGCTAGCTTTGGGACCGCCCTCATAGCATGAACTAGAGGAGATAATGCTATCAACTATTGGACACACGTTGAACAGAAGCCATTAAGTTTGCCGGGCCGAAGCTTATACTCATATTATGATAGATTATGGTAGGAATGATAACGTGGACGATGTACTGAGTCATCAATAGTTAAGTGAGGGTTTTAAAAAACGGTTCATTCTCATGCATAATTCATGGACTCATCTTAATTTTTTAATGGCTGGTGGGCACGCAAATCTTTACTATGTTTTAACTTAATATACTAGCAGATCACAGAAAGGGATTATAAATAGGCTTTATCGACCCATGAAGACTAACTCAAATAAAAATTAATAGAATTTCTGAAATTCAGTTTTTCTTCTTCCACGTTCATTGACTGGAGAATTTGAAGACGCAGAATTTGAAAAATTGGTCGACTAACTTCTCGTCTTCTGATACCTTCCGTAAAGATCGTCCCCTTATTTTTAGATTTATATCTCCAAGTTTAGACAAATTTGCTACACATTAAATTTTTGTGAAAGTAGGGATATTATTGCCAGACTTCTGGCAAATTCTGATCGGTAGGGTGTAGTGGCCTATGTTCTTATTCAACATGTTGTTTTGCAAATCTTTATAAGCCCCGAGAAAAATTGACCAAGTAACCATGCCTTTTCTGATACCTGCCACAGAAGTTACCAATTTACTGAATTAAGTTAAATCAGGCACAAGTTCGAGCCATTGCAAAGGTAATTTTCGGAAATGAAAACAGAGGCCATTGGCAAACTTCTTTTGGTATCTTAGATACAAATTATCATATTAATCCATATATTCTTAGCTTTATGGCAGTTGTAGTGAAGTTGTGGGCAATGAAAACTGAGGTCACTGCCATTTCTCTTCTAGAATCTTCCACAAAAATTGGCTGATTCTTCAAAATGTATTTTTCTGTTGTAATCCCTAATTCGTAGACTGCAGTTACATAATTTTTTCGCACATATAGGGTGATTTTTTAATCGTAGTTTTTTTTTTTAATCGAACGAAACGCACAAATTTGCTACATACACATATATTAAAAATTTTTATTGGAATCGATAAATTGGTCTTTGCCATTCAAATTTTACAGATAATTTCATGTAAATGTTGTCCGCGGCTCCGTCCCAAAATGTCCATCCGGAAGGTCCAATTTTTTGTCACTTTTTCGAGCATTTCGGCCAGTATTCCACGAATAATGCGTGTTATGTTATCTTGCAAGGCTTCAATAGTGTTCGGCTTGTCCACATAGACTAACGACTTGACACGACCCCACAAGAAACCACCAAGAGGCGTTAAATCGCAAGATCGAGAGATAAGCTGCTCACCAATTTCATTCCTCAACATATCCATGGTTTCACGAGCAGTGTGGCATGTTGCACCGTCCTGATGAAGCCACATGTCAATCAAGTTCAACTCAGGCAATTGGGGCAAAAGAAATTGCATATCATGGCTCGATATCGTTCGCCGTTGACGGTAATGTTTCTCCACGGTCGCCTTTGAAGAAAAATGGACCGATGATGCCACCAGCCCATAAACCACACCAGACTGTCGTTTTTTCGGGATGCATCGGTAATTCATGTATGGCACGTGGCTGTTCATCACTCCAGAGGCTACAGTTTTGCTTGTTTACGTATCCGTTCAGCATGAAATGAGCCTCATCGCTAAACACAATTTTTTGATATAACAGCGAATTTTCATTGAGCTTTTGTAAGGCCCATTCACAAAAAATTAGACGTTGTGATGGGTCATTCGTCATTCCACGATGAAGTGGCAGATTATACTGTACACTTTTTACTTTGACAGATGACGTTTGACGTTTATCAACCAGTGCTGCTAACCTGAGCTTTGTAAGGCCCATTCACCAAAAATTTGACTCAGTTCGTGCGTGAGTTGAATTTTATAGACTTTCAAACTTAAATAGATGTGTAAAATTTTCCTTGTGGTTGAGTATCACATGCCCAATCGCCGAGAACGGCGACGAGTTGATATTTCACGGTCGTCATTAACGCTGGTCGCTACGGCTGCAGTATTTTCTTCGGTACGCACTCTACGCATGCGAGTCGATGGTTTTATGTCCAACAAAGTAATTTTGGTGCGAATTTTGATAATAAATTTCAACGATTTGCAATCGGTGCTCGTTTGTTGGTCTTTCCGTGGTGAAATGGAAATGGAATGAAATTTGTTGACTCGTTAAATGAGATTTAAAATTTACTGCCGTTTTCTAACAAAATTTGTGAAGCTTTTACCTGACCTGTAGATTATTCGACTAATCTAAGTGTTCGTCAACTCATAGAGAAACAGATGCTTGTACCAGGATTCGAGACGACATTTACGAGACTAACTGTCGAATCTCCATCGGCCACAAAAAAAAAAAAAAAGAAAAAAAGTATCCCATGATTGAGTAACCAAACGACAATTAGCCACAATCGCCAAAATATAAACCCAATGTACTCGTATTCCTATGGTTTCAAATCAAATTTGGCACTGACTGTAAATAGCTAGACTTAAAATACAAGGTCGAAAAAACCTAAAAACTATTAGCAATTACTAATGACAATGTTCCAATAGTTTCAACATATAATTTCGCTTTTATGCATTACCATGGAGTGGATTTTACTTCCTGTTAAGCTTTACAAAGCTTCTCTAAGTTAACAATCACCATATCTCGGTTTATGCATTGCTTCAAGCAAACATCCGTACATACGCCTACACAAATATATATTTTATTTACTCTAAGGCAGGAAATTGCTTTATGGCTGATGGAAAATCCACTATTGCTTCGTGTAGCAATTGCGATGTGACTTTACGGTCCATAAGTTGGTTGTAAAAGTTTGCATTTGGGATTACTAACAGGATAGTTTTCTTTAAATAATGGCAAGGATCAGTTGTGGCCGATTTTGTCTCACACTCCATTCATTTAAAAATTCACATTTGTTGAGATGGGGGTTCGGAATAGCAATTATTTAATTAAGAGAAAAATATACGGGGGTTTCAGAGTATAATTCACAAATTTTATTTATTTTTCACTTTCAGTTTCGGGTATGTAAGTTTGTACAAAATGGTGTCTCTTTTAAGTTGGCAGCACACAAGTAGTCTATCGAGTGGTTTTAATAGAACTCTTCACCGATCTGAAAGATCTGCATAGTTCGAAACTGACTGCTAATCATTGTTAGCTGTTTACGAGAAGCCTTGACATACAGTATAGTAAAATTCTTACATAAACAATATTCAAACAATAAAGTTTCCACAGGATGCTTTGTTTTGTTTTCACAGTGACCACGTTTAATCATAATTTCAGTTTTCAAATATCCATATATTCAATTATAAGGTAGTAAAATGAGGTGCACTATTCTTGCATGATATCGAAGGATTTATTTTAGGACTTAGACGCAGTATTATTCAATAACTTGTTGCTGTTTTGAAAATGATTCCATTATGCTTCTCCCATAGAGACACTCATTGAAAAAAATCTGACACATTTCATCTTCTTCTTAGGTGGCGACTGGAATAGACATCCTTATCTATAATATGCCGCACGTAGAAAATAATTCCAATCGCTTCGATTTTCTGTGCTTCTCCTTCAATTAGCCACACCAAGTTTCGATAGTATTTCAAAAGCCTGGTCCTTCCAAAAGAGTTTTGGTAGCCCTCTTCTGCGCTATCCATCGAGTTCGTTGCTGAAATCTTTACATGCCGCGGCATTTAGGTCCATCGGCACAACATGACCCAGCCAAGGCAATCGCAATTTTGATATCAATTATCGACAGCATAATTCCGAATTAGGAGATTGGCCGTAAGGGAGTACAACAGCAATTCACAGATGCAAATTTTATTTTGCTAAGTTTTTGTGGATAGAATCGTGTGGAATACGAGTGTATTATATTAAGCTACTTTTTAAATATATACAGCCTAATTCAAATAGTTCTAACGATCGAACTTGGCGATTTCCATTATACTATCGACCTGTGCGAGGACGATCCAAAAACTAGCCGAATTAACAAAGAAGGCACAAAAAGTTTGGGATGATCTGTGTGAGGATGGTCTAGAAACTAGACAAGTTAACAAAGAAGACACAAAAAAGTTTGTGACGACCTGTGTGAGGCCTGCAATAATTTAGCATAATATTCGCCATTCCTTCCTGAAAACAACCGGTAAAAATAGTTTCATGCGCACCCCACGAAAACAGACATCATGAAATTGCCTGCAGATGAAACCACCTTTCGCCGGACACGATTCTCCCATTCCAGTCCACAGTTTTGACTGTTCCTTTGTCTCAGGTGTGAAGTAGTGAACTTGTGTCTCATCCGTGGTTATAAATCGACGCAAAAATTTGGCTCTATTGCGGTGGAACATTGCCAAACTTTACTGCTCTACGGAAACATCTTCATGACGTGGTTTTTGCTCCATTAAAAGCGAGTGCGACACCTATCTTGGGTACAGCCTTCTCATTTTCAAATCATCGAACAATATATGTTGTATGTAATTTTTTGAAATGCCTCTCATTTCAGCTAGCTCACGCATATTCAACCGAGGATCATCCAATGTCATTTTGTGATTGATTTTTCTTATATGTGTCTGATGTGGACAACTCAATTGATCGATTACTACGGTGATCGTCTTGGCAGCTCGTACGGCCTCTGTTACCTAATATTTTACAGTCGTAAGTGAAGGAGGAAGCTCCCCCAGAGTAGAATCTGACTCGGCTTTAATATAGGTTGGACTGAGACGTCAAATGGAAATATTAAATTACATAACGGTGATTAATTTTTCCCCTTTTTACAAATTCATTGAGATCGTTTATTTTCGCTGGCTGAAATAAAAATACTAAACAACGTTGCGCCTTGAAACTTAAAACATATGTTGTATAAGGTTGTCACTTTTCCCCAATATATATTTTTTTCAAACTACTGAGGCCATCTATATGTCAGGTCGGCTAGTGTTGGGACTGCACTTGTACTACAACTGGCCTTTCAGAACGTGGTGCATCAAAATTACCGGAATGAAATTCACAAAAGCAAAATTGTGCATAATTGGCTGTTACAGTTCATAAACATTATTCACATTTTCTGACGCCTGTCTTGCATTTCTGGCTGTAAAACAACAATATTGAGTAGTCAAGCAATCACAGAACTCTTTCAACAGTTTTTTTGAGCACGAGATTTTATCTTTTTAATGTCATCTAGCGCAGAGCGATCGCACTTTTCTTCAGACGCCTGTCATGTATTTTTGGATGTATTGAAGAAGAACTGTAAAATATGGGGCATTTTGTCATTGCTGGCGTCCGTTTTTGATGCGCCCTTAAACAATACTGAGTCAAGCAATCACAGAACTCTTTGAGCAGTTTTTTGAGCACGAGATTTTATCTTTCTTATGCCATCTAGTGTAGAGCGACTTGGAATATAGATTACTAAAATCATGTATTGGGAAAATAAAGGGTTAGTCTTTGATACATCTTATTAATAAATGTTAATAATTGTACAGCTAAGATAATCTTTAACGTTCTTTAAGCTCTAGTCGCATATTGCCTATGATTTTGATAAATGAGTATCACCAGCATACTTTCTTTTTTCTTGTTTTTCCGCATGCCTTTTTTACCAAAATCAGATAACGTAAAAAGTTTTAAATATTTCAAACCACATCAAAATATGTGTTTTGTAAGCAACATAAAATTTCGTTCACATTCCATCCATTACTGACCATTCGAATCAAAATGCGCAATATGACCTGCTCATGACCCCCGCTCTCTTTCTTTCAGAATAGGTCATATTGGTTGTATGTGCTATGATGTGTAGATAAATGATTTGTTGTGTAGTTCATCAATTGAAATTGTTGACCCCGAAAAGAATAACATATCGTTTTAATCTAAAATTGCGTTTTTGGCATTTTCCTTAAAAAGAAGAAAAAAAAGAAAACGAAAAACCCAAAAACAAACCAAATCGATATTTGCTATCCAGCCAAAGGGCATACATTATGTGCCACCTAAACGTCTGCGGTGCCAATAAATGAAAGACATTCAACCCAAACTGCTTTTAGCCATCTCATGAGCAGCCTCAAAAATACAATTTTGCGTAGAATAGATAAATGTGCATTTGCATTTGTATCTGAATACTACAGCTTTAATACGTATTGCTTTCACAGATATTGTTGTGTGAATAAACACTGAGATGGATCTTAAGCTTACGATGACCTTCATTTTGTCCATTTTATTTCTGATGTTCATTTGACTGGTGTACTTTTTTCGACATTTTCTCTTATTTTCCATTCATTGTGGTATTAAATCAGCTAAAAGAAAATTATCATGGAATGCAGCTGGCAATAAATGCATTTTACTTTAAATAGTACTCAGAAGAACTCAGCTCAAAGAAGTTATTTTAGGTCAGGATAATAATAAAATAATTAAATTTTGGGAAGTATTGTCAAATAGGCTAATTAGTAACCATTTGGCACAGCAAAAATATAACATACAGCAGAAAACGTTTAAAGTATGAAGTGTCTCTTGACCAAATGTTTTTCATAAATTCTTAATTACGTCGAGTTTTCTGGCTGGCGGGGGGTCCAGCCCATTACTTTGTTAGACTTATTCGGGAATTGTAAACAGACTATATTGATTCACTCCTTCTGGTATCTCCCATGCAAACTGACTGATATTTCGAAATTCATTTTTTTCGCTTATAATTCTTAATTTATTGACTGCACTAACCTGATTGTTTGTTCATGGCAAACCTGTGTAATTGTCAGCAAAACTTGAAGAGATTGATCAATTAGCTGTGACCAATTAGACAACTTTCCGAAACTCAATCTGTCATCTGGAACATTAAACTATGAGACTGCAATGGTCTAGTATTTTGTCCGTTAAATTGATTTGTAATTTTCTGTAAAACCTGAGAAAAATCGAGCAGGTAGCCCGGTACCTCCCCTGGTACCTCTCATACGAATAACCGATTCAGTCTCTTTAATCTGAAACATTTAACTATAAGGCTGCAATGATCTAGGATTTTGTCCATTGAATTGATTTATAATTTTCTGTAAAACCTCAGAAAAATCGAGCAGATAGCCATCCCTCCCCTTTGTACCTTCCATACCGACTCAGTCTAAACATTTTCAATTACATATCTTTAAAGCACATATTATTAACTTCGTCAAATTTGGCAGACATCATATGTGAACATTAACATAAAGGACATCGCCACACCTTTCCTGGCATCCCCCATACAAATAGACCGTTATTTTCTTTGTAAGTCCCAATTCATAGATTGCAGTTTGTTAAATTCAAGTATCGTTAGCTGCATTCCAATGCAATGCAAAGATTTGAAAAATCCAAAAGGTGATCAATCCGTTTCGGCGCTTCCTTTAAAAACTATCTAATTTAATATAGAAAGGGTTATCCATTTTTCGAGTTTTAAAAGTAAACAAAATCTAAAATAAACAAAATCTATGATTTCAAAAAAAAAATTTATTTCCTTATAATGCTTGGACCTGACCATTATGTACGAAATATTAGATGCGCAACTAAGTTCCCGCTGTTTGTCAATAGATGGCACCAGCTGTAAGTGCTAGTCGATTCTGCCACAACATAAACGTTATGAGCCAAGCTCAGGCATATGGTAAACATAACACCTCAACACGATAGTGATTTTATTTTGATGTCATATTCCTTTTGTTATACGAATATGTATGATTTTATGCCAAATAACCGTCATATACGGGAAGTGTTTATTTTCTTCTTTTAATCGAAGAAAACGGCGGCTGAAACTCACCGAGAGCTTCAAAACGTCTACGGAGATGCTGCTTTAAGTGAAAAAACGTGTCGAGATTGGTTCTGTCTCTTTAAAGACGGTGATTTTAATGTTGACGAGCGTTCGAGTGAAGGAAGACGAAAACCCTCCGAAGACATTAAATTGATGGTATTGCTTGATGGAGATCCATGTCAAATGCAGGTAGAGCTTGCTTCAGTATTGGGGTTTACTTGCCAAGCCATTTCCAAGCGATTGCATGCGTTGGGAATGATTCAAAAGCAAGGAACTTGGGTTCCTTATGAGTTAAAGAGAAGGGACGTTGAGCGTCGTTTTTTCGCCTGTGAAAAAAAAAAATGGCATTGAAAGCCTATTGCTACAGCACCCAATCAGCATATTTGCGGCGTTGTGAATGGTTAGCCGGCTTTAGTTGTTGCGTGAGTTGGACTCTATATGGATAACGGTGCAAATCCAAATTCAAAATACGCCATAATGAACTTTATGATGAATTACTAAGAACGGCGTTGAATCGACAATTTTGAATTATCCGCCACACTTTCGCGAACAGGCCTGATTACATGCAAAACACTTCCAACCTCTCCAAATTTCTTTACAATCTTGCCAATTCCTTGCACAGTAGGCCGATTATGACAACCATAATCATCCCGTAATGGACAAAATGTGTCCACATTTGAATCACCACTTCTGAAGTAAGTTTTAACTATTTTTACGCATTCTTCGGCTGTTAAGCATTCTATATTTGTAAATGGCAAAGCTTTCACTACATAAATAACACTTCAGATGACAGGTATTTAGCAGCTGACAGTCTTGCCAAACCGGAGGTTTTAAAATCACTAAACGGTTAATCGCAAGAATTACAAGATTCCATTCAATATCACTAAATTCAGTATAATCATCAGCAATCATTAGCCATTTAGTAAACTTGGTAATGCGAATAAAAATGAGCATGCATCAACTGGTTAATTTAACAATCGGGGGTCTCCCCATAATTTCTTAGCGATACATTTCAAAAAGTTATGAGTTTATTCCCTTTAATGTACTTTAAGTGAGAATATTTTGTTGGCAAGACGTCCTTCTGGCACCCGTCATACTTTTTTGTCAAAGCAAAGAGACTACTCTTCACCCATTGCTTTATATTGTGGATGTTTTTTTCCACCATTTTTCACTCCGCTTAAATCATGAGTTTCAGACGCATCAACTGATTACCTTGGCGTCGTATGTGGAAATAAAAAAATGTTATTAAAAGTCAAATCAGCGCTGTCCGTGGCCCAATTGTTTTTAGTGCTCAAAAGGTTAGTGCTCAAACTGTTATCATATCAACGTTATCAATTGTGAATCAATAATCGAAAAAATTAGGTCACGTAGAGTTCTCCTTACACACTGCTATCTAGATGGTATAGCATCACTAATAAGCGCACGACATGTTGTTTGGTTTTTCAAACAATATCCAGACTTTGGCAATATCCAGACTTTGGATACGGCATCGGTTTGGGCTTTCCTGTGGAATATAACAGGCGGGGTGTGTCAATGGACCGCATTTTCATTTGGAACATCTAATTTGGTAAACATTCAACGTGTACCCGAGTTTTCAAAAAATTTTACTGCAATCAAATGAAAGATATTAAGCTTACAAAATGTGTACTAAATCGGTCCCATCCATAGTGGGATGTCCTTAACCCGTTTTTTCTGACAATGCTAAAAATGTAAATTAGTTTAAAATGTAAGTTAGTTTATTTGAGAGCGAATGAAGAGTCCCAGAGGAAATATTGATTTTCGGAAAATTAGTCAATTTGTATAGCAGGCACCAGAAGGGAATAGTTTTCTCCTAGAGGCCCAATTTTGCACACTTGTAGTCCACAGTGCACAAAATATTACATAACATAGTTTTCCTTTAGAAAATGGGTGCTTTTTAGTATTTTTCAATAACTACGCCCACAGTTATGAGCTGGAGTGGATCCTTCTAGTATATGTACAATAATAATTATGTTGGTGCAAATCGAAATTTTTCAAAAATTGAGCTACGCACACATTTCATATAGCTATGCTATCATCCTTTACTGCATAAAACCATTTTCGCAAAATTGAAAAAAAAAATTGTCGTAGGAGCAGATATATCTTAGTCGCGTAGGTGACGTTCTGCAGACTGCCTCTTAGTCTTATTTTGAGAGTCGTCTAAGTGACCTGGTTTTGGGTAAGTGTGGAGAAAGTGGGGAAAAAACAAAGAAATTTTCTAAATGTACAAGAGTGGTCCCAAAACTAGCAGACCTAACAACAAAGAAGACACAAAAAACATACATATCAACCAACACAGTCTCCTTTTAGCTCGATTCACTTTTTCCAGCGATATTCAATAGCTTCTATAAAATAGCTTTAATATAAACTGTCAAACTTCTTAAAATAGTCATCAACCGCAGACTCCATCTCTTCATTGTTGGCAAATATTTTACCACCGAGCTATTTCTTCAAGTTTGGAAATAGAAAATAATCCGAGGGAGATAAATCTGGCCAACAAAGTAATCCGAGGGAGTTAAATCTGGCCAACAAAGCAATTCGAATTTTAATTAATTAATTCCGGTCAACGCAACAGTGGATGTGTGAACTGAAGCATTATTTTGATGAAACAACACTTTCTTTTTCGAGGCTTTTCCATAATTTTACCACCTAAACGCTGCAATAAAATAGAATAATATTCTCCGTTGACGCCTTTTTTCTCTGAAGATAGTCAATCGCATCCCAAGAAAACAGACATCATGATCTTGCCTGCACATAGAACCATCTTCGCCTTCTTTGGACATAATTCTCCCATTGCAGTCCACTGCTTTCGCAGCTGTTTTGTCTCTGGTGTGAAATGATGAGCCCATGTCTCAACCGTGGTTATAAATCGACGCAAAAATTCGGCTTTATTGCGGTGAACATTGCCAAACACTCTACTGAAACATCTTCACGGCACTGTTTTTGCTCTATTGAAAGCAAACGCGGCATCCATCTTGCGCACAGCTTCCTCATCTCCAAATCTTCGGTCAATATGCGATGTATAACACGTTTTGAAATGTCTATTACTTCAGCTAACTCAAGCATCTTCAGCTGACGATCGCCCAATACCATTTTGTGGATTTTCTTACCCGTGTCTGGCGTGAACACCTCACTTGGTCGACCACCACGGTGTTCATCTTGGCAGCTCCTACGGCCTCGTTTAAAGTCTGCTAACCAATACTTAACACTCGTAAACGATGAAGCAGACTCCTTTAAAGTAGAACATGGCTTGACTTTAATATTGGTTGGAAATATTGAATTACACATAGGGGATCAATTTGTTGTGGCTGAAACCTTTCAAATGGAAATATTGAATTACACATCAAGGACTAATTTTTCCCGTGTTTACAAAATCGCTTAAATCGTTTACTTTTAGGATTTAAATAAAAATACTAAACAACGTGGCGCCTTGAAACCTAAAACCTATGTTTTATAAGCTGGCCACTTTTCACCAAAATAATTGTTTTCAAACTACTGTCACCATCTATACGTCAGATCGGCTAGTTTTGGAAACGCCCTTGTAATAGACAAACGGAAATACGAGTACAATAGCAAAAGGCATCCTGGCTCTTGGCTAAATATAAAGTGAATGCATTTCTTAAAAAAGACATAAAAAGACATTTTTTTATAAAATCTGCCTAGATGAGGAGAAGGTTAAATTTACCGAATTGGATATTTCATAAAAATGAGGAAGAGTTAAGTTTTTTTTTTGCACATGAAAAATTTAAGGATGTAGTTATATAGAATATTATAAGTTTTCCAACCTTAATAATACAACTTCGGAAACTGTAAATTTATTTGTAATTTATCTAAGAGTTAAAATAAATTTTATTAAATTTAATTTATTTGTTCCGAAAAGACCCTTGAGAAGCTTTTTTGGTAATTTTTTTATATCTCAACTTTACTGGCTTATGGGTAGAAATTCTAATCTTAAGTTAGATTGCAAACTCGATTTTAAAGCCAATATGGTGCTATTTCATATAGTTATGAGGCACCGCCTCAGCTTCAAATATAGAAAGAATACAAAGGCGTCAAAATATAATTTTACGAATGATCACAGCCACCCCCTGGTGTATGAAAAACTCGAACATCCACAAAGATTTAAACGTCTCATTGATGAAAACTGAGATCACGAGGTATGTGACAGCATACTTGAAGAAGTTGGAATATCATCCAAATCCATTAGCCTGCAACATATTAAATGACAGATTTTTCTCAGTCGAATACTAGAAGGATGAATGCAGACAACAGCAGTAACAGTAGGCCATAACTTTTGGTCCAGCTATGGTTGGACTTAATTAGTTATTAGTTATTAGTTTAAGATACGAAAACTTATTGTTAATTCAATTAATTTTGAAGATACAATAAATAAAGAAAAAAAATTAATGTCATGGATTAAAATCATATTTGTAATATTGTTCATTTTAAAAGTGATTTCTTGGTACCTTTGAAGTCAAATTTTCAAAGCGGCTAAAGACATGTAAACGTTTTCGAAATATGTTGATTTTATGATAACATGATAATTCTGTGGTCACAATCCGTAACAGCCTAACTCGAGAAAGGACACAATTGAGTTATTAGCACCATCGTATTCAGCGTATCTAAATTTATTTGCTCTAAATCGTTCATGTTTGTATCTCTTCTAGGAAGGCAATTAATCCTAAAAAACCTAATAGCTTAAGTTATTTTTCTAAATGACTGTTTTGGCATAACTGCCTAAGTCAATTTAGGATTACAACAAATATCAACATTATTTTTTTCATCATTGCCTAAATCAACTTAAGTCGTTAATCCAAAAAAATAAAGAAACAATTTTATTTTCCTAACTTGAGTTAAGCTCTTATTCCGAATTACAATTTCGTTTTTTGATAAACATAAATTGAGTTAAGGTCTTTCTCCAAACTTAAAGTTTTTTATTTAATCTGGAATAATAGCCTAACTCAACTTGAACTATTTGACTTTCTTTCATTCAACAATTCATAAGAGCCTAAGTGTCTTTTTCGATAATATCTAATGACTGCGAGAATAAATAACTATTTTTTGTTAACAACTAAGTAAAGAAATTCGTTTCCTTGGAATCTGTAGCAAAGTTTTCCAAAAAACACCTCCTCACACACCTTCTCCTGATTTTCAGTGAAGATTCAAAACTTTAAACTCCTGTACTGAAAATATTTAAAAACAGACTTAGGCTGTTATGGGTTGTGACCACAGAATTTATGATGATTTATGATAATTTTACATAATGATTTTATGATAATTCTTGTTTAAGTGCAAAAATTATGTGAAGCTCATTAAAACGTGAGCCTTTAAAAAATTCAAAGCGGATCATCATAATTATCATAATTACTGACATACACATGTAGCGGATGGAGGTATAATAAAAAAACGGCATAAAATCTGTTGTACCAATACAAATATTTAGAATGGCGCCACCTATGGTTATTGAACTGAACTATGCTTAGAAAAGAATTCACATGCAAATCCACCAAAATCCTTTAAGCGGTTCTGGAGTCTATAAAAAGGAAAACTGTTTCATTCCTAAATATAGATAAATGATATATAAAAATAAAACTGCATGATACTTGACTTGCCAAGAGTCGCTATGTTGTCTGTTAGGCGATGGGAATATAAATTAAGATAGTTTTTGCGAAAAAACATATGAACAAAAATACAAGAATAAAATATTAATCCGAAGGATACGTGCTTGATGCCAACGAAAATGTCTTGCCTAGACAATTATAGATAACATATAAATATTCCAGCAGCGTTTTAAGAAACAAACATACAAGAAAACAAAAACAACGGTGAGCAGCAAAGAAAAAAAATCAATTTTCTGAACAATACGGCGATGTTCCATCAAAAAGTTGCCATGGAATTTTTCTTACACTGCACAAAAACTTCTCATAAATGCTACAAGAGTATACACATACGATATACTATAGGTACACATAGCAATTGCGTGTACAGGAAGCTGTTGCCATACAATCTATATGACATAAAAATTAGCACTCAAGTCAGATTCCGTTGAGCCCCATCGTGGTATTAGAAAATGCGTATGAAATTGATATAAATGTTTATCTTGGCATTTATGTGTACATGCGGCAAACATATTTAACAACTGTCTTAAATTACATTGAAGTAGCATAAATTCATTTTAATTGTATTTTCCATGAGTTTCCACTCCACCTGTCTTTGTCTGTCCAACCACCACCCTTATGAGACAATAAATAAATCTTTAATTCCTATGTGATGACGACATTTTAATTTGTTTCTTAAGGCTGTAAGACTTTGTTTCTTGAGGCCGGCTTTGCATTATACCACAACTGGAAGCAGCAGAATTTTTATTTCATTCATTTTTGCTAAACAATTTAGTCTTGAAAGCAACAACCACTAGGCAACCTGGCCATGCAATCTCTCTCCGTAGGCTAGGATATTTAATATTTCTCTGAATGATTATTATTATAATGAGCTCGCTCACCCTGGATGCGGAAGGGTGTGCGAAGCACATTTTGGTATACAGGATAACACCGATGCCAAGGGCATTGTTGGCATTAATAATGTATGTTGTTGATCCACAAGGAGGGTCGTTGTGCCTGATAATCATTGACGTAAAAATTTAAATTCTTAACATTAAACAAATCCACTTGACTCAAGATGTTTGCTTGAAATAGTAATGTAAAGAAGAAGAAATAACAATCAACAATAAAGTTGACCATTGTAAAATAATTAAGGCGGAATTCAGCAACGCCATATTGTTTTTCTTTTCAGAAATTACCAAGAAATAGTTCAAAGGCGAACTAAGAATAATCCTATTTCGCTTATGGCGTAATTATTAAATAACCCCATCCAAGTCCCTCTACTTGTATCTCCAATAAAGTTGCCTTTAAGCATATTTCATATATAAAGTTAACAGTGTGCCAACAACTTGCGAAAAATTTAAGAACAGTAAATACAGCTAATCAAATATGAAATTATATAAAGCAATATTCTACTTAGTCTCCTTCGATTTTAATCCCTTAGAAATAAATATTACTTACACGCATGTCCCATCGGTTTCTAAACCAGTTCAATGTCCACCAAATGATCCATTACCAGTCATTCCCAGTGCTACGAGCAGTGAGTCCGCCAGACATCTTTCACCAGCACTGATAGTTTGTATCAGGCTGATGATGAACGCCATTTAGTGACTCAAACTGAGCTGAATGACCTAATTCAGGATTTACATTTAAGGACGCAAGATGCAGATGCTTCAAGTATGCAGCAGTGGCAACATCTTGCAGTTGGGACAAAAGTAACAATCTATAGAGATAGAAGCTTGGAATTGGCTGCATATTTTGTACAGAAACACTGTATTCTACCTAGTCCTGCCATATGTTCTGTTACAAATATAAAACGCGATAAAAAAAAACCGATATTCATATTGTATTCAAAATTATTTCATTTATTAGAAGACAATATTGGTTATTAAAAAAAATTGTATTCACTCGAAATGGCCGCCTTTTGCTTTAACACAAGCTTTCAAACGTTGTGGCCATTGGGCTATAGCCGCACGTACGATTTCCATGGAGATCGAGGACGCTGCTCTGGTTAATGCTGTTTTAAGGCTTCACAAATTTCTGTGGGGAGTCTTGCAAGCCATATTCTCCAATTCTGACCACAAAGCATAATCCAGTGGATTGAGATCTGGACTCCCTGATGGCCAATCTTCTGCTGCTATAAAGCCAGGAATATTGACTCTGAGCCACTCCTACGTGGTTTTAGCTTTGTGCGCAGGAGCAGAGTCCTGTTGGAAGATCCATCTACGTCCATTGAAAAGGGTATTGATCAAACCCTTCACAACACCCTCTAACACATCTTTTTGGTAAACCTTTGCATCATGGTGGGAGACCACCCACCAAACCATTACGGAAGAGGGATGATGGCCACGTTGAACCCTTGGAACAACTTTTTTCGCCTCCTTAGATGAAGTGGCATAAATCTTGTCATTTTGTTTGTTGAAAACTTCTTCCACGGTAAAAATTTTCTCATCCGTAAACAGAATGTTTTCATGGCCATTGTCCGCGTGCCACTGCAAAAGTCGCTTGCATCTTTCCAGCCTAATTTTTTTTTTTGCTGAGGAGTTAGAAGCTGCCCCGTGGACCGACGATAGGCTTTCATATGCAGATCATCCCGAATCAGCCTAGACATGGATCTGGTTGATATATCCAATTCCTTGGACATGATTTTCTGCTTTCTAAGGGGATTTCTCCGAATTCTTTCACGCACTGCCTTTACTACCGCACTCGTACGGACAACGCGCGGGCGACCACTTTTTGGCCTGTCTTCTACTTCAGACAATTCGCCGAAGCGAGCAATAGCACGATTAACGAACATTCTTGATATTCCGAGTGGTTTTAGCAACTAGAAAATTTGGCCAGCACTCTTTCCGCACTTATGCAACGCTATTACGCCGACTCGATTCTCTTTAACGCCCCACTCCATGTTAATAGATTGCAAACTGAAACCAAACTGACTAGTATTCTTCACTAATCAGTTAACGGTTCTATTCCCGCAAGAAGTTTTGAACGATAAGCGCTGGAAATTGTGTAACAGAACATATGGCAGGACTATGTATGTATACTGTACTGATGTTAATGGTTTATTTCAAAAAATAAACCAGCCATATGACAAAACTGAAGGGAGATTTAAATATTGATGGCTCTAAGTACAGTTTAAAGGCTCTTCTTTTGCATACAGGAAATTAAAAACCATCCATGCCAATTGTATACAACGATAAATAAATGGAATATCTGTGGTGACCTTAAAGTGAGCGATACAAATTTCTTTGTGAAGGGTATCCCAACAAGAACGCAAGATTTAAATTTGGCTCCATTCGAAGTGTCATTGTTTGACATTTGAACAATTGTTATTATTTGCTAGTAGAAGGTACAAGGTTAGTAAAAATGGAGCACTACACGAATGAACAACGCATTCTCATTGTGAAATTGTTTTACCAAAATGGTGAAAGTTTTGCGGCTACAGTTCGCAAATTGCAATCAATTTGGGATCACAATAATGCTCCAAAAGAGTCAACTGTAAAGAGATTAATAGACAAATTTGCCAAAACTGGATCTTTTAGTGATGTAAGGACAACAACGCGCCTTCGACCAGGTTGATCGGCCGAAAATGTCGCAGCTGTACGTGATGATGTCGCTTAATCCACCTCAATTCGATACCGAGCTCAGCAAATTGGTGTCTCCAAATCCACTATGCAGCGAATTTTGACGAAAGATTTGCATCTTCAGGCATACAAAGTTCAATTGACTCAGGAACTGAAGCCAGCTGACCATGGCTTCCTTCCATTAGCGAAGGGAGTTCGTTAATTAGGTATTGGAGAGACAACATGAAAATGCTGATTTTGCCGATAAAATCATCTTCAGTGACGAGGCCCATTTCCATTTTGATGGCTTCGTCAATAGGCAGAATTGTCGCATTTGGGGTGAGAAAAATCCTCGAGTGATTCACGAGAACTAAATGCATCCTCAACGTGTCGCTGTGTGCTGTGGATTTTGGGCTGGAGGGAAATGTCCGGGCTCTCTAAAAAAAGTCCTCCTATCCAATTTGTGGATGTTGTGGACAAAAATAAAGCTTGACATCACGTCATTCAAGATATTCGATAGGCGGAATGTCGCACAGGAAGGCAAGAAATCCGATCTGAATGCGTAGTGGATAATTTGTGTCGAAAATACCTTGAATATCTCTCTTTCTCTCTCTCCCCCTCCCTCTCATTAGAATTATTATACTCACATATATCATCATCCCGCCAACATATGTTCGGGACGAGTGTACCAACATAAAAAAAAAATTATAATCGACAGTCGAATGTACGTAGCCCGCGAAATTTGAAAATTCACCTTATATTTTTGAAGACACCTCGTATATTTGAAGCATTATGAAGCAATATATAAGATAAATTGCAGATACATAGATGCTGAAATCTTTACATTACTGTAAAATAATTTAAATTTATTTAATAAATCAAAAATTATTACTTTTTCGACTTTCCAGTTAAAAATTTTTAATATTATCAAATATAGAACAAAGAATTTGTCCCAAATTTGGTATTGGAAATGGAATTTCGTGAGCCGATCCACCGAAAACATTCCAGAAGGCTTATAGTGAATCGATTTTATTAAAAAAATGTGTGCATATGAGTAGTACAAAAGCGGTCGAGATGTTGTGGAAAATTTGATTCGCCCTGGTCGACCATCAAAATAATCAACTGAATTTGACATCAGTAAAGTGAAGGAAATGGTGATAAAAATCATCATTTAAGTTCGAGAACTTTCTAAACTTTCTGTGTCCCACGAATAATTTTATACATTTTACACGATTGTTAGGGAAAGGTTAAAAATTTCTTGAAAAATTTTATTACATGAATTCATGGCACAAAGGGCACAAAATTTTTAGTCTGATATATATATATATATATATATATATATGTATACATGAATTAATAAATACAAAAAAAGAGCCAATTCCGTTTCATATTTCAATCATATTTATATCATATTTTATCATATTATTGTATTTGCATTCTTTCCATTAACGCACATCAATCGAGAATATCCATAATTTTACAGGATTCAGATATCTAGAAGAATGCAAGTTGACAGGCGCAACATTGGATAGGTGCCTTAATTTCGACCGAATTGCAGTTTATATAGTCATCACCATGAGCTGTGATCTGAAGTACCGGGGGCGGTGTCCCGAATTATCGTCTTATAAATGCAATTATCAAGAACTGTCTTTTCTTTTACATAATATATCGATTTAAACCATGTTTCTGATGGAAATCATATCAGCCAATAACCACGATCACAAATGTGATAGTCCATTTTAAATGTATATAGAATGGAATAGGTTTAAATGTATATAAACTGGAATAGTTTTAACTTACATTTATGAAAATCTGCCCCTATGTTGCTTTCAATTAACTAACAAGTAATAAAAATATACGAAAATATTTCAAACATTTTCCAAAGATTGATTTTAGTGCTTCTGCGGGCAAGTTCGTCCTTAATGAACCCATTTGACTCAGTTGAGACATTTGTGAGCTATGTTTCTAGAACTTGATATTAAAAAAAGGCAGAACTTTCGCCAAAAAAGCTAAAACAAATTAAAAAAAAGTTCAAAACAAAAGTTAAATTTTTTAAGAAAATTGATGAAGTGTAAACTGAAGTATATTAATCTTTAAATTGAAACTTTGCAGATGAGATCGCTACTAATATTAAAAGTTTTTGCATTATAAAATGTATATTTAAAATTCAATTCAACTCAAGAGTTTATAAGAAATAAATAAAAGCGTAATCTTCATCTACCCAAATGTACTTTCTTCCTTTCTTGCCATTAGATCCAATAAATTTAGGATTTGAATTGTAAACGTTATTATGCTATTAGAGTGTCCAAACAGAGAATACAATTTTCATGGACAGAAATGTATTTAATGAATTACCACATGATCTTAGGCAAATTGCCAGAATATGAGAATTTAAATTGAAAATTATATTATATTTACTTGAAAGAATTGAAACACTTCTATAATTTATTTTTTTCTCTAAAATATTATGTTATGATTTCTAACTTATTCAAAATATATATATATATATATATATATATATATATATATATATATATTTTTTTTTTTTCAACTTAAAATATTATGTTGTTAATTTATATATATATATATTTTTCTTCTTCAGATTTATAAACGTTAACTTGAACATTATTAATTTTGCCATCTGGTCTCTATTAAAGCCTATAAGGCGCAGAGACATTATAAACACTGTTAATAATAATTGTATGAAGAAAAAAAAAAACGTATGGTGGTGGGTAATATATAGGTTGGTAACATATAGGAATAATAATTTTTCGGTTTCAAAAGTAATGCCAAATATTTAAAACACACATAAAGCTATGATTTCGATGAAACTTTTATTTCATTATAATGCCTAAATCTTGCCATTATGTACGGAATACAATGTCATTTAAATGACCTCCTCTGGATTGGTTGCAGCGGTGAACCCTTTTCAGGTAATTTTATACCATTTTTTCCGCACATTTCGGGCGGTATCTTACCCACAACTTGACGAATGTTGATTTTCAAATACTCCAACGTGGCCAACTGATAGCATCAAAATGTGAAATTATGCCTTCCGGAAACCTCTCATGCTATAAAGCCAAAATCTGTGATGTTTCAATTCATAATCTTCAATTACATGTAAAAAAAAGTCGGTTATATACGGCCATAGTGCTCTGAATTGAAATTTGGATTGTCGGGTACACTTTCATTAAAAGCAGCGATATTTTCGGCAGTGCGTATAATACGATGATGCACAGGTCTGACTACATCTGTAATGATTCCTGCCTCTTCAAATTTGTTTTTAATTTTGTCAATTCCTTGTACAATAAGTCGATTATGACGACCATAATCACCCCGTATTGCACGAAAAGTAACAATGTTTGAATCATCAAATTTGTAATAAGTTTTAACTATTTTTACGAACTTTGCGGTTGTTAAACGATCCATATTCGTAAATGGCAAACCTTCCAACCTAGCCAGACCGGAGGTTTTGAAACCACTAAATGGATAACACAAACGTTTCATAAGCTAAATCGGAATCAAAATTGTTTCTAATTTTGTTTCGGGTGTATGCATTTAAATCAAACTTATTTATAACTTCATTTTGCATGTATGAAGTAAAAACAAAACCTAGTTCAATTTTGATTAATTTGCTAGAATCCAAATCAAAATTGTGTGGTTTTTTTATGTGGATTCAAGAAACTGAAACGAATCTAAACCATTTCTGGATTTGATTTTGTTTCAGTAACAGTCCCTGGTGGCCACAATTATAAAATATAGAAAATTAGAAAATATAAATTATTATAAAGTTTATTTATGCTGAAATAAGTGACAATAATACAGTTAAGGAAAAATCTAAAAATAATTAAAAAAATTTGTGAAAAAATCTTGAATTTAAATCTAATTTTTGCCCTCTAAACGACTTTAAAAACAGCTTAATTTGGCAAGATATATAGGGTGGGCCATATGAGTGTTGGCGATTTAATTCTTCAATTTCTCGG
>JAHXMU010000056.1:2063547-2093179 GCA_019455685.1 Philornis downsi | reverse complement strand
CTGCTTACGGTATTTGAACAAAATTTGGTGCGTAGGTTTGGTGTACAAATCTTAAGTGCTACTGCAAATATGGGCGGGATTGGACAATGGGGAGTGGTACCTCCTATACAAACCACAAATTAAAAAGCAATTATTTCTGCTCCTGCTAAAATTTGAAGGCAAAGCAACGTTTGCCGGGTCGGCTAGTATAATATAAATCCTTATCGCAGGGGTGATTAATTCACAATTAAGATTGGTGGCATTTTCGCTCCTTCTTCTTTATTTTTCAACATAATTTTCTTATAACTCGATACACGTTTCCCAGCAATATTCAATAGCTTCCGTAGCCTGTTTATGGTTGGAACTGTCAAACTCCTAAAAATAGCCATCAGCCACAGTCTCCATCTCTTCATTTTTGGTAAATCTTTTATCACCGAGCCACTTTTTAAAGTGTGAAAATAGGAGGGAGCTAAATCTGGCGAATAAAGTGCAAGACAAAGCACTTCAAACTTTAATTCACTAATTTTTGCCATTGCAGTAGAAGATGTATTGATGAAGCAACCCTTTCTTTTTCGCCATATGCAGCCTTTTTTCTATAATTTCATCACTTAAACGCTGCAATAAATTAGCATAATTTTCGCCTTTGTTGGTATTTCCTTTCTGACGATAATCAACGAAAATAATCCCATGCGCATCCCAAAATCACAGACGCCATGACCTTGCCTGCAAATGGAACCGTCTTCATCTTCTGTGGCCGCGATTTTCTCATTCCAGTCTATTGCTCTGATTGTTCCTTTATCTCAGGTGTGGAGTGTCTCATTCTGTGTCTCATCTATGGTTATAAATCGACGCAAAAGTTCGGTTTTATTGCAGTGAAACACCGCCAAACTCTACCGCTCTACTGAGACGTCTTAATGCTGTTTTTGCTCTACTGAAAGCAAGCGCGGCACCCATATTGCACACAGTGTAGGTATAACACTTTTTGAAATGCCTATCATTTCAGCTAGCTCACGCACCTTCTGTTGACTATCATCCAAAACCATTTTGTTAACCGTGGCTGGCATGAACACCTCAATTAGTCCAATTGTAACCGCTACGGTATTCGTCTTGGCAGCTCGTACAGCCTTGTTTAAACTCTGCTAACCAATATTTTACAGTCATAAATGAAGGAGCAGACTCTCTCAGAGTAGAATCTAGCTCGGCTTTAATACTAAACAACGTGGCGCCTAGAAACTTAAAGCTTATGTATGTCTTATCAGATTGTCACCTTTCACCAAAATAACACTATCTATACGTTAGGTCGGCCTGTTTTGGGACCGTCCTCGTAGGTTGGCCATTTGTACAAAGGGTGCTGGATGTGGCGCTATAAATAGTGTTTCCACAAATTATGCAAAACACTATAGGAAATATTATATAATATTAGAATTGCAGGAGATAGTTTGCATTTTTGTAAATCAGTAAAATCTGGCTCGGCTTTAATATTGGTTGTACTGAGATCTTACAAGTGGAAATATTGAATTACTTAACGCTGACCAATTTTTTCTATTTTCACTGTATTCACTGAGATCGTTTACTTTTGATGGCTCAAACAAAAAAATATTAAACAATGTGGCGACTTGAAACTTAAAACATATGTTTTATAAGGTTGCTAATTTTCTCCAAAATAATTTTTTTAACTGCTGGCACTATCTACGATATACGTCAGGTCCCTTAAATTATTTTGTATGTGCAAACTTAGAAGATAACTATTTTAAAGGGTTTGACTATAAGCTGTTGAATATCGCTGGAGGGAAAAATGTATCGAGCTAAAAGGAGATTATATTGAGGAGATTAAAATGAGGAAAATTTTTGTTAGGTCGGCTAGTTTTGGGATCGTAATTCAATAGAATTCATTTGAGTAGCGCCAAACACATTGCTTTAATTCAAAAATCCGAATGTAAATCTTTTCGTTTCTAAATCTTAGACCTGGACATCGTTAGTTAGTTTGAAGAAACTAATAAAGAATGATTTTTAATCGTCCTTTTTTTTTAATCGAATAAAACTCTCAAATTTGCATCATATATTAATTGGAAACGATAAATTGGTCTTTGCCATTTAATGTTTAAAGATAATATCATGCAAAGGTAATAGCATGCAAAATGTCCATTCGAAAGGTCCAATTTTTCGTCACTTTTTCGACCATTTCGTCCTGTATTCCACGAATAACGCGTGTTATGTTATACTGTCCACATAGACTAACGACTTGATATAACCCCTCAAAAAATAATCAAGAGGCGTTAAATCGCAAAATCTTAGGGGCCAACTCACATATCGATTTTTTCACGAGCAGTGTGGCATGTTGCACCGTCCTGATGAAACCACATGTCAACCGAGTTTAATTTAGCCAATTAAGGGGGAAAAATCGCGTATCACTGCTCGATATCGTTCGTCGTTGACGGTAACCGTTCTTCCATGGTCGTCTTTGAACAAAATGGACCGATGATGCCACCAATCCATAAACCACACTAGACTGCCATTTTTTCGGGATGCGTCGGTAATTCATGTATGGTATGTGGCTTTTCATCACTCCAGCAAGAAATGAGCCTCATCGCTGAACACAATTTTTCTATTGATTTTTCATTTCATTGAGCTTTTTGTAAGACCCATTCACCAAAAATTAGACGTTGTGTAGGTAGGTCATTCGGCTTCAATTCTTGCGTGAGTTGAATTTTATAGGCTTTCACACCCAAATCGACGTGTAAAATTTTCCTTGTGGTTGAGTAACACATACTCAATCGCTGAGAACGGCAACGAATTGACATTTCACAATCGTCGTTTGTCACAGAGCACGAATTTTGATAACAAATTTCAACGATTTGCAATTGTTGCTCGTTTGTTAGTTTTTCCATGAGTATACTGTACACTTTTGACTTTGACAGATGACGTTTGGACGCCATTACCAACCAGTGCTGCCGACCTGAAAAACTTAAATTTTAAAAAATCACCCTATAGTCTACCAGCGGAGCTTTTTTATACCCACGCTATTGTATAAAATGGTACAAATTAATTTATGAGAACATATTATAGTTCTATTGTCGATCTATTTAGAAAAAACTTGTTGTCTTTTCAAAAGATTTAAGGATACTTACTTAAGTAAACTCCAGAGCCGATAGCACTTAACTTAGCGGACAAGAACACAAAAATGTATAGAGTATATTAAGGTTGGCGCATTATATGTGACGCACATTTGCACTCAGATTCCATATCAAATTAAATTTATACTAATTCCTTATCACAGTCTATTCATCTCTGACTAATATTATAGTTCGTATTGTGAAAATATATTTTAGGGAAAACGAGCTAATCCTAGAAAACAAAATTCATCACATAATTTTGTCAAGCTGCCTCAAGGATATAAAATACAAGAAATGGCACCCAGTGTTATTTGATTAAACTACCACTCTATCGATCTGAACATCCCTCTCGTATTCGTATCAAATTAACTAACTTAAAGTTTGTATTTACTTGAGTTTGTACTGTAATTTGTAGTTGATGCAAGTGCATAAAGTTCAAGATGTGTTGTTAACAACCATTCTCAATTGGTTTGAAATGATGTGATTTCTTCATTTACAGTTGGAGGAAAACAGTCAGTAGCTGTGAAGTGCAGCTGGCGACATCAAGTGGGAGTAAACTAAGAAACCCCACATCACACATCACAATCCTTCGAGAGTGTCCAATACCAATTCAGCGTATCCATATCTAAATGTATTAGTACATGAGTTGACGTACATCTACTATGCCACAACCACAAATTGCCACAGGATCCCGGGAGTGTGTTTCTGGTTGCATTTCAATTCTCTATATTCTTTGCTCTGGTGCAGGGTTCATATGAAATGAAACGACAGAAGCATTTTCAGTTTTTTCTACAAATCCATTTCGCAACGTGGCGGCGAATAATTTTTGCCACACTATCGCCTTGTAGTGTACAGTGTTTGGTTTCATTCACAGGCAACATGATTTCTACATGAAGACTTTTTCAATTTTCTTAACACGTTTTGCCAAACCATTTTGCGTTTTATGTCTTTATTTCTACGTTATCATTTTTATTCAACGCTATCGTTATTGTCCTTAACGTTTTACAAATTTAAAAGTTTTTGACCTCAACTAAAAGTGAATTTCATTGCGATGGTTTTACTGCTCTTCCTTTTCGCCTCCATAGCGTTTTGTCTATGTTTTTGTTTGCTTTAGTTATTTTTGGTTTTATTGCACTTTTTTTTCATTTATATCGATTCCTTTCGACGATTTGACACGTGTCTAAATCATTCAAGCACTACTACTACATGACCTTTCAGGATGCTACGTGTTGTTTTACTTTACTTTACTTTACTTTTACACTCCAACGATGGGATTTATGAGTTGGAATAGATTTTTCAGTGTGTCGCTTTAAATGCCCGAAATGGCTAAATTGAGATCGAATCTTTGATTCACTGTGAGCTTTTAAATGTTATCTGTTTTCAGAAATTCAGTAAAACAGATAACGCAGTTTTAGCTGCAATCAAAGTTATTGAACGTATGAATCCTGCTCGTTTCGAGGATAAATAAACTTGATCCTGCTAATCCTGCTCATTTTGACGATACATAAACCTTAGAACAAAGTTCGGTGCTTCATTACTGCACATGAATTTTATTAGTTGTTTATGTAATCATTTCAGTAAATATGTATTAAACCTCATAAATTAGGGGTCGCGCATTTAGACAGGTGCCAAGCTGGATGGTTTGTTGTGACGCATATTTCGATGCAGTGTTTTTACTTGGTGTCTACGAACTATCGCCTCAAGGTAGTTAATTTAAAATAAAATCAATATTAAAACTATAGACAGACGAACTGACTTACGTACACCTTCAACCAATATCGTTTTACGAACGTATGAATCCTGCTCATTTCGAGGATAAATAAATCTTTGAACAAAGTTCAGCACTTCATAGCTGCACATGGATCTTATTAGTCGAAAATTTCGGATCAGATTAAATAGTTTATATAATAAATTCGGCAAAAATGTATTAAACTTGATAAATTGGGGATCACGTATTTAGACAGGTGCCAACCTGGAGGTTTGTTGTGACGCATATTGCGATGCAGTGTTTTTGCTTGGTGTCTACCAACTATCACCTCAACGTAGGTAATTTAAAATAAAATCGCTTTTAAAACTTCAGTCAGGCGAACTGACTTACATACCTATATATCTTCACCCAATATCGTGTGAACAGTGCCAGAGAGGACGTGATGAGTTGCTATGTTTTTTGAAAATATATTCTAAAATAAAACGCAATCAAAGAAATAAAATTACAACTTTCTGAAGTATCCCACTTGGGGATCATAGATGGGTCACAGATCTTTGCTTCTAAGCAGATGAAGACTGCATGCCTGAGACGTGGGAAATTATATGTATTCAAATTTATCTAATTTGTGACTGAGTTACTAAGGAGGTCAAGGTTACACCGCTGATATTTTCAAATTTTACGATGCATTATAATTATAACATCTGACTTAATTATAACATCTGATACCAATTATTTAAATAACTGCGGTCTAGGAACCAAGGATTACAGTTGAAAAAATAAATTTAAATCGGTCAATTTGTATGGGAGGTACCAGAAGGGCTATGGCAATACCATGCAATTTCATTCTAGATCTTACCGTGCACCAAATTTGGCTGAGTTCAATACTATTGCTAGAAATATATGAAGCTAAGAATATGTTGGTTAAATACGTAATTTATGTGGGAAGTACGACAAAGGGCTTGGCTACTTGGTCAATTTTCCTCAAAACTTACAAAGAATTATGTTAGGTTCGCAACTAAGTTCTCGTTGTTTTTTTTATAAAAATTCAACTTTATTATGAAAACATGTTTACAAATGATTCATTGAAATCATTGCCCTTCGCTAGCTACTATTTTACTCCATCTTTCTGGCAAAGCTCGAATTTCGTCGCGGTAAAACTCTTCATCTTTTGAGGCTATCCACGAATCTAAACATTTTTTTTGTTTAGAAAACTGAATTGTATTATATCTATATAATTATATTTTACATAACTAATTGGTTTTGAAGGTGATAGACCGAAAATGACCCGCATGCTTAGAAAATTATTCATTGTGAGATCGCCACAATTATTCTTTTTAATGGACTGCTTCAATTCAGTCAAATTCCTTGGTTTCATTTTGTAAATCTCTTGCTTGACATAACCCCATAAAAAAAAAGTCTGGTGCTGCCAGGTCAGGTGACCTTTAGAGCTAGCAGAAAGTGAAGCGGAAAAGTCTCTGGATATTTATTTGTTTAGGAATTTTCGTTGGAGCTCCGCCTGAACCAGTCTGCCTATGTGTGGAACCAAATGCTGTTGAAATGGATACGTTTTCGGCGCAGTTCTGGGTAATAAAAAAAAACTCCTTTAATATCTTTAATTAACAGTCCCCATTGGCAGTTGACAGGAGTACGATTCGTGAGTTACCCTGTATGACTCACGTTATGCGTTTGGTAAACTTAGCTTAGAGACCACAGTAGAAATACAAGCGAGGATGACGGCTACAGCCGTCCGATCTTTGGCGATATGTAGGCAAACGACGGCAATAGCCTTCGAGCACATTTAGTCAATAACAAAAGAACAGCGCTGGTGCGAAGTGTGCTGACGCATAAACTTGTTAATTATTGAGTAAAACATCGGAAAAAAGCAGGATGCCAGACAACATATTTATTGCCCTTTTATGCGTTTTCTCATGCTTTACCGCTTCCAAACATTTGAGCATCTAGGGAGAAATGACGGCTATAACAGTCGTTCATGACGGTGATAACGTCCGGTAGTCGTACCAAATGTTTAGTACATTTCAGTTCATGCAGTTGAAAAGTATGTTTCTGTGAAGACGAACCATTTATTCTGTAAGTATTTTCAACTAACTGTACATTTAACCAACATGCACTTAACTAACTGTACATTTTCCATTTTTCATAAATTAGTGAAAATGTTCGTTTCGATGCCATTGCGATTGTATAGGGTGATTTTTAATCGTACCTTTTTTAAAAATCGAATAATACACTCAAATTTACATCATATATTAAATTTTTTTATTGGAATCGATAAATTGGTCTTTGCCATTTCATTTTTAAAAAAAATTTCATGTAAATGTTGTCCGCGGTTCCGTCTCAAAATGTCCATTCGAAAGGACTAATTTTTCGTCACTTTTTCGAGCATTTTGGCCTGTATTCCACGAATAACGCGTGTTATGTTATCCTTTAAGGCTTCAATAGTGTTCGGCTTGTCTACATACAAATAGACTAACGACTTGGCATAACCCCACAAGAAATAATCAAGAGACGTTAAATCGCAAGATCTTGGGGGCCAAATAGAGAGATAAGCTGCTCACCAAATTCATCCCTCAACATATCGATTGTTTCACTAGCAGTGTGGCATGTTGCATCGTTCTGAGGAAACCACATGTCAACCAAGTTCAACTCTGCCAATTGGGGCAAAAAAAATAAAAATTGCGTATCATGGCTCGATATCGTTCGCCGTTGACGGTAACGTTTCTTCCACGGTCATCTTTGAACAAAATGGTCCGATGATGCCACCAGCCCATAAACCACACCAGACTGTCGTTTTTTCGGGATGTATCGGTAATACATGTGTGGCATGTGGCTGTTCGTCACTCCAGGTGCGACAGTTTTGTTTGTTTACATATCCGTTCAGCAAGAAGTAGGCCTCATCGCTGAACACAATTTTTCGATAAAACAGCGGATTTTCATTGAGCTTTTGTAAGGCCCATTCACCAAAAATTAGACGTTGTGGTAGGACATTCGTCACAGTATGCTATACACTTTTCACTTTGACAGATGAAGTTTGGAGGCCATTACCGACCAGTGCTGCCAACCTGAAAAACTTAAATCTTAAAAAATCACACTATATTTGTATAAGTGTATACATTTTTCGAAGAATACGATACTGATGCAGACTTTTTTAGCAACGGTAGTGAGGCAGAGTTTTTCGCAACTCAACGTCGGAAACAGAAGAGTTTGATAGTGTCATCTGAGGATTAAGACACTGCAGATGTCGATGACCTTGCAGGTGGCGATGGTGCAAGTTGTTCACCATTAATGACAGACAATGATCGGATTATCGACGATGACGATATTTGGTATGATAACAAACATAAATTGATTGAATTTGCATTTAACGATGATGAATACGACGTTAAAATTGTATACTGATAATAAATGATAAGTATTCTAGTGCGAGAAATATTTTTTATTAGCTGTTCTCAAAAAATGCTGTTGAAACTCTTGTTAGTTGCGCAAATTACTATGTAAAGCATTTGTTTGAAACTTGGCGGGCTGTTACAAGAAATACCCCAAAGATTAATTTCATTGAAATGAATGAAGAAGAACTACAACAAGTTTTGGGCCTCTGCTTAACTCTTAGTCAAAAAAAGGTTTCTTCCATTCGGCATTTGTTTACTGATAATCCTCTTTAATATTCACCAATTTTTTGTGTACACTACGACGGGTCGCCGTTTTGAACAGCTACTACGATGCACCCATGGACATAATACTGGTTATGTTGACTGCAGTACCCAAAAATTCAACAAAATGTACTCTTTACTTCAACCAATTCTCCTTAAGTTTCAAGCATCGTATTCAGTGTCAAAACCACTTTCTCTGGATAAATCTCTTTTATTTTTTCGACGTCGGCTAAGTTTTCGACAACATATAAAAGGGGAAAAAGCAAGCAAGCATAAAACTATTTGAACTTAATACGTTGGACGGATATGTTCTAAATGTTCAAATTTATCAGAGAACAACAGATAACATACCGGGAAAGATCAAGAACAAGTAGTCTTATTTTACGGCTAATGCAGCCATAGTTGATTAAGGACATCATCTCTTTATGGACAATTTTTACAACAATATCGAGCTGTCAAAAGAGCTGCTAAAACATAAAACACACAGAAACGGAACGCTTCATTCTAACAGAAAAGATAGTCGGAAAGAAGTAACATCAAAAAAGTTGGAAAAAATGAACATAATTGGCGTAGACGAAACCAAATTTATGTATCGAAATGGCGAGATAAACGGGACGTTTTGTCCATAACAAGAAATCATCAAGCGGGTATGGTGGAAGTTACCAACAAATTTGGACAAAAAATGAATAAACCAAATGATAAAGCTGATTACAATTTGAATATGTGGAGAGTTGACAGATGTGATCAAATGATTTCCTAATAATCGTCACCACAAAAAGCCATTCAGATGGAATGAAAAACGTCCTTTTCATCTTTTAGACCTATGCGTTTGGTATTCCTACTTTATCTATCGACAATTCCATAAATCGACGGCATTCGTATAGTTTAAATATTTGCTACTACAACCACTGATAGCACTACCTAATACTGAGATTTTTGGAAAGAATTTAGCGGCATTAACATCTACATGTAGTCGACTGAAACAAATAAATTCATTACCACAAATTGTACACACCAATATTTCTTGGAAAATATACCTCTACCTGTTGATTTTCCCCGTAGAATTTACTTTTTATGTTGCAGACAACGTTCGGCCTACCAAATTGAAAAAGAAATGTCATATAGATGTGAAACTTGTCCGCATAAATCACCATTGTGCCCAGAATGCTTCCAATCCTATCATTTATAATGCTATCTTGTCATGCCGTCTTTGTATCCTGAATCAATTTTTATTTCATATTTACTATTTTCTAAATAAAATAAATTAGAAATGATAATTTTGTTTCAAACTGATTTTCTTGTGTTAAGATTACATTTATTTACTCTCTTTTATTCATTGGAATCATTGTGAATTAGTAAAGCAACTGCGGTATATTCGTCAAGACGGTCATAGCCGTCATTCCGTGAAAAGAAAAACTGACGGTTATAGTAGTCGACAATTTTGTTTTTGAAAAGCTGCGACCAAATGTAATAATTTTCATTTCCAAACATACAACTTACTCTCGATTTCATCTGGCAGTCATAAACAATTGAAAAAAAGTGTTTCTCAGCACAATCGTCAAATTAAAAGTTTGCGGCAAGGTGTTAAGATGAATATTGTTGTCTGAGCGCAATTTCAAAGTTGTGTATATTTCGAATTTTTTATTTTTTTTATTTTTTTGAAAAAACGCTTAATATCTCAAAACAAAAAAATTGGTAGTTAAATCGCGTTTCCTTATGAGCATAGCCACAATAACGCTTCCCCTTCCCACGGCAAAGCATTAAGTTTCTATAACTCTATCAATTTAAATAGGCATGCCTTATGCATTGCCTCCGCTCACTTTGTGTAAATTAAATTCTTCAGCATTTCCATTATTATTTCTATTTTGATTAGTTTTAGTTTCATCGCTTTTAAAGCTTTTCAAGTATTTATTTCTTCCCGGCAAGCAATTTGTTAAATATAGTTCAGTGGTTTATTAAAGTCAAGATGTATGGAAACTTACCTGTGACAAACTTTTGCCATTTTCCACAACAGTTTCCAAGTAATTGGTTCTCCTGTGCTTATTAATCCTTACGTGCTCGCCTTCGTCTTCTTCGTCGTCATTCTCGTCATTCTCGTCATCCTCATCGTCATCAGTGCCGTCGCTATCTTTGATATCATCATTAATGTCACCCTCAGATGTCCTGTGTTTCCGTAGCCTTCGCTCATGATCATTTGCGAGCATTCTAGGCTTGGATGTCGCCATTACCATTTGCCCATAATCATCGTCTTCATCGCTGTCCTGATAGCATGCTGAAGAAAGTTTACGTGACGCTGACGAAGGCAACCGAACCACTGCGGCTTGGCTACCAACATAGCAACTCTGTTGGTGTTCATCCAGGCCATCCATCATTTCTCCTGTCCTGCCGGAAAGCTGTTTGCTGTTCGAGCCGGAGGACATCAGGTGCTTTCGCGCTATAAGGACAGCTGTATCAGCTGGCATTGTTGTACTTGTCGGTGTGAGCGGTGAGAAGAGGCTGGTGCCATCCTCCATGGCATTGTAGGTATCGCTGTTAACTGGATTAGTGTAAACATCATCATCAATGCCAATGATGTGATGCTGCGACTGCGGCTGCTGCTGCTGTTGATGCTGGTGATAGTGCAGCGCGTGTTGCTGATGTTGTTGCAGTTGCTGCGAACAACCGGGAGTTGTGGCAGTTCCATAATTACTCGTTGAAGTGGTATAAGGATATGCGCCACCCAATGTTGTAGTTTTAGTGTGACTTTTCGTTGTTGGCCCATTATTGAGACGTATGGAGCGGTACATGGGACGGGAAAGGCTAAAGGTTGAAAGAAATGATAATTTGGGTTACTAGTATGCAGATAGTTGCTAACGACACGTTGTGGCGTCTTAGTGTGGGACATCACAATGCTCTCGAAATACAAAATTAAAATGACTAGAACTTTAAATTAAGATTTATACAAATATAATCAAACTTTTTCGACACAAATAATGCTTTTACAGAAATTATTATGTTGTCTAGTTTACGAAATTTTCTTATAAGACTATAAATATATATGAGGTATACGTAGTAAAAAGATGTGTTTAGTTATATGATGTGTTTAGTTATATGTATCTCGCGTTGTATAATCGCGATTGGGTTAGCCTTTATGACGTTAGAAAGACAACATTTCACTCTCAAAAAAACTACTAAGGCAGTTTTCTGGTTGCTACACTCAATATTGTTTGAATGCACGTCAAAGATGGGTACCAGCAAAAGAGAAAGTACACCGTATTTTAGAGTTTCTCTTTGATAAAATCCAAAAATGCAAGTCATCTGGCTGAAAATTTGAACAGTGTTTATGATCCTGATACTGTAACAGCCAATTGTGTGCAACTTTGATTACGTCAATTCAGTTCCGGTGGTTTTGATGTCAAAGATGCACCACGCCCTGAGAGGTCAATTGTCGAAAATGTCAATAAAATAATGGAAATCGTCTTGCAAGCTCTATTTCGATTGCCCAGAAGTTAAATATTATACACAAAATCATATGGAACCACTCGAATAAGACTTGATACAAATAAAACTCGATTTATGGGTGCCACACGACTTGTAAGGTAAAAGATCTGCGAATCACCATCCGAAGCGGATGGTGACTGGAAATGAAAAATAGGCCTCATTCGAAAGCGTCAAGTGAAAATGGTAGTGGCCAAGGTGCAATTGATGGCTAGAAAGGTATAGCTCTATGTTTGGTGGGATTGGCATCGAATCATCCACTATAAGCTGTTTCTATAGGACCAAACTTTTGATTTGGACCTGTGTGATTAACAATTTGGCCATCTAAAGTAAGCGATCGTTCAGAAGCTGACGGATTTGACAAACATTAGAGAAATTGTGTTACAGCAGGACAACATCAGGCCACTCATCAAAAATTTTTCCTTTTTTCCATTCATTTTCTTTATTGAATCTTTCTTTTGAAATTTACAATAAGTATTCAAATCTCAATCCTATCTTAAATTAAAGTATCCTGCCATTGCCGGATCTTATTTTTGGTGAGCCGAACTTTTTATCACCGGACCAAGTCTAGCGTGTCCTTTCTTCTTAGCCGGAAATGACCGGGAAAATGTGGAAGGCCTTGAGCAAGTGGGTTTGATTGGGAGGACAACTTTGATATATATGGCCTGCTTAATTTTCTTATTTCCTCGGAAATATAGGGAATGTTTAAATCCTTGTGTATGTTATCATTCCTAATATAAAATGGGCACCACAAATTTGGCGCAGTATTCTTGATTGTCTTCTCTGTAGCTTATTTATGTTAGAAGCTGATGCCGTTCCCCACAACTGGATGCCGTATGTCCATGTTGGCTTCAATGTGTTTTTGTAGATGGTGATTTTATTTTCCAAACTGAGAGTAGACTGGGAGTCAATAAGCCAGTAGAGTTGAGCCATTTTTAATTTCAATTGTATGATTTTTGAGTCAATGTGATTTTTCCAGGTGAGACGTTGATCAAGGTGAATACCCAAATATTTGACATGGTTATGAACGGGTATGGTACTACCGTGAATAGTGAGGGCTGGGCAATTGTTCTGTCTAAGAGAGAATGAAACCTGTACACTCTTAGTGGCATTTACTTTTATCTTCCACTTTTCGAGCCAAGATTCTAATGTACGTATATGAGACTGTAGTTGTCTAGAAGCCATTAATGGACAAGTGCTAATGCTTATGAATGCAGTGCCATCAGCGAAAATTGAGGTTTGAATTAGGGAATGAAGTATAGTATAGTATAGGGCCTAGTATACTGCCCTGCGGAACTCCTGCTAAAACTTTTCTTTGAGTTGAAACAAAGTCCTTCGATTTTGCTACAAAAGATCGATCCTTTAGATAGCTCTCCAGGAACTTGTGGGTATTTGCCGGTAGAAAAGAGACTATTTTGTGAATAAGGCCTTCATGCCACACTTTATCAAAGGCTTTGGAGATGTCTATGAAGAGAGCTGAGCAATATTGCCGATCTTTGAATGTTTTTCTGATCTGGGTTACTATACGGTGTACTTGTTCTATCGTTCTATGACTCTTGCGAAACCGAAACTGGTGCATGGGTATTACATGGTTTGCTTCAATATGGGGGTACATTTGGAGAAAGATCTCTTCCAACAGCTTAGATAAAATAGAGAGTAAACTTATGGGTCGATAGGATGTAATTTGTGACAGTTCCAGTTCCAGGTTTTGGGATCATTATTATTTCAGACAGCTTCCATGATCGAGGAAAGTATCCAATTCGAATTATAGCATTAAATATAAATAAAACTAATTTGAGGATATTGGATATTGAGGATATCGAAAATGATTCGCCAGAAGCTCTAGAAGCTTGGTTGAAAACAAAAAATCAGTGAATGGTCTCTTCAAATTCATCTATCTCTTCTCTATATATATCTATATATATAAAAATCAATTGCTGTGCGTTAGTCTCGCTAAAGCTCGAGAACGGTTGGACCGATTTGGCTCATTTTGGTCTTAAATTATTGGTAGAGTATTCCGGAAGGTTTAAAAGGTTTTATTTGAAGTGATAGATGGCGTTGGAGATGAGATTTTTGCAATTAATTTTTTTTACCACATTAACATTTTGAAGGCAAAACAACGTTTGCCGGGTCAGCTAGTCAAAAATAAAAATCAGTCTTAGACTTTCGTGGCTACAATTAAAAGCCTTTTGCTTTAATAAGTAAGCAAATGATTTTAAGTTTACTCCAAAATTATTCTGGGTAACTCATATTGACATTATGCGACAAAAACTACATTTTTCATATTTTGCTGACCACTTGTACTGATTCTCACAGCTTATTAGGATATATACCGTGGAGTCCGCACAGAAATATGGACACCGATTTATTCATATTAATAATTAAAACAAATTTATCAAGGATGTTTTGAGGATTTGTAACATAGACTTACGTCTTTATGCCCTGTACAACATGCCGAAATCCCCCTCTCTCATCTGAAATTTTGGGCTAGATGAACTCGTTTCATCAAGTTGATCAAAAATATACATGTTTTTGTTTCACTTGCAATGAAAATAATGCCAAGTATGGTGAAAGACTAATAAAGTACGTTATTGAAAAAAATGTACGTCTTGGACTGATTTTTTTTTTTTTTTGTGATAAAGTAAAACTCACTCAATAATTCAAATTTCAATAAATCGTATATAATAGTTATTTGAAGACTGATAAAATTGAAATCAAAACTAACTCTTATGTCTAGATAGATCAAATACTACAGATCAAAAATAACTTTTATTTTTCGACGATGTAATAAAAATCAGAACTAATTGTTGTAAATAATTTTTATCATTGACATAAAAAAAAGTTTATTGCAAATTTAGATAGATGAGGTCTTGACCAACGTTTCGGTGTGCTCAAAAATTTGCAGCAGGTTTCCTTTACTATGACTCTTTTCATTCAAAATCTCCTTAACATCAGGTATTTTTGGTCCCTGATGCGGCATAAATTATTCTTTGATGCGGACGGACGGATCGACATTGGTTTTTAACAAGAGCAGGAATACACAATAAATACTTTTTATGCTCAAATATGAATACACCTCCATCCTATGATGGTTTATTTAAATACTCGTACTAATCAAGTTTACTGACTCACATATAATTTCACTCAACATTGTTTTGCGTTGGCGCAAAGTTTGTGGAGTAACAGGAGATGTGTCGCAAATTGTTGGGCTTTTATTAATAAATTCTCTGATTTAATGCACAAGACTGTATTTAGGACAATTGAATGAAAATTAGGGAGCTTGGAATATACAGGATACATTGAGTAAGTTGCATGGGGGGTCCTAGAATCTGCTAAGAGATCCGGTTAATTTTTTGACATTTTATCAAGTATTTCATTACATGCTATAGCGTTTACCGAAAGGAAAATAATTTTCGCTAAGCCGGTCAATTTGTATAGGAGTTATTGCAGTTATGGAGAGTACAAAGAGTATGGGAGTTAGCGTGTCTACTGGCCAGCCATCCTGGCGAACATACAAATCAAATCAAATGTGTAGGGTTTACATGAGTCTCGCTTTGTTAACCTTACCCATGGTGTGCCATCATACAGGTGCTGTTTTCTATTATTCTTTTCTTGGTTATATGTTCTTTCTTTCTTCTTGCGACAGCAAGCGCCCCTTTGGGGTACCCAAACTGATCCCGAAAGGATTGGTCGAACTACCAGAGATTAGAAGTAGGTCCCTTGGAAAACTTCCTCAGGGCCCGCTCCCTCTCTCGGCCAAAGTACCTTTGTAGTCAATTGGTATGAAGTGAGCTACCCCCAGGGTAGGAGTTGAGGTAATCTAGGAAGACCTCGAATAGCCATGAACAGTGTTTTCTAAGCTTCTGCCTTCTGCGTTGGTGAACGCTTGAGCAACGCAAAAGCACTGAAAACACTTGTTCGAGCAACCACAACCAGCACGATGCTCCCACTAGGGGTCCAACACCATTGACCAGGAAGGAACAATGTTCCTTGGGCCCCTGGTCACCCGTGCTACCAGAAGAGAAGAACCATCTGGTCTAGGTTTCCCAGACAAGCTACTCCAGTTTTGCTTTATCATACCTCGCATGGAACTGGTAATCCATAATACGGCACAGATTTTCAATGTCCGAGGAGAGAATGTCAACACAGCAAACCACGCCATGCTCCAATCATAGTCTATTAACCAGATCTCTCTTTTCATACAACTATATTTACGGAAAAGATAAATCTTCTGATACCTCCCGACGGCTTCTCTATGTCGCACCTGTTGCCAGGATGTGTCTTGTTTAACTATGACTCTCCCCTTTACTTGGTTTTCGAAAAACGAGTTCCAAGATCAGTTTGATGTCATATAGGTGAATAGGTGAATCCCAAGACATAATCCACCTTTTCCTAGGGCGCCTGGCACAAGGCCACACTACTTTGTTTTTGTACGCAAGCATCATCCTTTGCCTGCTTAATTACAGGATCGGGTAGAGAGGCTTGCGTTTTAGGGGTAAGTGGTACAAAGCATCCTAGGAAACATCCGCCGGACGGACATAGTTCAATTGATTCAAAAAGCCAGGAAATACATTTGATCAAAAAATACTTGGTATATTACACGCTTCTTTCTGCTCGCTATACTTCTGTTGTATCAGTCCTCCGCACGCTGTGGTAATTCACAAAACTTGCTAGAAAAAATTAAAAAAAAGAAATATCTAGCAACTTTCCTTCTGATAGTTTAATAAACGTTGTTTGCTTGTTTTCAGCTCTGATTAGGAAAAATTGAGCTTTAAAATCAGTTGTTGTCAACAGGTGTATTCAGATTTCAAAGAGAAGCGTATTATTTGTATGACTTTGTTCTATGATTAACAAGTTTACGGTGATTTTATTGTCATATTTTTATTATTATTATTAAGCTTTATTTCAAAAAAAATAAAAAAATATTTTAAAATTTTCATTTAAATATTTCCATTGTAAGTATTAAAAAAAATTTGTTTTTTTTTTTTTTGAAAAGTTCAGAAAGTGCAAAAAATAAAATATTTCCTTTTTTCAAGTAGAGTTAAAGCTATTTATTCCGGATAGTTCCGGCGTAAATCTATATTTTGGTAAATCTTTCAGGTATTCGTTTTAAGGTAAATCAAAAACATCTTGCGCATTTTTGCGACTGCCATACATTTTTTTTTCACTTTTCCAGTATGACTCTTTCGAGGAAAGGACATTTTGGAAGAATGAATAAAATTTTCCAAAATATATCGCAAAGACGCCTTATTGACATTAGTAATGGTTAGATATGGTCTTCAAGATACACCAGAAGTATATTATGCCAGTTAGCGTCCATAAAATCCTTTTCCTTGAAAAAGATATTATAAGGTCTTGCATTCTTCCTAAAGGACAGCTGTCAGAAGAAGCTCAAGAAGCAAGAAATAAGTATACGAGGAAATTTAGAGAGTTGTTTACGAGAAAAACATCGAGCATAGACACAAATACAGATCTTCTCAATCGGCTATTAATTTCTTCAGATCCTTTTACCTCAAGTTTGCGATAGACTCTCTTTCGAATTCGAGGTTTGATAACAAAAGTAGTACTTTCATTATTATTTGTTGATGCTTTCGAGGAAGAAGAATCTTTTAACGATACATATGAAATTGACTAAATTAAAATCTCTATGTGTATTTATGTGCTTTATTTGTATTATTAATGTAATAAAGCAAAAACAAGTGTATTCAACGTAAATATTGGTATATACAGGATGGCGCAACAGAACGTGCATATTTAAAAAAAAAAAAGATTAACAAATAAATACAAAGTTATGGTTAAAATAAATCTAAGGCATTGTAGAGTAATAAATGGAGTGTATTTTTTTAAAAAAAACAACATCATCTAAATGGTGACCTTCTCTACGACGGCAGTTCTCTAACCGCAAACGAAAATTATTGAAAACTTTCTTCAGTAATACTGGTGTAATGACTGTCATTTCACCACGGATATTCTCCTTGAGCTAAACGATGTTTCTTGGATTGTTACTGTAGACTTTGTGTTTGAGGTATCCCCACAAAAAAAAGTCAAGAGCCGTCAATGGCGCCATGGGATATCACCTCTTTTCGAAATCAGTCTGCCAGGGAACATCTGCTTCACCACCGCCATGGAGTCATTTGATGTGTGACAGGTAGCTCCATCTTGTTGGAACCAAGTTCTGGAATTCATTATTCTTGAACTTTCAATTTCTGGAGCCAAAAATCCGTCCGAAATCTCAACATAGCGTTCCGTATTAACCGTGATGTTTTGGACCCGCGCATTTTTGAAGAAATAAGGACCAAATATTCCTCTGCCAGAGATTGCTGCCCATACTGTTACTTTAGGACTATGCAATGGTTTTTGATGTTTGGTTTTGGAATTTTCACTGTTCCAGTAACGACAATTTTAATAGTTTACGAAATTCATAGGGAAATGAGCCTCGTCAGAGAAAAGGATATTGTCAAAATTGGAAAATCGATTAAGCATTTCATTAGCAAATGCCAGCCTTGCTATGAAGTCAGACTCTTTCAATTCTTATGTCAATTGCAGCTTATATGGATGCAGTTTAAGATCCAATGTTAAAATTCTTTGCAAACTTCGTCGCGGTAATTGTAAGACAGACCATCTCTTGCGAGACGGATTTGACGGATTTGTGGATTTCCTCGTACTGACTCCATAACTCTCTCAACATTGTCTTCGGTCCTAGATGTTCTTGGGTGGCCATTTGCTTGTGGTTTAAATGTTGAACCGGTCTCTTCAAAACGCTTTACCCATATTTTAATTAAATTAGCACTCAGAGCATCACTAATTCGCCGTAGTCCATATTCAGCACAATATAGTCGCCTAGTAGCAATGTATGAACGAGAGTTCTCGTAAAATGCGTGCACGCAAAATGCGCGACGCTTGCTATCGAAGTGATTCATAGCGACTAAAACTCCATGAGTCCGCCAACCCTACGATGTAGGTACCCCCCCCTCCCGCGCCTTTTCTACCCCGCAAAAAAAGATGATGCAATATGCACGTTCTATTGCGCCACCCTGTATATACAAATAAACTCAAAGCATGTATTTAAGAAACTAATCTTTTATCTTAAAAATATATTTTTTGTTGACAGTGTGAACTATTTAGTTTTTGTGTCATTTTACTAAAGAAATTTTTTCCTAAAAAAAACTAGATTTTTTACAATCATTTATAAATTTGAACTCATTTTTTGTTTAATACGCAAGTGAGAAGTGAAACCTACGCAATTTATTAATTTTATCCAGTTAGATTTGTGATCTACTACACTGTGTTCCGGGTGAAGGTATAATTATGGTTTTTTTTTTTTTGCAAAAGGCCCCAAATGTGCTTTAGAATAAATTTAGTTAAGGAATCCGACACAATTGTGTGAATGTGGCATTTAATAGCATCGTAAAAGCGTTTAAAGTACCAAGTATTTTTTAACACGCTTCAGCACTTTTTAAGCCAATTAAATAATGTCCGTCCGCCTGTCTGTCTGGCAGTAGACACAATAACTTGAAAATCTTTATAGAACTTCTGACAACTTATTTATTTTATGCAGAATAACATTTTCTCCTACACCTTCTGGTACTTCCCATACAAATTTCAGAAATTAAGACCACATTCGTGAATTAAAGAAGCTAACATTTCTGTCCATTGAATTTGTTTATAATACTTAGCAGCATATGAAGAAACCTACAGAATAACCACGCCCATTCTAGTACCTTGTTATCGTTCAATATATTTTGGCTTACAATTCCCCTTAAGCCATTAACAAATTTAACCAAATAATCACGCTCCTTCTGACATCACTGGTAGAAATTACTAAATTAACCTATATATTCTTAGCTTCATAAAGAGTGTCCAAACAAGAACGCAAGATTTCAATTTGGCGCCATTCGAAGTGTCGTCGTTAGACATTTGAACAATTGTTATTGTTTATTAGTAGAAGGTACGAGGTTAGTAAAAAAGGAGTGCTACACGTATAAACGACGCATTTTCATTGTGAAATTGTTTTATCAAAATGGTGAAAGTTTTGCGGCTACAGTTCGTAAATTGCCATCAATTTGGGGTCACAATAATGCTCCAAAAGAGTAATTATTTTGGGTAAATTTGCCAAAAATAAGTCTGTTAGTGATGTAAAGACAACAACGCGCCTTCGGCCAGGTCGATCGACCGAAAATGTCACTGCTGTACGTGATGATGTCGCTCAAACTCCGTCCACCTCAATTCGATACCGAGCTCAGCAAATTGCTGTCTCCAAATCCACTATGTAGCGAATTTTGACGAAAGATTTGCATCTTCATGCATACAAATTTCAATTGAATCAGGAACTGAAGCCAGCTGACCATGGACAGCGAAGGGAGTTCGTTAATTAGGTATTGGAGAGACAACATGAAAATGCTGATTTTGCTGATAAAATCATCTCCAGTGACGAGACCCATTTCCATCTTGAAGGCTTCATCAATAGGCAAAATTGTCGCATTTGGGGTGAGGAAAATCCTCGAGTGATTCACAAGAAGTAAATGCATCCTCAACGTGTCACTGTGTGGTGTGTATTTTGGGCTGGAGGAATCATTGGACGTTTTTTTTATGAAAATGAGGCATGTCAAGGGCAAACAGTCAATGGCGTTCGGTATCGTGAAATGATATCCAGTTTTTTCGTGCCTAGAATTAAAGAAATGACGCCACATGTCATGTCAATTGCTGCTGCATCAGTCATTTAAATCGTGCGTTCTTGTTGGGACACCCTTTAGAAATATAAAGACTTTGTGTATTTGACTGAATTAATAAAGTTGACATTAAGGTGGAAAACATCAACAAATTTAAATGATTCAAAGAGGTGCAATCGAACAATAATTGAGGAAATTTCTGTTGCCACCCTCCGGGTAATAATAATATTTTTCAATTGAATAAGGAAAAGGTAGTTCATATGTGATTCTTATACAACAACATTTATCAACCATTGAGTACAGTGATTTGATATTGCATGCATTATAATTTTTGTGGAATTTGTTACTATAAGTTGTGATTTTTTATCTTTCCAACGTATTCGCATATTTCCAGGATGCCAGGAAATTCAAAATATTATCCCTATTATGTTAAAGTTTCTACTCAAACTTACTTGTAACCATATATGGGTGATTCACTTTCATTGCGACGCCTTGAGGACATCATGGAGTTGGTCCGATCTCCGCGAGCAGCTGCCATCATATACGTCCACATGGCGATTCATGACATGTACGGACGCGACTTCAGAAATCTAAATTTAAATCACAGCAGACTTAAAACCACACACCACAAATTAAGCAGATGATGCCACTGAGCTGGGCGTCAACAGCAGCGAGCCTATTCCTAGAAGGGATTTTATTCAGCTTGCCTACTTTTTCACGCTTTTAGCTATAATGAGTGTGTGAGAGAGAGAGAGAGAGAGGTTTATCTAAACTCTGTCTTGCTCATTTTGTGTGAACATTTTATCGTGTCTTTACTCACACACGTTAACACACTGCTTCAAAACAATATATAAGCGTGTCTGTGTGTTACGCTTTAAGCACGTATGTGTGCTTTACTTGGTTTAGGCCGCCTGTTATTCTTAACAGAAATGCCAATTTTTTTTTTTTTTTTTTTTTTTTTGGCGTAAATTACCTCAGTGATGCGAATGAAGCATACTGACTGATTGACTAATGACTTATGGGAAGGTTTATAGCGTATTTGGCTGGAATGTTCATTGTAGACGTTGTTGTTGTTCTAAGAAGGTTCATTTTCTTGTTTCTCTCCAATTGTGTGCACTCTTTTGAAAGGCCGTTTTTTGTTGTCAGAAGTTGCCTTTGTTTACAATGAATTACACAATTAGTCTGCCGCCTTTTGCATTCCTGGTAACCGCAGCGAACGATGAAGCATATGTGTGTATTTGTGCTCGTTTTAAAGGATCCGCAAATATGGCCTTAATAAAGGTTCCATTTGGTAGTGGTGGTAACGAGGATGCTGATGAGCTTTGTCGTTGCCCTTCTACTAGGCCAGACATCTAGTAGTTCATGAATATTTTATTCACATTCACTTAACAGGAAAAAATCGTCAGTCTCCACAATCGATGATGTTGATATATTGAGCTGTATCCTTCACCAATATATTGGCACATTTGGAAGCATCGACAAAACCAAATTAATGAATTTTATATTATCATATGGTTGGTACATATCGTTTTTCGCGTGAAAGGACTTTTTATATCGCTGCAGCTGTTTATTTACTCGTGACTTTCTGCTATCTATTTGTTAAACTTGTAATCCTTTTGATATTATTTCCACTCCTCTTGCTGATTCCCTGTTTCGTACGTGTAGTTATCTGCAATGGCAAATAAGAGTCCACATTAAAAGAAAATTAATTCGTTTAATTTTTTCGTATCAATTTGATTGACATTTTCATTTAATTTTTTGTTCATATTTTTTTTTTCTTTTGCTACCACTCCTGCACTCATTTGCGAATTATTTAAAAGAGCCTGGCCTCTTTTTCGGCCAACTCATATATTTTGTTAAAATAATCGATTGCATCTGATTTAAACTGTAATGGAATTTGTGGCTGTAATCGTTTTAAATTGTGGGTAACATGAAATCTATAGCATTAAAGGACATATAAAATCGCAGCAGAGAAATATCGGCCACGTTTATTTATTTGAAATAATTAAGAAATTTGTGTAAATTAACTTTTATAAAAACGTAATTGCATGAAGTCTATGCACTATGCACTTTTAAGAACTTTTATAGTCCAAACTATTTTCTACTGGACTCACAACTTTCAGTAGTTTCACAGCAAACAATAAAATACTAACAGAATTTATAACAAATTTTACAGATATGAGCAAAATTTGGTCCTACAAGTAGTTTGCTATGTCTTCCCCGACTATTAATCAAGCTGGCCTGTTTTTAAAAATGAAAACAAAATACAAACAGCAAGTCGAATACAATTTAAAAAAAGAGAAGTTATTTTTCAAAAGTACGAAATTTGTTAAAATTTTACTGTTGGCGATATGAAAAATCTGTCAAAGAGTGTTCAAAATATCAAGCATCTTCTAAAAAAATATATTACAGGACTTTTTAATTCAATTGATTCAATTGAATTGAATTCAATTGAATTGAATTGAATTGAATTGAGTGATGTTCCTCTGTGCGACGGGCTGCCTGCTGGACACAATAACTGTCGTAAAGGTTTATGGAGCTTCTTAAAACTTGGCACAGTGTAAAATTTTCCCAGTTCGTAGATCCTTCTGGTATCTACCATACAAATTCATAAATTTTTTGAACTCAAATCCCTCACACGTAACCTACGATAACCTAAACTTTTGTCCATTATATTGTTCTATAATTGTTGATACAATTTGAAAAAATTGAACAATTAACCACACCCCTTATAGTACCTCTCGTCCAAATGATATATTCTTAAAATCATACTTTTTAAGAAATTTCTCTAAATTTATTTAAATTTATTTTGGTTTAAATTTGTTCAGCGTTTCATACACTAGAGTTTCAAAATGAATGTGGAATGCATTCTGGTAGCTCCCGTACAAATTTACGGATTTTTCGACATTCAATTCATTCTCCGCAATTTTTCACTAGCAGGCTACAGTAGCTTGGATTTCAGTCCGTACTTTGCATTATAATTCTATATACTCGTATAGGGCGATATTTTAAGATTTAAGTTTTTCAGGCTGGCAGCACTGGTTGGTAATGGTGTTCAAACGGCATCTGTCATAGTAAAAAGTGTACAGTCTGCTTAAGTCTGCTGTGATTTAAATTTAGACTTCTCAAATCGCGTCCGTACATGTCATGAATCGCCATGTGGACGTACATATGATGGCAGCTGCTCGCGGAGATCGGACCAACTCCATGATGTCCTCAAGGCGTCGCAATGAAAGTGAATCACCCATATATGATTACAAGTAAGTTTGAGTAGAAACTTGAATATAATAGGGAAAATATCCTGAATTTCCTAGTTTCCTGGGAATACCCGAATGCAAATTGAAAAGATAAAATATCACAATTTACACAGGGTGATCTTTTAAGAATTACGTTTTTTAGGTTGGCAGCACTGATGGGTAATGGCATCCAAACGTCATCTGTCAAAATAAAAAGTGTACAGTATACTCTGCCATTTCATTATGGAAACACTAACAAACGAGCAACGATTGCAAATCGTTGAAATTTATTATTAAAATTCGTGATCTGTGGCAAATGTGCATCGTTTGATACGACCATTTTATGGTCTTCATAATCGATCTGCTGAATCAACAATTCGTGCTGTTATCTCCAAATTTCGCACCAAATTTACTTTGTTGGACATAAAACCATCGACTCGCATGCGTAGAGTGCGTACCGAAGAAAATATTGCAGCCGTAGCGACCAGTGTTAATGACGATCGTGAAATGTCAATTCATCGCCGTTCTCAGCTCAACTCAGCCACAAGGAATTTTTTTTGCCCCAATTGGCTGCGTTGAACTTGGTTGACATGTGATTTCATCAGCACAGTGCAACATGCCACACTGCTCGTGAAAAAATGGATATATTTATTGAGGAATGGATTTGGTGAGCAGCTTATCTCTCGATTTGGCTCTGTGAGTTGGCCCCCAAGATCTTGCGATTTAACGCCTCTTGATTATTTCTTGTGGAGTCATGTCAAGTCGTTAGTCTATGTAGACAAGCCGAACACTATTGAAGCCTTACAGAATAACATAACACGCGTTATTCGTGGAATACAGGCCGAAATGCTCAAAAAAGTGACGAAAAATTGGACCTTCGGAATGGACATTTTGAGACGGAGCCACGGACAACATTTACATGAAATTATCTTTAAGAATTAATTGGCAAAGACCAATTCATCGATTCCAATAAAAAATTCTAATATATGATGCAAATTTGGGTGTTTAATTTGATAAAAAAAAACTAGGATTAACAAATCACCGTATAAAACCGAAGAAAAATCGATCATATAACCACGCTCCTTTTGATATCTCTAATAGAAATAACCGATTAAACCAACATATTCTAACATCCATATCTTTTAATCAATTGTGCCAAACTGGCCCAAGTCTGACACATATCTTGTGTTTGAGAAACTAATTTTTGAGAACGCATATAGGCGACCCGCCCACACTAATTCAGCTACCTCGCACAGAAACTAACCAATTTACCGAAACTTAATTTTCTGCTGTAATTCATAACTGATAACCTGAGTTTAATGTGAGGAAAAAACTACAGGCCAATTGCTGTTTTGCCAGTAGTTAACAGCGCATTTGAACGAATATTATATAATCAAATACCAGCATATTTTGAAGAAAACAATTTATTAAGTGGCTTTCAATATGGATTCAGGAAAGGGTGCGGTACTGAGGAAGCTGTCATAAACGTAGTCAATTGCATTTGTAAATCTTTGGACGATGGCTTTAAAGGTGCAGTTGAAATTTTTTATGATTTTTCCAAAGCATTTGATCTTATTGATCACGAAATTTTAATTCAAAAATTGAAATATTATGGAGCTTGTGGGAGAGAGTTGTCACTTATCGCAAATTATTTGCACAACCGAAGCGGTATGTCAGCCTAGGTGATCGTAAAAGTGACTTGACTCATGCTGAACTTGCTGTGCCACAATGTACATATAGTTTTCTTGGACTTCTTTTATTTAAAATATTTATGAATGACAAAATAAACCTTGGGCTACAAAGGCTACAGGCAAGCTATTCATATATGCTGACGAAGTATGTCTGATTTATCCCTACCGCTTTGAATCTGTAGTTGAAGCTCATACAGAACGTAATTTTTCTCTAATATCAGAATTTGCACGAAATAAATAAATTATTTTTAAACCCTGATAAAACATATCTTATACATTTTAGGTCATTTAATGTTCACAGCAGGAACTTAGTTATCCATGTCGATGGCAAAGAAATCGAAGAAGCCAATACTATAAGATACTTAGGCTTATACCTTCAGAGTAACCTTTCTCCGGATCGTCACATTCAACACTTGAAAATGAAGTCAGCGCAAGCTCTCGGATTGTTATATAAATTCAAAAATAATATAATAATACTAGATTATGGGTGTACAAGGCGTTGATTCAAATCAATTTCAATTACTTGGCTGTTGTATACGGATATAGGAAAAGTGGAGAATTAAAATTTTTGCAAAGGGTTCAGTCAAGCATTGAAAATAGTGGCAAATCTTCCTGTGACATTTTCGACACCATACTCTCCAGACATTGCGCTTTCCGATTATCACTTGTTCCGTACGATAGAACACGGTCTGGCTGACCAGCAGTTCCACTTATATGACGTCACCAAGGAATGGCTAGATTCGTGGACAGCTTCAAAGCTGAACAGTTTTACCGTGACCGAAGTCGAGCTTTGCCAGAAAGATGGGGAAAAATAGTAGCTAGCGATGGGTAATACTATCAATGAATCATTTGTGAACATGGTTTCATAATAAAGTTGTATTTTTATAAAAAAAAAACAGCGAGAACTGAATCTCTCACCTCATAGTATCCCCTGTTACCGATTATCATCTTGCATTCAATAGCTTTTTGCACTTTCAGCGACTGGTAAACTTAGATATGCAACAACATATTCTTACCTACTCTGTTATCTTTCATACAAACAGGACGATTTGTTCACAATTAATATTTCCTCTAAAATTTTTAAGCGAAAGTTAAGTTATTGCTTTACCCTCTTATAAAATCAGCCAACTTTTTCATGTGCATCTGATGACACAAGATTGTAGAAAAACAATAGCAAGATTTTGGTGTAGAAACTTTGAGAGAAAGTGTATGTAAGTCAGTGCTCCTGACTGTAATTTTTGTGCTAAAGAAAGATTTACGCAGAAGATGAAGTTGAAGGGATCAAATGGCAACTTATCAGCTTTGTCAAGCAATGTAGTGTAATGTAAATTAAATGAATGAATAACTTATTTTAATACATGAACCAGCGTTTTTTGAATGCAAAATTGACTTTAGTAAACTTAATAATTTTTATGAAATACAACAAGAATCCAACTTTTTCATCTGCATCTGATGTAACTTTAAAGAGCACCATGTGCTGCTTATCTAATCTTTGAAAACAAGTTTTGGCTTCACACCAAGATTTGTTCAAAAATGCATTTTGAATATTATTTATATACGAGTACTTCAACGAAATCAATAAAGTTGGCTACCTACTTTAATATTTTCAATTTCTTAAAACTTAATTACACTTAAGCTCACATAAAAATTTCAATATAGAATGGAAGCTAAATAAATAGACAGCTGAGAGTAAAGAAAAGAAGAAAAAAAAAAACAGGCAAATATATAAAACAACAAAGACGACGTCTCGTCTGTTCCCCGTAAAAACTGTGGAAAAACTGGCGACAAAATATTTGAAAACTGCATTACTGGTCTAATAGCAAAATGGGGGGAAAAGTACTGCGAAACTACCAAATACCATAATTGTATGTAAGTAAACTTGTACGTCTGTAACGTGGCATGATGGTTAAGCTGCATTCGTGCGCAACCAACCAACAAATGTATGACATCACATTCGCATACGGAGATATTGAATATATTCAATATAAAGTCTGCAGTTTTTGTATAGAATCCTCTTTGACAGCACTAATATCCTTAGAGACAAAACCCAAAGAGGAAAAGAAAGGCTTAGAAGGCCTTAAGGCTGGCCGATATCCGAAATTGATGATCGTATTTAAGTTGTTCCATAAAATTATTATTAGAATAAAGACTAAATGTAGAAAACAATACAACAAATGTTGGCCTTCCTATGCAACTACTTGTGCAAGGTTTGAAAACTTGTGTTTATACAAGAGGTCTGCAAACAGTGATTGTTTTTGATCCTCCCTTCTTTTGAAGTCAGCTGACAAATTTAACAATGACTGACAAATTTAACAATCACTAACTCGACGAGACCTACAGTTTCATGACGATTCCTAATGTCACACTTTAAAAAGTATTCTTCAAGCTTGTTGATTAACAGACTGCTTGATTGAAATGTTCGTTAGATACATAGAGGTGACCGCCATTCAGATAATGGTATGTGGCTGTATGCGGGATTGAACTCGCGATTATGGGAACAATAGCCGTGTGTACTAACCATCGCACCACACTGAGTGCTGAGGCTGAGTGAGCCTTAAAGTACGATGCATGTAAACTCACAGAATGTGAGAAGCTCTCTCATATCTCGAAGCTCTCCATGCGATGCTGCGAAATTTTGCCAGATTAATCAGAAGGCCTATAGCGTATCTTCCAAATATATCTGTACGTACAAGGAAAATCAACTTAATTCAGATGTTGTTGTTTTGAGATAATGAGTGTTTTAAGAAGTCACTATTATGGGAATTTAGTATAACTTTTAAAATATATATATGTTTTAAAATGGTTTTTGTCTAACAAACTCCCTTTTTAATGAAGTAAATTATAAAAGTAAAAAAATATGTTCTTGCTTACACTAATTTTTGGAGATATTAAAAAATTTTTCAAAAAAATCTTAATTCTGAAAACTCGCAATAACTCGAGAAAAAAAACGGAATTTTAAATTTCCGTCTAAATAAGGTCTACAATAATCACGAAACTTTATTCATATCTACTTAAGTCGTTTTCCCCTACAAACACAGTTATAAATACAGCGTTATCCATTCAGTGGTTTCTAAATTGCCGGTCAGGCAAGAAGAATGTCAGCTGTTAAATGCTTGCCATCTGAAGTGTTATTTATATAGTGAAGGGTTTGCCATTTACGAATATGAAACGTTTAACAACCGAAGAACGGGTAAAAATAGTCAAAACTTACTACAAAAGTGGCGATTCAAACGTGTGCACTTTTCGTGCATTACGGGATGATTATGGTAGTCATAATCGACCTAATGTGCAAGGAATTGACAAGATTCTAAAGAAATTTAAGGAGACTGGAAGCGTTACAGATGTTGTCAGGCCTCTATATCATCGCAATGCACGCATTGCCAAAAATATCGTTTCTGTTAGTGAAAGTGTGACAAATAATCCGAATTTAAATACAAAGTACTGTGACTATATGATCATCGACTTTTTTGGCCTACAATTGAAGATTATGAACTGGACGAAATGTGGTTTCAAGAAGATGGTGCTAAGAGTCACATAATACGACCGATTTTGATTTTATTGCATGAGAAGTTTCCAGAAATTGCAATTTCACATTTTGGCGACATCAATTGGCCAGCAAGATCATGCGATTTGAAACCATTAGACTTTTTTTATGGGGCTTCATCAGAGATGTTGTTTATGAGGATAATCGCCAAATACTGGAGCATTTGAAACCCAACATTATCGCCAAAATACTGTCCCAAATGTGCGAAAAAGTGGTCAAACCCCACCTCAAACGGATCTACTGTTGCAATCAATGCCAATCCAAAGGCAGGCACTTAAATGACGTTGTATTTCCTACATAACGGCAAGATCCAAACATTATAATAAAATAAATGTTTCAGAGAAATCATTGCGTTATGTGTGGTTTATTTAACTTTGCTTTTCAAACAGAAAAATGTACAACTTTGTATATACAGGGTGGGCCATATGAGTGTTGGCGATTTAATTCTTCAATTTCTCGGTAAAGCGCGGCGCGGAGTGGCGGTTGGATATGTTGTTCGCTGTGCCGCTTCCTGGAAATTTAGTCGCCATGGAGCCGTACACGGGAGTGC
>JAHXMU010000056.1:1984458-2063147 GCA_019455685.1 Philornis downsi | reverse complement strand
TTTTTTTAATTGAATATTTAAACCGCCAACACCCTTATGGCCCACCCCGTATAATACAGAGAAAATGAATGATGATCAGATCTTTGGCGAAGATAAGAAATTACGTTTTACGTCTTTGAAAAGGTAAATTTTAATGTATAACGAATCACAAAAAAGGCCTGCAATAAGGCCAATTTTTCCAATTGTTTTCCCGTTCGGAGGCAAACGAACACATGAGCTCACTCATCTACATGATTGTCAGAATACGGCATATGTCCCTACGCACACATACATATGAATATTCAGTTGAGTACATGTGCCTCTGTTCCATAGTATTGGACATTGCACTCCTTTTGTTCTTCTTTGTTTCTTTGTCTGCGGAAGTCTTTCTTTATTTTTTTTGTTCATTTCCTTCTTTACCAAGGTCCTGATGATGTCTGTTAGACATAAACTAAAAGAAACTGGAAAATATCAGACATGTAGCTCATGCACAAGGGAACTACGAAGTATTTAGAGTTCAAAATGTTTAACATTTCATTCAAATGTTTGTTATTCATCATCCGCTTATCCACATTCCGAAGTATCCCAGACAAAATCACGGAATGAATTTCAATTGAGTGACTTTAAGCGAAAGAGAGCAAACAAGAACGAAAGTGAGAGCAAATGGAATTTAATTCCGTTGTTTAAAACGGGAACTAAAATGAATATTTCACTATATACGAGTATATATGACATTAAGATGTAAAATAAGAGCGTTTATATAAAATACTAGAGGTTCGCCTTAGTTTGGTTAACAACTTTCTACGCAACTTTAAAAAATTAAAAGAGATATTTCCACTACTAGAAACATTATATGACGGCACTTAACAAAAACGAAAAACAGCATTCCCATGATATTTAAATTTGTAAAGAACAGAGACCTTGCTTACCAATAAATAGTAGGAAATATGAGTTTTCACTAAATATTTTGTGCCGATTTTGGCACAACTGCTTAGTTGACAATAAGTCGCTATCTAGTCCTCGAAAATATGGTCTGCAGGTTTCCTAACGAGGAAAGATTGATCAAGTGCAATAAAATTTTGACTCCAAACTAAAAGTCTCTCAGATGAAAGAAGTGGATATAAACGAGACTTGTTCGAGCCTACAGTGACGCAATGTCTAGTACACGCGACTATTGTTGGAATGACTGCGGGTTTAATCCCGCACACAGTCACCTATCATAATTTGAGCGGAGGTCACCATGATGTGTCTGACGACCACTTCGAGTAGTCAAGTAATTGACAGGTCTTGTAAATACTTTTCAAACTATAAAATCCAGAAATGTTTTTGAAATTTAGGTCCCGCTGAGTGAGTTTAAAAATAGAATGCGCGTAAGCTCACTGATTGTGAGAAATTCCACCATGTCTTCATTCATGAGATGCAACGGAATTAGTTTAGTTAGTCCATTCGAACTGATATTGATATTTAGCAAGGAAACGATTCATTTTGATCTATTATTTGAAACAACTCGGAACCATCCTTAAGAAAATGCTTGCTCTGTAAACAATTGTGTCATTAAAATGGAAAAAAAAAACTAGCACAGAAAATTTAGCCAGTCCAACTTCCTTATGATTACCATCATTCTATGTTCCTTTACCAAAATTTAACATCTGGTAATCCATTTTTCTGTTTCAAAGCAATATTAATTAAAACACACACAAAGCTATGATTTAGATGAAATTTTTAGTTCATTATAACACTTGATCCATCCTTGCCATTTTGTACGAAATACAAAATCATTGAAACGACCACCTCTGGATTGGTTGTAGCAGCGCATCTTTTGAGGTAGTTTTAAACCACTTTTTACAACACATTTCGGGCGGTATCTCGGCAATAACTTGACGAATATTGGTTTTCGAACGCTCTAACGTTTGAGGATTATCCGTATAAACACGGTCTCTGACGTAGCCTCACAAAAATGTCTAACGTTGTCAAATTGCAAGATCTCAGTGGCCAATTGACGTCGCCGAAACGTGAAATTACGCTTTCTGGAAACTTCTCATGGAATGAAGTCAAAATCGGTCGTGTTGTGTGCATCGTTGCACTGTCTTGTTGAAACCACATATCGTCCAGTTCATAATCTTCAATTTTAACCCAAAGAGAAGTCGGTTATCATACGACCACAGGGCTCTGAATTGAAATTCGAATTATCCGCCACAGAACAGAAGCTATGTTTTCAGCAGTGCGTACATTGCGATGATACTCAGGCCTGACCACATCTGTAACGCTTCCGGTCACTTCAAATTTCTTTATAATTTTGCCAGTTCCTTGATTATGGTCGATTATGACGACCATAATCAAACCGTAATGCACGAAAAGTGCCAGCGTTTGAATAGCCACGTTTGTAGAAAGTTTTAACTATTTTTACGCGTTCTTCGATTGTTAAACGACCTGTACTCTTAAATGGCAAACCTTTCACTAAATAAATAACGCTTCAGATGACAGGCATTTAACAGCTAAGAACCTTGACAGACAAGCGGTTTTGAAACCATTAAATGGATAACCCTGTATGTTTGATTTATAATTTGAATGCAATAGGAAAGACTTGACATATTTAGCATGCAATTATTGCTAAAACAAGTCAAAATAAAAGCGTTTAAAATAACATTCGCCTGAGCGGACTGGTGGAAAGAGTTTTAGGTATTGATGTAGAGAAAAGTCGGATTGATGTAAAGTCAGGAAAATGACAGCAGTTTCACAAGTTGAATTATACTCCACACAATATTAGAACCCCGCTTAATATTATAGGAGCTAAATATATTTTGGTTCAATACTAAACTACGCAAAATGGCTGATTTCGGTGATTTCTACAATGCGTGATCTTTATAAGCAATGATGTTTCATAAAATGTAAACTGCTTATGGAATTTCTGCACGGACAAATTCGTGAACAGACTCTGTGGAAAAGAAGTTTTTGCAAGTAGAAAAGCTTTAAAGAAGTTCGAGAACGAGGTGAAGACGGACAACGCCGGACGAACATCAACGTTTAAAGCTGAAAGTCACATAAAGCAAAATCGAGATTAGGTGTTGATAAACAATTAAGGACCTACCTTACGATTTTGGCCTGTCTCGGTTGATATACAAAAAATTTGAATTTTTGTTAAAAAGATCGTAGCGTTGAAATCGGTGAAGAGATGTTTTCTCGCTACCAACAGGTTGTATAACGCATTATTATGAAAGATAAGCTCACTTGAAGGCACTTGAAGTGTTGCCAATTTCATGCTCATTGCTCAGCAAGCTCATTTTTGTCCCATTTTTTACGTCAGTCTGTTATGTCGTTTAAAAGCCTATGGAATCATGTCGTTTTACGTTGCAGTTAAAAAAGAAAGTTCTCGAAACGGAATTCAAATGCTATAGTTTTACTGCGAGTCATTGTTAACGAGCTACGACATTTACGTGTGCATAAAATGTTCTGCATGGGGTCATTACACATTAAAATTATACTGATATAATCAAAAACCACAATGGTGATACACATTCAAAAACAGCAACATCGCCAGAAAAGGTTCGATAGGTAAAAGTAAGAGATCAACATAATTGACGAAAGAGGGCAGTTCAAATTGCGAAAAATTTTAATGTGTCCGCTCATAGCATGGGCTGATATTAAAAAACTAACTACTATTAAGACTTACAAAATGCAAAAAGATTGAAGAGATTTAAAAGTTACGTTTTTTTCAGACTAAATTCATGTAAAAGGAAAGTGCGGCATTTCAATATGTCTGCTCGTAGCACGGCCTGATGTTATATGTAATACCTGCTCCAAAGAGATTCTTTTTCTGAAGATATTTAAATGTATAACCTTTTTCAGGCTGGTACTAAATTCATGCGAAAATTTCCCGCAATTCGCTTTCATTTCCGACACGTAAATCCATTTTACTTTCGACGGTGAGGTGCCTGTAATCACCAATTTTGAAAACCTGTTGAATTCGAATACGAGATCTTAAAAATGAAATATGGCCACATTTTTATAGATTTAATGAAAGTTTGTTTAGAGAACACCAATCAAGAAGATTATCTAAATCATTCTGAAAATCTAGAGCCTCAGAAATATTAGACATTTTGTGATATATTTTTAAGTCATTTGCATGTAAAAGAAAATTTACTTTTTTAAAACAGCTGAGAATGTTATTTATAAATAAATTACACAACAATGATTACTACCTTGCGGTACGCCAGATGTTTGCAAATATGGAAAAGATTCATAACCACTAATAATGACTTTGCATATTCTATTTGACAAATGCCGTTCTAGAAGAGAGACATATCTGTTGAATAAGATGGTAGAGCAACGATGTTTGTTTTTAAGTTCTGGTAAGAAATTCATTCATAACGATAGCCTTGTAAGATGACGCGTTGTAATGATGAAAATCCAGTAGTTGGTCTGAATTCCTGTAGTTTTCTCAACAATTATGTAAGCAAAATCCAATAGTTGGCCCTAATTCCTAAAGTTTTCTTAGCAATTATGTAAGCTACATATCGTAGTGTGATTATTGAGTAATAATGTGTCTAAACTTCTTTACTTTAGCCATAATTTTAAGATTATATGGGTTTGAATTTACCATTTGAATTTACCGTTTTTTACATTAAAACATAATTTGAGACAAAGCGCAGTTTAAATGGCAAAAATTTTCAATGTTTCCGCTGTTAACATGGGCTGATATCACTGAATTAAGTACGACTGAAGGCCTACAAAATACAAAAAGCTCTTAGATTTAATACCTACACCAAAATGTATTTTTTTCTTTTTTTTTTTTTTTTTGGAAGATATTTGAATGTTTGGTTTTGCCTGCACATATTTTTTCAGGCTAAATTCATACGAAAGGAAAGTGCGGCGTTTCAATGTGTCCATTCGTAGCAAGGGCTGATATTAAAATTGAAGGCCTACAAAATTCAAAAAGTGCTAGAAATAATACCTGTACTAAACTTTATTTTTTGAACATATTTAAGTCTTTGGTTTTTCTCGCATATTTTTTTCGGGCTGGTAATAAATGCATGCGAATGAAAAGTGCGGCGTCAGTATTCCCGCTAGTAAATAAAGAAGTTCGCTTTCACATTTAAATTTTCCGAATTATTTTCGAAATTATATTTCTTCTTTTAGCGCTTTTTACATGTGGTGACTGAAAAGCATACTATTCCTGCGGAAAATGTAAATGTTATCAAAAATATTTTGTAGGATTTCAATGCATTAACGACACAACATTTTGAATTTATAACCAGATTTAGTCCAAAACTTTGCCTTTTTAAAGCATAAATCAATTGATACCCTATTAAGAATATGAGTAATGCGTAATTCTGTCGAGTTACTGTTATATTTAATTGATTTTAATTAATTAATTCGATTAATTAATTAATTGATTTAAAGTAAATAAATATATTTTTATTAACTTTTGCTTCTATTATATTCTATTTGCCGATCAAATTTAAAATTACATTATTGATATCATTAACAGAGTAAAGACATTTCATAACCAGCAGAAAAAATGTTCTCTTGTTCGATATGTCTGCAGGCATCGTTAAATTATATAGATATTTAAAAAAATCTTGAAAATTGCATATCCTATAAAATGAAACGAAAAACTGAGTTAGTGCTTTTACTTGTGAATTCACTTATATTCCATGAGTGAACGAAACTCCGCTTATACTCCGCTGGCCGTTGTAATTGAATATTGCACATTATTTCGCTGCCAGAAAATTTAATTTGTGGTTGTTTAAAATCAGCCAAATTGCAATATAATACTGCAATGCATATTCTGTTACTTTTCTGTACATTTTGCCATTTGTACGAGTTCAAATGAAATCACATTGGAATTGTATCATCTTGTTAAGGATAAAAGCCACATGTATCACGACATGTCATCTGACATATTGTGGTTGCATATGTTGAATATGGATCACATACATATACAGTAATGTTCATAATAATTGCAAGTGAAATCAAGCTGCAGACAATCTTCAAAATATTCTTTTTAAAATTTTGTGTTTTTATTCACTAAACTTAATAATTGTAAGTTATTATAAAAACTTAATCAAACATTATAATACAAAACTATACAAGTTGAACATTCGCCAGAAAAGGAAGAAAAACCTAAAAGCAAATAGAACATCTCGCTTAAAACAGAGAATCACAACTGTGCTTAGGAGATCTCTGTAGATCATTGCCAGCTCAAAACCTTGGGGGGCAAAAAAAGGTAAATAAATAGTTTTTTTTATTATTTTCTTCATACAATTATCATTAACAGTGTTTATAATGTCTCTGCGCCTTATAGGTTTTAATAGAGACCAGTTGGCAAAATTAATAATATTCAAGTTAACATTTAAAAATCTGAAGAAGAAAAATATATATATCAATTAATAACGTAATAGTTGTAATAAAAAAATATATATATATATACATATATATGTAATTTTGAATAAACTAGAAATCATAATATAATATTTTAGAGAACAAAATAAATTATAGAAGTGTTTTAATTATTTCAAGTAAATATAATTTAATTTTCTTTTTAAATTCTGATATTCTGGCAATTTGCCTAAGATTATGTGGTAATTCATTAAATACATGAGGCCCAGCATAGCTTACTTTTTGCTTTGTCAGCTCAAGTCTACATCTTGAAGGTACTAAGTTGAGACGCTGACGTGTATTTACTTGGGATTGGGCAAAATGTTGATGAAATGTTATAAATGCATTACAAAATTGACCCCCAGATTTGAACACAAACAAACAAAGGTTTTGCTTATATATTCCTTTTACGGGAAGAACACTTTTAGCATAATTCTTAAACAAACTAACGGTAGGAAACTCTATTGGCAAGTTGTAAACAATTTTTAATGCTTTATTTTGTGCACTTTGCAAAGATTTCAGACAAATACAATTTTTAGCAGCATATACTATTGGTATATACACTAGATGACAATGGATTAAAGCATAATATAATCGAAGTTTGGTTTCTGTTGACAATTTATATTTAAACTTCCTTAGAATTCCAGTCGTTGACGAAATTTTTGTTTTCAGCATTTCAATATGCATGTCCCAGGAAGGGTTGTGAGAAAAATTAATGCCAAGATATTTAACGAACTTTGATTCAGTTACAGTTTCGCCATTTATGCAAACTGACATCTCTGGTTCTCTTTTTATTAAATATGGTCGGAATCGCACAAACGTTGTCTTACTACCATTTATGTATAATTTGTTAAGTCGAACATATTCAAATAAAATTGAGGCATCATATTCAATCTGCGTTTTCAACACTACCGGATGTTTATAATTGTATAAAAAGCATATGTCATCAGCGAATATGAACATCTTTCCATAAAAATTTATATTTTTCAAGTCATTAATATATATTTGAAAAAGCAACGAACCAAGTACACTTCCCTGTGGGACGCCACACTTTACTGGTTTAAAATTGCTTGTACTTTGTCCAATTCGCACATAATGTCTTCTATTTTTTAAGAAATCTTCCAGAAGTTGTATTGTTGACTCTTGTATGCCAATGAATATAAATTTTTTAATTAAGATTGAATGATCAACTAGGTCAAATGCTTTCTTTAAGTCGAAAAAAATTCCTGCTACTCCACTAAATTCTCTATCAAGTCCATCACATATCTCATTAACCACACTAACTACTGCCGTTTCCGTTCCATAATCTTTCCGAATTCAGACCACATATTAGCTGTAGTATTTAGTTAGTAGTATTTTGATAATCACTGCAGATGTATTCAGAGCGTCCAATTCATAACTTTAAAAAAAAAAAAATCCGTTTTTTTTTTCATTATATTAACTCGCTTAAGATTAGTGTCGTCAGGTTAATTTCGTACAGGTTTTCCTCATCTATACGTATATAGACTGGTCAACATTTTCTGATTAGTCTGCTGATTCTTCAAATATAGATAAGCGATTATTGTCTATCTTTCTGGTTTGTACAAACTGATTACCAAAGTGGCAAGGAACAAGTTATCAGTTGCTAAAAATAAAAGACCTTCTCTAAATATATACGAGTGTGATAAAAAAAAGGTTTTTCCAAATTTCGTGAGTTACGTATGTTAGATTTTCGCATTTTTTTCTGTTATGTTGGCAATATCAGCCATTTTGGATTGCCAGTTTGTTTTTGACAGATAAAAAGGTTAGTCGTTTTTTTTGGTGTGCTCTTCGATTTTTTAATATTCGAAAAAATAGATCAAAGAAACTATTAAGTTTTGTGTAAAAAAATGCAATTAAATGTGCAAGGACATTTGAAATGTTGACTGTGGCGTTTGGCGAGTCTACTATGAGCAGAATACAAGTTCAATTATGGTATAACCAGTTTAAGGAAGGCTGAGAAAATGTCAATGACGATGCTCGTCCTGGTCACCTGAGCACGTCAACAATCGATGAAAACATTGAAGCAGTGAAGAAAATGATTTTGGATAATCGTCGAATCACTATTAGAGAGGTTGCCGATGATCTTGGCATATCGTTCTGCTCATGCTAAGCAATTTTTACGGATGTTTAGGCATGAAACGCGACAGCGAAGATTGTTCCAAAATTGCTAAATTTTGAGCAAAAACAACGTCTGACATCGTCTGAACGTCTGAACGTCGTCAACGACTATCCAGATTTCCTCAAAAAGGTCATAGCTGGTGACGAATCATGGGTGTATGGGTGACTATGACATTGAAACCAAAGCCCAGTCATCCCAATGGAAGCGTCCAGAAGAAGCGTCCAAGACCGAAAAAAGCACGTCAAGTTTGGCCAAATGTGAAGGTTTTGCTCACTGTTTTCTTCGATTGCAATGGCGTGGTGCATCATGAATTCTTGCCACAAAGTAGTACGGTCAATAAGGAATACTACCTTGAAGTTATGCCCCGTTTGCTGGAAGCAATTTGTCAGAAACGCACAGAATTGTGGATTTTGCACCATGATAGCGCACCAGCTCACACATCGATGCTTGTGCGTGAGTTTTTGGCCAAAAACCACTTCCTTTATTCATTATAAAGATTTCCGCTATTATATTTCAAAAGTGGAATAAAAATTAATGCAGCGTAACCAAACATCATAAATTTTCATATAAAAATATAGATTTCTCTGGATTTTTTTTAACTTTTTCTCTGCAGTTTTCAAGCGCACTTTTATTAATTCTTCTATCGGCTGAAACCGGCTGCCTCGAAACATTAATGTGAGTTATGGAAACAGGAATAAAGTTGATCATATCAGATGAAAACGGATATTATTTGATGATATTTGTTGAAATTTTGGCCAAAAATTCGTTCACAATGACAGCCTTGTGATATGGTATGAGAGATGAGATAGTAGTAGATAATACATCAGTTTTTTCAACAAATTTGAACTTTTTCAAGGAATTTGCTTTCTTAAACGCCGTATAACGCCCGGATTTTATTTCTTATTTACCGTCCGATCTCTTGGAATGAACTACAAGAGCACTATCGACATTATCTTGAGTTTTTTTTTTCTTTTATTTATTTATTCTTTTGTTTCAGTAATAATTTTACATTTAATATTTATGCCCCTGTGCCACCTGTACATTATTGGGGCGAATTGGCAATATCTATTAAACATTTATATTATATGAAATATTCGTTTGGAGAAAACTAAATTACATGCCAATAAACAGAAGTTATGAAAAAGAAGGCTAATTACAATAGAATCATTTCCAAATAAATACGATTTTGGGTTTGACTTAAACGTTCCAATCCTGGATATAGTTTGCAATGTTTGTGGAATTTGGTTGTATTCAAAACATCCGGCATACTCAATTCGTTGCCTTGTAGTTTCCAGTCAACATTTTGTAATAACTAGATTAGTTTTGATCGTCTTTTTTCAGTTTCGGGCCAGTTAGAAGGAAGATTTCTTTAGCATTTTCCGCCATTTGGTATTGCAATATAAAATTTGAGACAAATCCTTTGTTCGATATTTTTATTCATTGTAAAAACACACTTAAGAAAAACTAACAAAATCGGCCAAACCAAATAACACATCGCTCCCATACTCCGCGCCAGTACAGAACATAGTTGTGCCACCTTAGTGCCAAGCGCATAGTAAGGTCCATAGGGTCGTGCCAAAGCGGCTCAAAAATTAAGATTATGTGGTTTTGTGCATGATTTTTGAGCCGCATCAATGTACTATCTCATATTGTATTAGCTCTACCTGAGTTTTGCGCTCTTTCAACAACATTCGATAGATTTAGAACAGAGTTATTTCTGGCTATTATCTAAACTCTTAAAGCCTCTAAGCAGGCACTGTTTTAAGTGGGCTGAATAGGTTTATTGTGAATCACATCACGCTCTGAAGGCCATTCCGGAAAGTTACTAATTGGCATTCTTCGAGGATTAGAAAAACGCTAGCATTGGTAAGATTCATGAAGGAGATGAAATAGATTTTGAATAATAAACAAAAATTATTTGAAAAGTCAAAAAATTAAAGTTGTTCTTACCTTTTGAATAAAGTAGTATTCAAGTTATTGCAAAAATCAATTAAATTCGAACAGGAGTACATAGGTAGACATATTTCTGATATACTCGTTTATTCCCTGATCGAGATTTCTGAGATGGTTTTCGTATTGAATGACACGCATCCTCGCCTCTTAATAAGAAAGACAATAAGAATGATTACATTTCGTGAATTTCAAAATAATTTATTCAAGGAATCAGTTCAGTTTTGTTTTAACGCCATAAACCGCAGCTCGATATGATTAGATAGTTTGCGAGCTACGGATCGCCAGCCACATTTGTACTTTTCTAATAGCAACTGTAGCAAATTTCGCAGTTCCTCTATCTATAAATTTCCTGAGTGACAACGATGTTGACCGCATATTTGCCCAGTTCGGCCGGCAGGGAGGAGAAGCTGTTTCTCTGCAAAGAGTGTGGCTCTTTCATGGTTTTTGCAAACGTTTTTCAGCAGACCAGCATGCGTCAACACTGTATAAAACACAAAATTGAATAACACAATTATTCTAACCCCCTTGCATATCATGCCAGGCTTTAATATGTTACCACACTTTAACTCTACAATTGAATTTCATTTGACATGCGCTTGATAACATTAAACACACAAATGAACCTAAAAATGTATGTGGCAAAAGCAACCTAAAAAATTGCTAACTTTTTCGTAAAATTATAATAAAATGAGGAAAATTTATGTTGGTTCTGAGTTTTACTTGGATTAATTTAATTTCCAAGTGAACTTTTTCTCGTGCAGGAAATTCTTTACCACTTTTAGTTTATTTTCTGCTTAACAATATAAAGTACAGCGAAACAATTGAAGCAAAAGTTTTCCAGAAAATTTCATATTTCGAAGTTTAATTGTTTAACCCAAGTCAAATAGAGCGGCATTTAATTTCCATAAATCTGAATAAATGTTAGTACAATTTTGGGAAGAACATTTTCTGAAAGTAATTTTTATTTTAACACAAAAATATTTGGCCATAAAACGAGAAAAGTTGATATTGATCTGAAGCCAAATAGTTCCTAATTTAACTTGGTTCATATTTTTCCTTGATACTCATTTTATATAGGGTGGCGCATAAGTAACGCTATGATTTGATCAGAGAAAACATTTTTGGTTTAAGTCTTTTTTCGTCTCTTTACAGAATTAACTAAATAATACTTGAAAGGTTCAGCACAGAACAAAGAACCAAAGTTGTTCAATATTACTTTGAAAGTCAACATTCGATTATTCAGATCATATCGAAATTTCTTTCATGTTCAAAATGGTCCTAACGCTCCAACTGTTTACCGAAGCGTTCAGCGTTTTGGGCAACAAGGGGCTGTCTGTGATCTTCCGAGTGCTGAAAGACCTCGTGCAGTTCGAAATGAAGTGACCATTGCTCAAGTGCAAGCAAGTTTTGAGGAAAACCCGAAACTTCCACCATACGACGTTCTTAGCAGTTAGAGATGTCTAGGCAGTCTTTACAAAGAATTTTACATATGTTATATCTTTTCCCATATAAGATGCAATTGGTTCGCGATTTGCAACCAAATGATGCACAAAGAGGCATTCAATATAGTCGCCGTTAACGTTACTTATGCGCCACCCTTTAGTACTACTCACACAAATTGATCTATTTACCGATATTTATTATTTCCTTTATACTTCATAATTGTAGGTTGTAATAACCCAGAACTTTGCACATTACACAGATTCAAATGCTTGGCATAATTTGAAAACAGGGATTCATATATCCCGTCATTCATATCTTTCGTCCAATTATGCTAAATTGAATATAATCTATCACGCATTAGGAATTTAGTAAAGTTATTTTTAACAATGAAAATGGATAGCAGTACTATCTCATGAATGGACTGATTTGGCAAGAATCAAAGGCCGGTCTATAATTTCTAAATGGATGACTTTAGTGAGTTATAATTTTGTTTTGTTATTGTGCATTTATTTCAGTACAATATTAATAAGAACGGAACACAGGACATCTGTTAAGGTACGTAAATCAGCTCTGCTGACTGAAATTTCCATTGTGGTTCTCCTGTTATTCCAACAATAAAATTTACTTAAATTTAATTAAATTTCACAAATGTTGTAAATAATTCTTTTGACATAAGTGAATATTTTTTTTTACCGGAACGTGGTAAAGTTTTCTTTCATTTCCATAAAGCCCATCCATTTTCCTTATCTTCTTCGGATAAGCAAAATTTATTTAAAAAATAAAGCCCTAAATTTAAGCAAATATTAATTTGAATTAAGTAAACTTTTGGAACTCAATTTGAGGAAAGTTGGAACTCAAATTTAAGTTTTTTTTTTGCTTTGTTTATTGTTTAATTCAATGTTATGACAAAAGCCGTAACTCAAACATCTAGCACAAGTTCATTCAAATAAGATTCTACGTATGTACAATATAGAAGTGCAAGCATTCGTACTTTTCATTCATATTCTGCCCTTGGCATTCAGATGAATGCTGTTGCTCATTCTCATCGGTTGTTGGATTCTTGCAAAGTTTTAAAGAATTTCCTGGAGACATGGAGACATTGAATCCTGTGTCTTGATGTCTTCTCGCCTTTAAATTATTCACAAAGAATGTTAACTATGGCCTTTTGTGCTCACACAAATATCCATGCCATCCTTGGTGGCAAATATGAGGGGCATGTGGACAATGGTTATGATGTTGACAATGACGATGATGATGATGACAATGATGATGATGTTGGTACATTAATGCTGACGAAGAGTCAACCGATGACGCCTACATTTTGACTCATGCTGCCTGTTGCCACAATGAATAATTGAAAGATTGCATCACGTTTCAAATATTTATAACTGAGATTTTATTTTTGTTTATGTTGGATATTTTTCTTTCCCTATTCCTTTGTTTGTATTTACATAACCGTTGCTCGTTTCATATCCTACACCACCGGCATGGACATTCAGATTATGGAAATTTTAGTTACTTGCAAAGGAACTTAAAGTTAATATCTGCACTTTTAAATCGAGATATTTAATTTCTTACAGGAATTGTGTGAAAAGAGATGTAGGGATACGTTTTTGTTTTAAATACAACAATTTGCATTCATAATTTATGAATTAATTATACTTTCATATCATTATCATTATCATTATCATACTCATATCATTTCATAATCAAAAAATATAATACCCGGAAAGAAGCATCCAAAGTACAAAACATCTTTTGAGCAAATGTGGTTTATGACTTCATAAGTTATTTGAGAGGCTCAAAGCGGAATATCCTCACATAAACTGCGGCATTAATTCGAATAAATTAAGTTAGAAATTTGATTGAGCTAAAACATATGCAAAAAGTTGCCCATTCTCGCCCACAATCACGTCTACATTTTATACAATATGAAAATAAAAAACCAGCACATTTCATAGACTACCACAAAAAAATCGATTATGTTGAAGAGTTCAAGTCAAACCAGCCATCATATTCCACCCCCAGGATATTTATAACATTTTTACATATTTAGAATTTTGGAAATCATCGTAATTTCAGTACCCTGGGTATAGTCGCTCATGAAAGAGCGTTGATGAAACCTTCAAAACTTTTTATGTATCCAAAGCTTAACAAAATTCTTAGCCATTAAGTCGTAATTAACCGAAAATTCCAAGTACAGGGTGGCGCAATAGAACGTGCATATTGCATCATCTTTTGTTTGCGGGGTAGAAAAGGCGCGGGCGGGGGGGCACCTACGTCGTTGGGTTGGTGGGCTCATGAAGTTTTAGTCGCTATGAATCACTTCGACGGGAAGCGTCGCGCATTTTGCGTGCGCGCATTTTACGAGAACTCTCGTTCATATATTGCTACTAGGCGACTATATTGTGCTGAATATGGTGAAGCTCCGAGTGCTAATTTAATTAAAATATGGGTAAAGCGTTTTGAAGAGACCGGTTCAACATTTAAACCACAAGCAAATGGTCGCCCAAGAACATCTAAGATCGAAGACAATGTTGAGAAAGTTATGGAGTCAGTACGAGGAAATCCACAAATGTCGACTCGCAAGAGATCGTCTATCTTACAATTATCGCGACGAAGTTTGCAACGAATTTTAACATTGGATCTTAAACTGCATCCATATAAGCTGCAATTAACACAAGAATTGAAAGAGTCTGACTTCATAGCAAGGCTCGCAATTGCTAATGAAATGCTTAATCGATTTTCCAATTTTGACAATATCCTTTTCTCTGACGAGGCTCATTTCCTTATGAATGGGTTCGTAAACCGTCAAAATTGTCATTACTGGAACAGTGAAAATCCCAAAATCAAATACCAGAAATCATTGCATACTCCTAAGGTGACAGTATGGGCAGCAATCTCTGGCAGAGGAATAATTGGTCCTTTTTTCTTCGAAAATACGCGGGGCCAAAACGTCACGGTTAATACGGAACGCTATGTTGAGATATTTGACGGATTTTTGGCTTCAGAAATTTAAAGTTCAAGAATAGTGAATTCCAGAACTTGGTTCCAACAAGATGTAGCTACCTGTCACACATCAAATGACTCCATGGCGGTGGTGAAATAGATGTTCCCTAGCAGACTGATTTCGAAAAGAGGTGATATCCCATGGCCCCCACGTAGTCCAGACTTGACGCCTCTTGACTTTTTTTTGTGGGGATACCTCAAACACAAAGTCTACAGTAATAATCCAAGAAACATCGTTCAGCTCAAGGAGAATATCCGTGGTGAAATGGCAGTCATTACACCAGTATTACTGAAGAAAGTTTTCAATAATTTTCGTTTGCGGTTAGAGGAGAGCCATCGTAGAGAGGGTCACCATTTAGATGATGTTATATTTAAAAAATAAACTCCATTTATTACTCTACAATGCCTTAGATTTATTTTAACCATACCTTTTATATTTATTTTTAATCTACTTTTCAAAAATGCAGGTTCTATTGCGCCACCCTGTATTAGCTTCAATACTTACTCAGCTGAATATAAATCGGTTTTATATGTATAAAATATGAGTCGATTACTTTTAGAATTACTTTGAAAATGAATTACAATCATTATATAAGGAACGAAACACGTACACCAAAATGTATCCCCAAAAGTATAATCCAGAAAGTTGTTCAAATTTTTTAGAAATTTGATGAAAATATTTTTAGGAAATGGAAATAGATGGCTTATTCTCGAAACTTGTTACTTTCAGCAGCAAACTCTCGAAAACTGTCCTAACTTTATTTTTAAAAATTAATGTCTAAACTTCAACATTTTAGCCATAATTTTAAGATTATATACATATTTGAATTTACCATTGAATTTATATTAAAATCAACCTTTTTTTGTACAATGTACTTTTTGTAAAATGTACTTGTGTAAGAATATTATTGTGAATTAACTCAAATTTTTGCCACTGAAGTGTTACATAACTCCATTGAGTGAAAATATGTGTACTAAATGTAAATGGAATTCAGAATTGTAACATATGAAATTAACTGTTGTCGAAAGTTTTGTAATAAGAAAAAATCACTTACAAATTAGATTTCAACTGGTAAGCACAGCTCGTTGCCTTAATAAATCTCCTTTGAATTTGCACTAATTCCAAATCTCATCCTTTACTTATCGCCACTTGTAATTTGTGCAATATCAATTTGATTGCATATAATTTCACATGACTGTGGAATTATATGATCCAAATTACAAGTTCCAATTTTCAGTTCTCTGGTATAAACCAACTGTGAAATTGGTCCTCCTAAAGATCCTCGCAATTGGATAATTCGTAATACAGCCCAACATTTACATTCCACCACTACAACGAGGGAGGGAGGTATCAAATTGATTAGAGGATTCCCCGCTACTCCCCCTGCTATCATATCAATCATCTCTATCAATCTATCACCACCTCTGTACAATTAATACTTCGTATATCAAAATATACAACTCTCATTTTGGCGGTCTTAGGAGCTCGTTAATTGCATTCTGCTACACATAACTCATCATATTCGAGGATATCTCATTCCGATAGAAAATATAGATGGAAATTCTATACTGTGATATGACCAATAATATCTCAATTTCATACCCATTCGAAAGACCAAATGTAATTTCTTGATTTTTCAATGCATTGGAGATATCATCCTCCACATTTCATCTTTATTTGGTCACAAAACATAGAGCGTTAAGATGTACGTACTTTGAACGGCTCTACTGAAATACACATGCAAGATATCGGCAAAATATTTCAGACTAAATGGATAATTCTTAATGTAATCCAGTCAAAAAGTCAACGATTGCTGTACCCAAAACATGGGGCTTTATGCCGCTCATATGAGGACGGCCCCAAATCTAGTCGACTTGATGTACAGATAGTGCCAGTAGTTTGAAAAAAATTATTTTGGTATAAAATGGCAACCTTATAAAACATATGTTTTGCTAAAGTATGGTCTGAGTATGGATAAGGAAGGTCCCTTCTGCTGCTTTCCATACAAAGTGAAATTAAATTTGTTCCCTGTAACTCCTAACTTGGAAAGTGCAGCAATCTGGAATTTTTATGACCACATCGATTTTTGCTGCCATTTAGAACTTGAGAAAGAACTCGAAAATGGTTTTCACTGCCGCCTCCCTTAGGGTACCTCACATGCAAATTGGACGATTTGGCAAAAAATTTATAATTTTTCTATAATTTCTAAAGGGAAAGAAAGAAAGTTATAAGAAAGTTCTAATAGTTATCAGCTATGTTAACTAAGTTTAGTTATATACGAGGTGTGTTCAAAAAATATGGCGAATTTTAATATTTCTCAAAAAATATTTATTTATTCATCAATTTCTACTTTATCTCCTTCAAAGTAGCCCCCCTCAGATATAATACATTTGAGCCAACATTTTTTCCAATCCTCGAAGCAGTCGTGATATGCACTTTTTGGTATATCCTTGAGCTCTCTCAGCGGTTCGGTTTTTATTATGAATAAAGTGGCATGATTGCGGTTTTGTTTTTGACCAAAAACCCACGCACAAGCCTCGATGTGTGAGCTGGTGCGTTATCATGGTGCAAAATCCATGATTGATGTTTCTACAATTCTCTGCGTTTCTGACGAATTGCTTCGCGCAAACGGAGCATAACTTCAAGGTAGTATTCCTTATTGACCGTGTACGACCTTGAGGCAAGAATTCATGATGCACCATGCCATTGCAATCGAAGAAAGCAAAACCTTCACATTTGACCGAACTTGATGTACTTTTTTCGGTCTTCGCTCTTCTGGACGCTTCCGTTGGGATGATTGGGCTTTGGTTTCAATGTCTTAGCCATACACCCATGATTCGTCACCAGTTTTGACCTTTTTGAGGAAATTGCAAGATATCGACAAAATATTTCAGACTAAATGGATAATTCTTAATGTAATCCAGTCAAAAAGTCAACGACTGCTGTACCCAAAACATGGGGCTTTATGCCGCTCATATGAGGACGGCCCCAAATCTAGTCGGCTTGATGTACAGATAGTGCCAGTAGTTTGAAAAAAATTATTTTGGTATAAAATGGCAACCTTATAAAACATATGTTTTGCTAAAGTATGGTCTGAGTGTGGATAAGGAAGGTCCCTTCTGCTGCTGTCCATACAAAGTGAAATTAAATTTGTTCCCTGTAACTCCTAACTTGGAAAATGCAGCAATCTGGAATTTTTATGACCACATCGATTTTTGCTGCCATTTAGAACTTGAGGAAGAACTCGAAAATGGTTTTCACTGCCGCCTCCCTTAGGGTACCTCACATGCAAATTGGACGATTTGGCAAAACATTTATGATTTTTCTATAATTTCTAAAGGGAAAGAAAGAAAGTTATAAGAAAGTTCAAATAGTTATCAGCTATGTTAACTAAGTGTGTTCAAAAAATACGGCGAATTTTAATATTTCTCAAAAAATATTTATTTATTCATCAATTTCTACTTTATCTCCTTCAAAGTAGCCCCCCTCAGATATAATACATTTGAGCCAACATTTTTTCCAATCCTCGAAGCAGTCGTGATATGCACTTTTTGGTATGTCTTTGAGCTCTCTCAGCGATTCGGTTTTTATTATGATATAAAGTGGCATGATTGCGGCTTTGTTTTTGAACAAAAACTTACGCACAAGCATCGATGTGTGAGCTGGTGCGTTATCATGGTGCAAAATCCATGATTGGTGTTTCCACAATTCTGTGCGTTTCTGACGAATTGCTTCGCGCAAACGGCGCATAACTTCAAGGTAGTATTCCTTATTGACCGTGTACGACCTTGAGGCAAGAATTCATGATGCACCACGCCATTGCAATCGAAGAAAGCAAAACCTTCACATTTGACCGAACTTGATGTGCTTTTTTTGGTCTTGGCTCTTCTGGACGCCCTTCTATTGGGATGATTGGGCTTTGGTTTCAATGTCATAGCCATACACTCATGATTCGTCACCAGTTATGACCTTTTTGAGGAAAATAACGACGTTTAACAGCTCCTAAGCGATGTCCACGCAACGTTGATTTTGCTCAAAATTGAGCAATTTTGGAACAATCTTCGCTGCCGCACGTTTCATGCCTAAAACATCCGTAAAAATTGCTTGGCATGAGCCGAACGATATGCCAACGTCATCTGCAACCTCTCTAATAGTGATTCAATGATTATAGAAAATCATTTTCTTCACTGCTTCAATGTTTTCATCGATTGTTGACGTGCCCGGGCGACCAGGACGAGCATCGTCATTGACATCTTCTCGGCCTTCCTTAAACCGGTTATACGACAATTGAACTTGTATTCTGCTCATAGTAGACTCACCAAACGCCACAGTCAACATTTCAAATGTCATCGCACATTTAATTAAATTTTTTTCACAAAACTTAATACAGTTTCTTTGATTCATTTTTTCGAATAGTAAAAAATCGAAGAGCACACCAAAACACGACTAACCTTTTTATCTGTCAAAAACAAACTGACAATCCAAAATGGCTGATATTGTCAACATATACTCGTATAACAGACATGTGTACCAACATAACAGAAAAGAAAATGTAAAAATCCAACATACGTAACTCACGAAATTTGAAAATAGGGGTTATTTTTTGATCACACCTTATAAGGGCAAGGTCCAAGCAGTATAAAGAAATAAAAGTTTCATCGAGATCATAGCTTTATGTGTGTTTTACTTAACTTTATTTTGGAAACCAAAAAATTAATAACCTGATACTGTTCTCGCTTTTGGGGTGGTCTAAGGAAACTATTTCTGTGACGACCTTGGTTAACTAAATACATGTCATAAAAAGTGTTTCGATAAACAAGGACAAAATTCCTCGAAATTCTTTATTTATCAAATATTATAACATCGCCGTAAGTTAAGAGTTATGTTCTTTTTTACAAGTGTAAATTATTGATAAAATAAAAACTGAAGACCATATTATGCAAACGACTATTCATATTATCTGTCCGGCTATTGTCCTTGAAATTCTAGTTAATACGTTAAGTATAAAAATACAACTTTTGCTTACAACCAAAGATATTTTCAAAATGCCGAAATGAAGTTGATAACACATACATATAATGCTAATCCCACATTTTATTTTCACACCTATACAGTCTTATATATGCAAACTCTTACTCAGCCATGCAGAACATGTCCGCTGTCACATAAACGGTTTGCATATAAGTTGAATGTAACGGAAACGGAAACTGTGAATCACTAATAATATCACAAATGTTTCATAGTACCAAATGAAATTTTCCGGCCAGCCCATTACTAAAACTAAAAATAAAAACAAAAATTTCTAGTTTCCATAACGATGTCGTCATGTTACAAAAGATTGCAAAAAAGCAAATGAGAAATATGAAAAAAAATACGAGCAGTGACAAAGAATACAAGAGAGATAAATCCTCTAATTAATTATACCTAATAAATTTTCTGTATTAAAAATCGTCTACAAATGTTTACATAATTTTTGTATAGTAAACTAACAAATGGCCGCTATTTCGTAAGTGTGATTCCACACTTTAAGTAAAAATTAACTCAGAATTTAGCCGTGACAGCGAAACCCTTTTGCGCGACTTTAATCTTTAATCGTTTAATAAGGAAGGTGCGGTTTTTTTATCTCGTATCTAGCTCTGACCATTTAAGCTTGACGACGATATCAGGTTTGGAAAACGTCCTTTCTTGTCGCGTTTCTATTCTGGAAGTGAATTATGGACACCAATTTTCATGTCTCTTTTTATTCTTTTTTTTTTTTGTAAATCTTTCGCATCAACTCTATACGAACTATGTTCAATCCAATATTCGTGATTCTAGCTTTAGTCGGTTTGCCTGGTGGATCAGTTAGTCAGCCAGTTAATCAGTAGCGCAACAGTTTTCTATATACTCGTTGTTGCAGCAACTTTTCTCACTTTTCTCTTCTGTGAGAAAAGTTGCCTCAACAACCCTTCTGTGCGAAAAGTTTTCAAAACAACTCTTCTAACCGAAAAATGCCTTGCATATGAAAAGTTTCCGCAACAACCCTTCTATAAAAAATGTTGCCTCAACAACCCTTCTATATACAAAGTTCACTTAACAACTATTCTATGCGAAAAGTTGCCGCAACAACTCTTCTATGCGGAAACCTGCCGCAGCAACTCTTCTGTCAGAAAAGATGACTCCACAACCCTTCTACCAAAGTTGCCTCAACAACTTTTCTGTTGTTGCCGCAACAACTCTTCTATCCGAAAAATGCCTGAAGAGCTCTTGTATGTGAAGAGTTGCCGTAACAACTCTTGTGTGCGAAAAGCCGCCGCAGCAACTCTTCTGCGAGATAAGTTGGCGCAACAATTCTTCTGTGAGAAAAGTTACCGTAAAAACTTTTCTACATAAAAAGTTGCCGTGACAACTCTTTCATGCAAAAAGTTTTCAAAAAAACTTTTCTATCCGAAAAATGCCTTGTGTAATGCGAAAAGCTGCTGCAACAAGTCTTCTGCGAGAAAAACTACCTCAACAACTCTTCCATGCAAAAAGTTGTTAAAACAATTCCTCTATTCGAAAAATGTCTGAACAGACTTTGTATGTGGGAAGTTGCCCCAAAAACTCTTCTTTGCCGCACCAACAACTTTGCTATGCGAACAACTAAAGACTTTTCGATTTCAACTCGAAATACTGAGATAAATTTGTTCTACAATATATTTAAAAGTCAGGCTTATTGGATCAGTGTACATACCATAAATGCCTGCAACTTAACTTGCTCACTACAGCTTTGAATGAACGTACAAAATATAAGCTCTGGATATTTATCGATTCTATGTGCACATATGGTCGAAACAATAAGTACACAAAATAAGTCATTGTTCTATGAAGGAGAGAAAAATTGTTTGAAGACTAAGAGAAAGTGGCCAAAGTCTTCGTTCTATAGCAGAAACTAAGAATCGGTCGTTATTTTTTGTACAAAATGCTTTAAACCCTAAAAAGCCCGTCGAAACTCCCCGAAGACCCAAAACAACTTCAAAAACAACAGATATCCGTATTGTAGCACTTGCGAAGAAGGACCCGTTTGTGTCTTCAAGAGCGATTTCAGCAGAAATTGGAAATGTAATTTCATTGTGAACGGTTCGTCGTAGACTACAAGAAGCATATTTACCAGGACGAACAGCCAAAAGAGTACCTTTGCTTAGACAAAAAACATTTAAAGGCAAGATTGGCGTTTGCAAGAAGTCGTTCCAAATGATCCGGAGGAGACGGTGAAAAAAATGGCAAAACATTTTGTGGAGCGATTAAACAAAAATTAATGTATTTGGAAACGACTGTGCCCGGAATGTTCGATGCCCTAAGGGTAAGGAATTTCATATTCGTTTTACAAAGAAGCACGGGAGCGGCAATATTGTGGTCTGGGTTTGTTTCTCGTGGCAGGGTGTCGGTCTGATACATCGAATTACCGACACTATGACCAGATTATACTACAAACATATCTTGGAAAATACGATGTTGAACTATATTGTGGAAAGTACGCCTCTCAGATAGACATTCCAACAGGAAAGTCGGTAAATGATTGGTTCCAAGGTAATAATATTGCCCTTCTTGGCTGGTCAAGTCTATCTCCGGACTTAAATTGAATCGAAAATGTTTAGGGAGAGTTGAAACAAAGAATTGGAAAGAAGGTTCTTAAAAATAAGAATCAGTTATGGAATTTTGTTCAAAAAACTTGGTACGAAATACCAGTAGAAACCTACAGGAAGCTTATTGTCAGCATGCCAAAAAGAGACAACAAAATAATTGAAAATAATGGTGAATATACCGGCTTTTAACGAAACTCAGCCAATTTAGCAGGAAACGCTTTTTTACTCTTTTGCTTATTTTAACCAAATGTACTTATTATTTTGTCCAATGTTTTTTGATTAATTTCCTATTTTTTGAAAAATACTAGATTTAGTTTTTGTTTTTGTTATTGTTTCAGTATTTATTTTATTTCTAATGTTACAACAAAATAAATTAGTATTTATTTTTCTTTTAATATTCGCGCAGATTTCTTTGAAAATCAAGACGTAGCATTTTTGTTCAGCCGTGAAGATATCTTAAGTACTTGTAGGTATCAAAACGTATATCTGCTCAGACACAATGACCCAATGACACAATGACAATAATATCTGCAAAATATAAATCCTACCTACCTATTTGAAAACAATCGAATATATTCTTTTTACCTACCATGAAAAGGATTAAGGAAAGCTCTTTATAGTCTTTGAGCTAATACGCATTTCCACTCCTTCCTTCAGATTTGGAACCTTAAATTAGATTTTAACATCGTAAGCGCTGTTAGAATCATCAATGATCTTATGATCATTGATACATTCATTCCTTGCTATTGGCTTTACTTCTACTTGTAGTTTATTTTCGCTTACTTGTTTCTATAGGGTGGCGCATAAGTAACATTAAGATTTGATCAGTGAATACATTTTTTGTTTAAGTCCTTTTTTCGTCTCTTTACAGAATTAACTAAATAATACTTGGGAAGTTTATGATGGAAAGGCTCAGCACAGAGCAAAGAACCAAAGTTGTTCAATTTTACTTTGAAAGTCAGCATTCGATCCAACAATTTACCGATTGGTTCAGCGGTTTAGGCAACAAGGGGCATTCTGTGACCTTCCGCATGCTGGAAGACCTCGTGCAGTTTAAAATGAAGTGACCATTGCTCGAATGCAAGCAAGTATTGAGGAAAACCCCGAAATTTCCACCAGGCGACGTTCTCAGCAGTTAGAGATGTCTAGGCGGTCTTTGAAAAGAATTTTATATCTGTTATATCTTTTCCCATATTAGATGCAATTGTTTCACGAGTTAAAACCAAATGATGCACAATAACGTATTCAATGTAGTCGCCGTTAACGTTACTTATGCGCCACCCTTTATAATACAAATGAACGGGCCTTCAAGGCGAAACTCACGTAAAACCCTCGTGGACTTCTGATACATTAAAGTATCGTATATACTTTTAATTGTGTAAAATATTATACTTTAAAAGTAAATAAACCATAAACAATGGTTTCTGACATAAATGACGTAAATACTGCTAATGATTACATTTTCTCCAAATAGAAGAATATAACGATAAATTTAGAAAAATATTGTAAAAGTTTCATTGACTAAACCATTTATAATTCGTGAATTAAACGGCTTTTTCGCTCTCCTAAAGGTAATGTTTTCGAAAGGAGGGCTGTTTATGCAAGCCGTCTGTATGTTTTAAGTTACATTTATATAGTACACATTGTCTAATTCCAAAAGTTGTTCAAAATATATTTTAATGCCGTTTTTGAGTATTTTTAAAGCTTTACAACATCAGCCATCACTTTCCGTCGAATGTCAATTAACACTTAAGACCTGTGCTGTTTTTGAAACCCCTCCCATGAATGTAAGCCAGTCTTATCCTGTGCGTATGTAAGCACATACGTTGGTGGATTTGTGTCACACTTGGTTTTATATGTGCTATAGAATGCTATAATTGTATGACTGCCTGTAGGAGTGAGTATGTAATGAATTTTATGTGGTTGCCAGCGTAGGTTCCCTGAAATTGTACGCCTGTCATCTATTCCAAGAGTGCTGAAGAATATAATACACTTCCGTTGTTTGCAGTTTCTTTTCCTTCCCTCAACCACCCTGGCAACAGTCAGTGCCTGATGCCAGTCGTAGCCGTTTACATTTGTTTCATTCTGCCTCTTTTTATTTTCTGGCAAATGTTTTCATCATATTCACATTTCGTTGGAAAAGGTCCTTTGGGTACAATTACACACAATTCACACACACTCCCTCTTTCGCTCTCCCCGTCTCTCTCTCATGTACACAAATGTGTTTTATTCAACACTTATACAAAGTGGTTTTACAACAAGAAAAATTCTACAACTCTCACTTCGTTGCACATTTGGGCTCATTCAGGATCGTGAATAACAGCGCCTGGTACTGTGGTGGCTCATTGGTATTTAAGGTGATGCTGTGCAAATGTGTTAGTTAGTTAAACATTAAAGTTTTAGCATAGATTTGTATGCTGGATAGTTGGTTGGCTGTGTATGTGAATGTTGGCAAACATTAACTATAATAACAGTGTAAATCTCCGAGGAAACTTAACTTTAATAATACACTGAGATTTGCTGATGTTGGCTGAATATCCTAGGCTTGCAAAGGCGTTTTTTTTTATATGCACGGAGTTTTCCGTTACGGCCTTAAACAGATGTTATTTTCAGAGAACTTTACACCACTTTAAACCAATAATAGGCTATAATCTGTAAATTATAAAAGTATATATTGGTGTTTTGTGGTATAAGAAATTCCAATGGTATAAAAATTCTGTGAAATTCAAAAAATTTTAAGGACAAAGGATTTGTTTGATGAGCATTTAAAAAAGCTGAAGGGAACTATTTTTTAGGAAAAAGAAACATTTACAGCAGGTTTTTTGAAACATTTGAGGAAAAAATGTAAACATGTGGTTTTTGTCGCATGTGAAATTTCATACAAAATGCCAAATATGTCAGCTGGATTTTGGCAACTTTTAACTTAAGCGCTTAACTGTCTTACAGGAAGTTTATGGAAATATACTTGAAGTTTATGATAGTTTAGGAGCTACTTTAAGCTTTAGACAGTATACTTCTGTAATATTTAGCGTGTAGAAACATTCGCTATGTGATGTTATGTATTTTCGAATGATGGTGTTCTACATTTATACGAGGTGTTTTCAAAAATAAGGTAAATTTTCAAATTTCGCGGGCTACGTACATTCGACTTTCGATTTTTATTATTTTTTTTTTATGTTTGTACACTCGTCTCGAAGTTATGTTGACGGTTTTATCCATACAGCATGTTTAGTCTGTTTGTGAGAGGCATAAACAAGACAAGTGTTTCGCGTGTTCAGCAATTTTCTGCTATCGAAAAAAATGGATCAAAGAAGTTGCATGAAATTTTGTGTAAAAAATGGCATTAAGTGCTCAAAAACACTTGAAATGTTGGTAGTGGCGTACGGTGAGAGTACTCTGAGTCAAAAAAAAAAAAAAAATGTTTACAAGTGGTACAAGCTTTTTACAGAAGGTCGAGAAAATGTGAATGACAACGCTTCATTTACAACTGATGAAAATGTTGAGAAAGTGAAGAAAACTGTTATGGAGAATCGTCGAATCACAAATAGAGAAGTTGTTGAGGATGTCGGCATATCGATTGGCTCATGCCATGCAATCTTTTCGGAAATTTTGTGCATGAAGCGTGTGGCAGCGAAGTTCATTCCAAAGTCGCTGAATTTTGGTCAAAAACAACGTCGCATGAGCATCGCTCAGGAAGTGTTAAATGGCGTCAACGATGATAAAGATTTGCTTAAAGGCGTCATAACTGGTGACGAATCATTGGTATACGACTATGCTTATGACATCGAAACCAAAGCCTAATCGTCCCAATGGAAAAGTACAGGAGAGCCAAGGCCAAAAAAAAAAACACACCAAGTTCGATCAAATGTCAAGGTTTTGCTCGCTGTTTTCGTCGATTTCCGTGGCGTAGTGCATCGGGATTTCTTACCACAAGGTCGTATGGTAAATAAAGAGTATTACCTTGAAGTTATGCGCCTTTTGCGTGAAGCAATACGAAAAAACGCCCGAAATTGTGGAAAAAATGCATTGCTTTTGCATCATGATAATACGCCTGCTCACTCGTCTTTGCTTGTAAGTTATTATTTGGCCAAAACAGACATCGTTATCATGCCTCAGCCACCGTATTCAACAGCATTGTGCCCCTGCAACTTTTTCCCATGATTCGTCACCAGCCTCCTTTTAAGCAAATCTGGATCATTGCTGACGCCATTCAACAATTCCTGAGCGATGCTCATACGACGCTGTTTTTGGTCAAAATTCAGCAATTTTGGAACGAACTTCGCCGCCATACCCTTCATGACCAAAATTTTCGAAAAAATTGCATGGCATGAGCCAACCGATATACCGACATCCTCAGCAACTTCTTTAATTGTGATTCGACGATTCTCCACAACAATTTTCTTCACTTTCTCAATATTTTCATTGGTTGTTGATGTGCTGGGGCATCCAGAGCGAGCGTCATCATTCACATCTTCTCAACCTTCAGTGAAAAGCTTGCACCACTTGTAAATCGAAAGTCGAATGTACGTAGCCCGCGAAATTTGAAAATTCGCCTTATTTCTTTAGCACACCTTGTATTTGTCATTTTTGACACTTGCACTCCATTAGTCTTTCGCTCACACATTACGTGAGGTTTTCCAGTTGAGGCGTGTAGATTTTGACTATATGTGGCGGTTATGTTATCTCAGGTTCTGTTAATGTACCTGTTTTTTATTTTTCTATCAAAAATTCAACTGTACCAGGCATTAGTCTTTGCAGTCTCGCTATACCGGTCAATATTCTGGGTAATGACAAACTCGGATGGATCTATTCTAGGAGTCTTCTTCAAAGAAATACTACATAAATCACATAAACATCGTAAGAGTCAATACCTGTATGTTCTAAATACCGTCACTGACTTCATCAAACGCCTCAAATTGCAATCAAAACCTCTTTGAAAACTCAAGTTTTTGTGAAGCGCTGTCAGAACTTTTTGTGACAAATTAGAGAAAGGTTCTGTACCCTTTCATGAAGCCTAAAACTCTTTTCCGTATGTGACACCAGTAATATATGCAGTTCTAAATACCATTTATATAAATATCTACTTAAGTCAATTGATATATTATTAATTTTGCCCCAATGGGTAAAAAAAATTCTTTATAATAAGTTAAGAAAAACAAAAAACAAGAGTCCTTTTTCATAAAATGAAAATGTATAGAATAGTTTTCGAATACAAATTCAATGAGAAAACTTTTTTGTTGAGCATTTTTGCTTACTCATTGTATTTGTATTTTTGTTTAGATAAAAAACAAATCTATTTGCCCACAACAGTTTAAGAGACACAAACTATGGACGATAATGATTGGCGATATAGAAATCGCCTGCGTCTCTTAAGTAACAAACTTAATATAAATGTTGCGTTTTCCCATATTATTGTATAGCAAAAATTCCATTTAGTTACATAAAATTGAACAAGACTGCAGCAGTTAAGAACACTTAAATCAAACAAAGTTTATAAAACATAAATTCAAATAAAAGTTTCGCTCTAACTAGCAGAGGAGCCAACCAACAATGTTCCTTAAGCTGTCCTTAATATTCATTGTCGCCTGTCTCGTTAAACAAATGCTGCATAAGTTGTTCACAGAGTCCATTCCCGCTCGCTGCAAGTGCTTGACCCTCAATTGTGAGTATGATTCAGTTCTAAAGTTATAATATCTTTGCTTCCTGCTGTTGCCAGTAAATTTCACTCCCTGTTTTACGCAATTAAACTTTAACAACACTCAACAATGCAATTATGATGAATTTCTCACTCTCTTCTCATTCCGCCTATACTTCATGGAGACAAATTCTGAGCCATAGGAAAAATAACGTAGATTCATTACCTTCATTCTCTTCTCTATTCCATTATTTGTGTGCTCCTGAGAAGCAGTTAAAAGTATTTTTTCCACTTGCAAAACCCCGCTGCGTTCCTGCCCTTCGGAAGAGGACATTTGAGAGAGGTTCTGTTACAACTTTCTATTGTGCTGTACTTCGCACTACTTTGCTCTGAAACTTAAAATAGGTTTTTAAAAAATCTAATATTTCACATCACACAACAGAGTGTGGAATTTATTATCCTGGTAGACGTTTTCGTATACTGAAGATTAAACAATTAATAAAATGAATATTTTATGTTTGGCATTTGAAATGTTTGTTGTACTAATTGAAAACAGAACGAAAAGGACAGGCTCAGGAAAAAAATTTATTTCAAACATGGATTGAAACCCAGAAAGCGGAAAACTTAGCCAAGGTGAAGCTGACGGCGGTGACTAAATTTCGGACCTAAATCAAAGTATACTCGTATGAGAACAAAATTCAATTAGCTGTATTTTCTCCCAAAGGAATAAAGATGAATATAATTTAATACGAAAAAAATGTAACAGCCAGAAAGAAGAATCCAAAGTTTTATTTATTTTTTTTTTCATGACTTTTTAAGAAGATTGAGGGATGTATGTCTGTCTGACTGATAGACAGGGCAACTGTAGTAAACCTTCATGAACCCTGTGAACATTTTTCACAAACTGATATTTTGAGGGATCGTAACTGGGAATTAAAAATTAGCTACGTCGGCCACCCTTTTTGTATCACCTACACAAATTGCCGAATTTTCCGAAATTACGATTTTCCTCTGTTTCTTCCAGTTGGTAGATAGACAAGCTTAGTGTCCTGTTCCTTAATGTTTAGTCAAATTGCAAGTAAAAGACCATTTAGCTTCCGATACATCCCATACAAATGACAAATTTAAACAAATTAATCTTATATGCATGTCTTCGAGTGATCATTATAAGTTTGCTAAAGTACAGCTTGAGAATAAAAATGGACCGCATCGTCACGCCGCTCCTGGTGCCTCCCATACAAATTGACCGAATTTTCCAAGTTGAATTTATTGCCAGTGGCTTCTAATTGTAAACAGCAACAACCTGCACTTTCACCCAGTGTACTGTTTTATAATTCTTGGTAAAATTTGGAAAAATCACTCGAAATTCAGTAAAATTTAGTGCGCTTTATAAGAGTGTTAAAGTATAACCCGGGAATAAAAATGGACAGCTTGTACTTCCGCCACAGAAATTGACGCTGCCTGATTGTGTGGTAAAATTTTGGAAAAGCTGAACAAGTAACATCGCCTCTTCAGATACGATACTTCCCATACAAATGATTGATTTAACCTATATATTCTTAGGTTTATATACCCAGTTTTTGGTACAGTGGCGTCTCAGAATGAGCACATTGTCACGCCTATACGTATACCTCCCATACAAATTGACCGATTTTTTGAAATTCATTATTTTTCTACGATTTCAAACTAATAGGCTGTAGTGGTCCACATTTTGATTCATTGCATTTTTTTGAAATTATCTACAAAAACGAGCAAACTCGATCAAGTACCCAGACCCCTATAGGTATGATGTGTGTTCAAAAAATGAGGTCAATTTTCAAATTTCGCGGGCTACGTACATTCGACTTTCGATTATTATTATATTATTTATATTGGTAAACTCGTCTCGAAGGTATGTTGACGGTTTTGCCCATATGCCATGTTTAGTTTGAATGTGAGTGGCATAAATAAAACAAGAGTTTTGCGCGTTCGTCGATTTTCTGCTATGGAAAAAAATTAATCAAAGAAGTTGCATCAAATTTTGTGTAAAAAATGGAATTAAGAGCTCAAAAACACTTGAAATGTTAACAGTGGCATACAATGAGAGTACTCCGAGTCAAAAAAATGTTTACAGGAGCTACAAGCTTTTCCCAGAAAGTCGGGAAGATGTGAATTAAAACGCTCGCTCTGGACGCACCAGCACATCAACAACCGATGAAAATGTTGGCAAAATGACAAAAATTGCTATGGAACATCATCGAATCACAATTAGATAAGCTGCTGAGGATGTTAGCATATCATTTGGTTCATGCCGTGCAATCTTTTCGGATATTTTGGACATGAAGCGTGTGGCAGCGAACTTCGTTCCAAAATTGCGGAATTTTGACCAAAAACAACGGCGCATAAGCATCGCTCAGGAAGTGTTAAATGGCGTCAACGGTGATCCAGAATTGCTTAAAAGGGTTATAACTAGTGACAAATCATGGGTATACGAGTATGCTTACGACATCGAAACCAAAGCCCAATCATCCCAATGGAAAAGTCCAGAAGAGCCAAGACCAAAAAAAAAGCAGGCCAAGTTCGATCAAATGTCAAGGTTTTGCTTACTGTTTTCTTCGATTACCATGGCGTAGTGCATCACAAGTTCTAACCACAAGGTCGTACGGTGAATAAGGGGTATAACCTTGAAGTTATGCGCCATTTGCATGAAGCAATACCGGAAAAACGCCCGGAATTGTGGAAAAACTGTCAACATATTTTGAAGACGAGTGTACTAACAAAAAAAAAAAAAAAAAAAAAAAAAATAGATAAATAAATAAATAATCGAAAGTCGAATGTACGTAGCTGACAAAGTTTGAAAATTCATCTTATTTTTTTATCACACCTCGTATTTCATTTCAACAAATCACCCAAGAGAATCGAAAACACAGCCGCTTACAGTTCTTAATACTACCATAAGTCTACAAGATTCAGTAAAGTACTTAGGCATACGAGTATATTTTGATAAAAAAAATTGAACTTCACCAAACATGTTAATTACATATGAGCAAAGGCGATTGGTTGTGGAAGAGCATTATTTCCATTGTTAAATAAGAAATCTAAATTAAATTGTAAAAATAAATCGCTTATTTACAATATGTGTATAAGGCTGATAATGACATATGAAAGTCAAATTTGGTATCCAAGTACTGCAAAGACAAACATAGAAAAGCTACAATTTATTCAAAATAAAAACCTGAAGATAATACATAATCTACATGGGAGATACTCTAATAATAATTTACATGATAACTACAATCACAAAATGCTCATCATCGTATTCCAACAATTAACACAAGGATTTGAAGACTCTTTGAAGACACTTTACAGAAATCAAGAATTCATACAGTTAATTGTATTTTTCAATTTCTTCTCGGAAGTTCTATAAATATATTCTATTAAAATTTCTCTGAATGTTAAAAGATTTTTTGCTATCTTTTTACCTTCAAATACTTAATGTAGCTTTCCTGTATACTTTAATTGAAATTTGCGACAATACATTATGTAAAATCTCAAACTTTTCTATGTAAATATTTTTACTTGCTGCGATGATATTAAATAAATAATAATAAAAAAAACTCATCACTATGTAAACAGTCATTTTCTACGTGCGGCGTATAATAGATAAGGATGTCTATTCTATTCGCCATTAAAACAGCAGATGAATTAGCTAAGAATTTTTGTTACGATTTAGGAAAGTGGAGAAAGTGGATCGATATAGCTCATTTACAATCTGCGGTCATCATTTGGCATAATATTAGAGTATGTTAAGTTTAAAGAGGTTTCATAAAGATTTACTACAATGATCATGAATACCAGTCAGCCAGTGAGGAGAATATTGATCGATTTATTTAAAAAGTCATGATACACAGAAGATACTTAGTACTTTAAACGCTTCCTCCTGTGGATTTTTTCCCATATCAAACAATATACAACTACATTTCTTCATGTGATGGCATAAATAATAACAAATTCTAAAAGAGCGTCATCTATCAAAAAGTGAATTTAGGCCTCATATGAGCAAGTTTTTTCCCACTAGACGAATTTGTCCCATTTCTGGCATTTGCGGGTCATAGAATTTTGCTTGATATTCCGACTTGTCATTAGATAAGTAGACGTGTCAAAAACTGTTTTGATCTTATGAATAATAACATTATCACTTAGCATTTGTTCAATAATTAAAATCCATTTATGATATTCTAATAGCATATGATAATTGTAAACAGATATCGAAACAATTATTTTTAGGTAAAAAAGCTTACGAATTGAGATGTCCCATTTCGATATCTGTTTACAACTATCATGTATTATTATAATATCATAAATATATTTTAATTATTGAACAAATGCTAAATGCTAATGCTGAAAATTTTCAGTATTTCTAATTATTATGAGCAGATATTTCCTATTTCAACGATATACATGACCAATTTTTCAATTCAAAATCTGGTCGTTTTAGCATTTTTCATTTGCAAAGATCACAATTTCAAATGTCTTCTAAAAAATTATTAATTGGTAAAAATATGAAAAGAAAAATCTGAAAAATTACCATTTTTATAAAGGTATGTTCAATTCTGATATGGACAAGTTATATTCCACAAGTTCAATATCACATGAGACAACATCGTGCAAAATTTCAGCCTCCAACTTCAAGCTCTGCGATCCTCTGTCGCAATTTCAACAGACAAGCAAAAGGACGAACATGTTTTGAGTTATCGGGATTTTTAAGATAATCAGAAATAAATACATTCATGGGAACTCAGTGCTTACAAACATTGACAAAAGAAATATGAGGGCGGTCCCTAAACTAGCCGCTCTAACAAAGAAAACACAAAGCTGGCAAAAACTTTCTTTATTTTTCAACATAATTTCACATTTTTCCAGCGATATAAAATAAACTGTCAAACCTGTTGATGGGGTTTCCTTTCTGAAGATAATCAATAAAAATAATCCCATGCGCTTCGCAAAAAACAAACGCCATGAACTTCCCAGCAGATGGAACAGACTTTGCCTTCTTTGGACATGATTCTCGCATTCCAGTCCACTGCTTTGACTGTTTATTTTTTCCATAATTTCATCACCTAGAAGCTGCAACAAATTTGCATAATATTCGCCGTTGAAAGTTTTTCCTTTCTGAAAATAATCAATGAAACTAATCCCATGCGCATCCCAAAAAACAAACGCCATGAACTTTCCTGCAGATGGAACTGTCTTCGCCTTCTTTGGACATGATTCTCCCATTCCAGTCTACTGCTTTGACTGTTTCTTTGCCTCAGGTATGAAGTAGTGGAGCCATGTTTCATCCATGGTTACAAACCGTCGCAAAAATTAGCCTTTATTCCGGTGGAACATCGCCAAACTCTACTGCTATACTGAAACATCTTCGCAACACTGTTTTTGCTCTATTGAAAGCTAGCGCAGCACCCATCTTGCGCTCAGCTTTCTCTCTCTCATCTTCAAATCTTCGATCAATATACAATGTATAGCACTTTTTGAAATTCCCAGAATTTCAGATAGTTAAAGCACGACGATCGACTGACGATCATCCAGTACTATTTTGTGGATTTTCTTAAGCGTGTCGGGCGTAAACACTTCAATTGGTCGACCACTACGGTGTTCGTCTTGGCAGCTCGTACGGCCTCGTTTAAACTCTATCTTTAACAGTCGTAAACGAAGAAGCAAACTCCTTCAGACTAAAACCTAATTCAGCTTTAATATAAGTTGGAATGGAAATATTGAATTGCATAACGGTGACCAATTTTTTCCATATTTACAAGAGATCACAGATTCACAGAGATCGTTTACTTTTGGTGACTCAAATTAAAATACTAAGCAACGTGGAGCCTTGAAACTTAAAACATTTTTTTTATAAGGTTGCCGTTTTTAACCAAAGTAATTTTTTTTCCAACTACTGGCACCATCTACATGTCAATTCGTCTAGTTTTGATACTGTCCTCATGTATTCTATATCCTATGGCAGTGAGCATAACAAGAATTACAGTTGGGAATATGATTTAATGTAAACTGTTTGATTAATTTCCCAGAATTTAGTGTATTCTATTAAAAACAATAACAGTGTCAAACTATTTGAACGAGATATTACAAAACTTCACCTGGTTTTGCCTGAACACCCATCGATTTATACCCACAAAGCAATAAGAATAGCAAACAATCGTCTAATGGAAATTGGAGAATGCATTATTCCTATCACGGTTTCATATATAAATACCTTTTTGAATGGATGAATTTTGTTGAGCACACTTCGATATTTTCACGTTAAATAATCAAACCTATCTATGACCAATCTAATCTTTTTAAGGTAAAAAAATTTCTCACTGTTATGTATAGGTAGATCATAGATCAATAATTAAGGTCATTATTAATAAGACACTCCAACGCTATTATACTTCCCATACAATTTATGTTTGATTCATATCATTCAGACTATGGAAATACAATGTAATTTTTTCCTATCCCAAAAGTATAAAAACAAACTCTTCATTTTTCAATTTCCGACAGGGTCGTTAAAAAATATATCAAAAATTGTTCATTACTCACTTCTTCCTTTTCCTCGTATTTTTCTACAGAAGTTGCACAAGATAATGCACAAAACTGATGATTGTTTGCCTACGGATAATAAAGAAAAATTTAATAAAATAACTTTTTTATACTTTACGAAAACAATTCACAATCTGAAAGTTGAAGTGAAACGTTAGTTCAGAGAAAAACAATCATAAAGATATTTAAAGATTAATACATAGATAAAAGACAGTAGTGATTGAATGGTAAGATTCATACAAAAATGCATGAAACCTTAATTCAGTAGGTGGACGTCTGTCCGGGACTGTGATCAATCCAGACGGATGTGACCTCGCCTAGATCTGAAGCTTTCACGCATATTGCTGTCGCTGTCAAGACCCGACGTCTCATTGCTTGTATCTGTCATCGTCTGATTGGAAGACATGCAGTGAGATTAAAGGTTGCGACTAGTGACTACTGCAGAAGTTGTAGGGCTGAAGAGGAGGAGGAGACCATAGAACATCTTCTCTGCAATTGCCCCGTCCTGTCGACCAGGCGGGGATCAACACTGGGATTTTATTTCTTTATGGACCTAGGAGATCTGGACGATATAGATATTATCCGTCTTAGGAGCTTTTTGGGGTGCTCAGGATGAAAACTAGGAGCCCCCTTATCTATAGTTTTCGTGGTATCCCAACGGACTGCGTCGTCTAAGTGATTCTGTCTACTCAGACTGCCTCACTGACCTAACCCTAATCTATCCTAATTCATGGAACTTATATATCAAGATATATTGTAGCTTCGCTTATTATCAGCACCTCGGACGTACATATATACTTTTTTTAACAAAGTGTTTGGAATATGTCTATCACCAGATTTCAATCATTTACAGCTACGTACGACCGCGGTCCCAAAACTATCTAACCTAACAAATAAGACACAAAAAAGTTGAGAAAAACTTTTCTATATTTTTCAACATAATTCAGTGCTAGTAGGAAGACACAAAAAAGTTGGGGAAATGTTTCCTTATTCTTTAACATAATCTCCTTTTACCTTGATATACTTTTTCCAGCGATATTCAGTAGCTTCTACAACTTGTTTATAATAACAATAATAACTCCTTAAAATAGTCATCAACCACAAACTCCACCTCTTTATCGTTGGCAAATCTTTTACCACCATGCCATTTCTGGAAATGGAAAATAGCCCGAGAGAGTTAAATCTGGCGAACATGTTGCATGAGGAATCAATTCGAACTTTAATTCATTAACTTCGGTCATCGCAATAGTCGATGTGTGAACTGGATATTATCTTGATGAACCAACAATTTCTTTTCCGCCAAATGCGGCTTTTTTCCATAATATCATCACCTGAACGCTGCACTGAATTTGCATAATATTGACCGTTGATGTTCGCCGTTTTTTCTTTGTGAAGATAACCAACAAAAATTATCCCATGCGCATCCCAAACAAAACAAATATGTTTGCAGATGGAACCGATTTCGCCCTGTTTGGACACGATTTTTCCATTCCAGTTCACTGCTTTGACTGTTGCTTTGCTTCAGGAGTGAAGTGGTGGGCCCATCTCTCATCCATGGTTATAAATCGATGCAAAAATTCGGCTTTTTACGGTGAAACAACGCCAAACTCTACTGAAACTATGCTGAACGTAGTTAATACATCCTTCCCATGAATTAAAAAATTAATTTTGTAAAGTAAATTAAAGTATGAATTATCAATTATAAATTGAATTGAAAAATTAATTTGATACAGTACGAATTCTAAATTATGAATTAAGTTGATTTTTTGAATGGTTTGGAATTGGATTTAATTAAATTGTATTGTTTTGAATTAAAGTTGCTTTATATCAAGTTACACTGAATTAAGTTGAATCGCTTGTACCAAACAATTTGTAAATATTGTAAGTTGTAAAAATTAACTATTCTTTTTGCTTGCGTAAAGGTCCCTTCAAACAACCATGTAACTATAAAAACCCGTATTTTGTTACGCCCATATGGCAACCCAGCGGGGCCTTCTAGTTGAAATCAGCGAGATACTTGTACTTGCCAAAAGGACAACTTCGCCAGCCGCCCTCAACATACGAATAAAACCTGGTATAATGAAAGTTAACTGTTATCTTTTCCTCATCTCCAATACGAAACGTCGTAAGTATGCACATCCCGCTAAGAACCTTAGTTTTTACACAAAACCCCCAATCTCTTCACGGAACCTAAGTACCAAATTAAATCTTCAGACCAAATCTGACAGATTTACACACTAGCATTTGCATCGACATTTGCAATTTTCATAGTGGAAAAATTATTTTTTAAAATTTCACTGTTAGACCATATGCATTGGACTTAATAGAAGAATACGCTCACCACAATTCATCGAAGGTAACGAAAAATGAGGGGAAATTAGGGAAAAAATTAATGTTAGAAATTTATTCAAATTGTATGAGAGGTACCGGAAGGGGTAACCCTTTTACAATCCCTGTGCACAACCTGGCAAAATATTGCAGTATGCTAAATTATGACAAGTTTGGCAAAGATTTTCCATTGTGGCTACCAGCCAGCCAGCCAGACGTGGTCTGATTACCACGATTTGCTGTACAATTAATTATTATCTGTTATCTGTTACTAAGATGAATAAAGCTGTGCCAAGTTTTGAGAAGTTTATTATAGATTTACGACCGCTGACGTGTCCACCAACCAGCCAGCCAGCCAAGCAGACAAAAGTCGAGAAACACATTTGGTCAAAAGATACTGTGGACTTTGGATGCTTCCTTCTGGGTGTTACATCCTTGGTACATCTGGGTGTTACATCATATAACATCATATATGACATATATATATAACATTCAACCGAAGGAATAAATAGTTTAGAAAGGCACCGCCTACAATCCCGTTCTGTTATGAATTAAACTACCGCGTTAATCCAAATTCCCCTTCGACAAAAAATACTCCCATTGTAACTGACAAATATTGCTCCCACTGTGCCGTGCTGTACAGCGCGAATATTTAGATTACGATACAAGCAGATGGACCAGTTCTAGAGATTTTCAAGAAGGAAATTCTAATAAACACAACCAAAGTGCTTGGAATCCTGCTCTGCATGCGGCACTAAGCACGACATAATTTCTATTCTTTACGCCACCTAAGTAAGTAATTACTATAACTGCCTCTGTCAATTTCTTATATAAACTTTAGGAAATGTCAAACTCTGTACAAACAACCTACGATCACGAAATAAACACAGTGTTTTGAATTCCTTTCGATACTTCTTGCTTGTATTCTTTTCTTTCTCTGTATTTACTTCCTACCAACTGCTACAATGGAATTGGTGGTTATTAAACCAAGAAAGAAAGTTCGAAACAAAATATTAGGCTACCAAAGCTACATCCATATGCAACTTTCGTACTCTTCCAGATGCTGCTACTTGTCATTTCTTTCACATACCAAGCTTGCTATTTGCTTATGCCTTCGTCACATTATGAGGTCCCTCCACAAGGTCCTTTTGGGAACTCAAATTGATGAATGTCTTAAAATGGTTAAGCTCCTTTTCATGTCAGGATCTGATTGTAAATGTACTGAACTCTTCAACACAACACAAAATTCAAATGGGATTTCAAAGGAAAAGCCATCAAGCAATGACGCCGTTTTTACGGGTTACCATTTCCATGGAATGTAATGTTAATGGTCACGGAATGCGAATGGCACGAGTTTACTTTAATGCCAATGTTCGCATTATAAATGAGATACATTTACAGCGAATTTCTACACGCCATTTCGGTTTAAACGAAACATTTTGATTTTGTTATAAATTTCATAACAATTTTGTGCAACTCATTTAATGGAGGGGAGAACGACAGATGACTGCCAACAATCACTCCTGATAAAATTGTTATGAAGGCATGAAGCATATCGTAAATGGTTTTGTTATCTTAAGATAATTTTATTATAACCATGTAAATCTGGATGGTATCTTACTCAAATTATTAAATATCTTTTATGGAGTTTTGCTCTTGATGTAAGCAGTCGTCAGCAGGGGACTTTAGGAAGGCAATTAAGTTTAATAATTTAAACATTAGCCGGAAAGTAATAATGGATTTAATACATTATTAAAATAATGGACGTAATCTAATAATAAAATCTAATGCAACAAAATTGCTCAACGCTAGAACAAAGGTAAAATGACAGAGCTTCAATCAACACACTGTGGAACAAAAATGAAAAAAAGTGAAAATCAAACTGAGGCTTTTGAATGTCTGATTCGAAATCAAATCGAGACTAAATTTTAAATCTAAGACATTGGAGCTCAATAGAAATTGGATGCTAGGGGAACTTTACAAATATTTGAAATCCTACCAATAACGTATTTTAATGTAATTTCAATGATTTATTTTTCAACATCTAGCGACGCTAAAAATATTATCAGAGGAATCGACACATTTTATTAAAACTTTCACCATGAATTTTTTGAAATTACGCTGTTAACGTTTACATTTATAAAGATATTAAATAAACCCGGTACAAAAATGTCATTTAGGTGACATATCTTACATGCACCTTCACCAAAAGTCCACCATTTACGTTGATGCAAAATGAGTCAGTGCACCAAAAACATTTAAAATGTACGCGCAATGTAGTAAAATTATAACTTAAGAATGCGATAGATATTTGCGAAATCGAACAATTCGTATGTGCGGTACGATGACTGGCAATGCAATTATTTTCATTCACCAAACTAATTTTACTAGCGTAATTACTGTAATTGTTTAGTCAATTGATATGGTAAAATTAGGTGATTTGAGATATCCACAATGCCCTGTCAAGCTACTCTGATACTTTCTGCACAATTACTTAAAACTAAGTAATTTTGTTATTACAAAAGTTTAAAATAATTTTTTCCAGCCCTGAAGATAATCGGAAAATTGTCAGTCTGGCTTTTTAACTATAAATTGAGAAGTTGAATTGTGCTCTATTCATATAAAGGGTGTCCCAACAAGAACGCAAGATTTAAATTTTAAATAAAACACAGATATTAAGAAAAACATCGTGAAACTTTGTTATATCGTAAAGTAGACAGAATGAGGTTATGTATGGAACAACACATCGGGCAGATGGCCGCCGCGGCTTTGCTGGCACAAACGCGATCTTTTAATGAAATTTTCAATGACCGTTTTGCTAAAATGCTGCGGTATTTCATTAAGCAACGTCCAATTTCCTCTTTTAAAACTTGAGTCGTCGTCGGCTTATTCGCGTAAACCATCGAAAAAAGTCTAAATTGTTTTACCAGATAATTTTGCCAAAACATGGTCTGTTAGTGATGCAAAGACAACAACGTGCCTTCGACCAGGTCGATCTGGAGTCGCTCAACCTCCATCCACCGCAAATTGGTGTCCCCGAATCCACTACGCAAATGCATAGTCAACGTGCCACTGTGTGGTGTGGATTTTGGGCTGGAGGAATCATTGGATGTTTTTTTTATGGAAATGAGGCATGTCAAGCGCAAACAGTCAATGGTGTTCGGTATCGTAAAATGATAAGCAGTTTTTTTGCCTAGAATTGAAGAAATGAATGTGGAGGACAGGTGGTTTCAACAAGACGGCTTAACATGTCATACAGCCAGAGAAACAATTCAATTGCTGCGTCAGTCATTTAAATCTTGCGTCCTTGTTGGAACACCCTTTATTTGTATTACACCTTATCACCTTATCAAAATATGCTAAAAATATCTCATAAATGTTAAAGCGGGCTACCTCATAAAGGCTGAACTGAGGATTTCCATCGTGCCTCTACTATTTTATTAAGCACTAGTGTTATAAAACTTCAAATGTGAAGGTCACCCACTTATACATACACATTAAATTTGTTAAGTAAATATTAGTTCAACAACTTTTCCGTTATTTTATACCCACTCTCAGTTCTTCTATTTTCAGTTCATCTATTTCAAAATTATATCAACACATTGGTATTGGGTGCGGTAATTCAATTTCAATTGTATTATCAATATGAAAAAAAATATCTTGCTAACATTCAATTAAGCGGAAACGGATACAACTATTGCTATATTTAGTCAACAGGAAACGACCAAGGGAAGGATTTTATCTAACATCAGGATGTAATAACTAAATTAGTGGACAACACACTTGTCTGCAGGGAAAAGGGTTTGACGGGAAATAAATTTATAACCAATTACCGAATCCCAAAGCGGTAGCCAAACGAATTTATTGTGCACAACTAAATGTACGTGAATGATTTACTGAATGTGAGCGCAATTAAGAGTAATAAATAGAAAATTGTGATATTGATTATTTCGAAAATGTTATTATTTTATGCGGCCATCAAATTTAAAGGCATCATTCATAAAGAATTATAAAAATGGCTACATAGAAGTCATAGAACTTATTATTAGCACTTATTAAAACTTTCATAAGAAATGTATTAATAACACTTATTTCAGCTAATAAACAAATAATTAAGGCCAATTGTTGTTTTTCAGTTTTTTGGATAATGCTTAGGCATAATTTAAAAATTTTTACAGTATGCAAACATTGCAAACTGGTGACATTACTCAACATTTTTCAATAAATTCAATAATCCATGACCAAATTAAAAAAAAAAAGCGAGACAAGGAAACATTTAATAACGGGCACAATTAGTTAGGAAGATGAACATGTTTGGCAATATAGTTTTTTTAATCACTAAATTTAGCTTTTTTAACCGACAAAAATTTGATTTGGCTTTAAGATTTTCTAGCTTTTCCCATAAATTTGTTAGATAATTATTGATTTTTTCGTTAAATGTTCACTATGTTGCTGAAACTTATTTCATCATAAAGAACAACTAAAATAATTCATATTTTTTCACTTCAGAAGTTAGGTGTTTAACAACTGACAGCTTTGCCAGACTGCCGGTTTTAAATCCACTAAATAGATATTCCTTTACTTATAAAAAGTGTCCCTAAAAAAACGCGAGATTTAAATTTTAAATAAAACACAGATATTAAAACAAAAAAAAAATTTGAAACTTTATTATATCGTAAAGTAGACTGAATGAGGTTATGTATGGAACAGCACATCGGACAGATGGCCGCCGCGGCTTTGCTGGCACACACGCGATCTTTTAATAACATTTTCAATGACCGTCTTGCATAAATGCTGCGGTATTTCATTAATGCAGCGTCCAATTTCCTCTTTTAAGATTTGATTTGTCGTCGGCTTTTTCGCGTAAACCATCGACTTCAAAAAACCCCAAAGAAAAAAGTCGAATGGTGTTAAATCGCACGATCTAGGCGGCCAATTCTGATCTCCAAAACGCGAAATAACATGACCGGGAAATGACTGATGCAGCAATTGAATTGTTTCTCTGGCTGTATGACATGTGGCGCCGACTTGTTGAAACCACATGCCCTACATATTCATTTCTTCAATTCTAGGCATGAAAGAACTGGTTATCATTTCCCGATACCGAACACCATTGACTGTTTGCGCTTGACATACCTCATTTTCATAAAAAAAGGTCCAATGGTTCCCCCAGCCCAAAATCCACACCACACAGTGACACGTGAATCACTCGAGGATTTTCCTTACCCCAAATGCGACATCTCTGCCTATTGACGAAGCCATCAAGATGGAAATGGGCCTCGTCGCTGAAGATGATTTTATCGGCAAAATCAGCATTTTCATGTTGTCTCTCCAATACCCAATTAACGAACTCCCTTCGCTGTCCATGGTCAGCTGGCTTCAGTTTCTGAGTCAATTGAACTTTGTATGCATGAAGATGCAATTCTTTCGCAAAAATTCGCTGCATAGTGGATTTGGAGACACAAATTTGCTGAGCTCTGTGTCGAATTGAGGTGGATGGAGTTTGAGCGACATCATCACGTACAACTGCGTCATTTTCGGTCAACCAACCTAGTCGAAGGCGCGGTTGTTTTCTTTACATCAGTAACAGACCCAGTTTTGGCAAATTTATTCATTAATCTCTTTACAGTTGACTCTTTTGGAGCATTATTGTGACCCCAAATTCATCGCAATTGGCGAACTGTAGCCGCAAAACTTTCCCCATTTTGGTAAAACCATTTCACAATGAGAATGCGTTGTTCATTCGTGTGGCGCTCTATTTTTACTAAGATCGTAACTTCTACTAGCAAACAATAACCATTGTTCAAATGCCAAACAATGACACTTCGAATGGCGCCAAATTTAAATCTTGCGTTCTTGTTGGGACACACTTTATATCTCTTGCAAACAATTATTTTCCGTTTGCCGAAGGTCTTTTGCATCATTCGAAACATTTGTGCATTTTGTAAACAAAATTAAATGCAGCTTTCTTTGCTGAACAGAATCACTCTTTTTGGAAACTGATGAAATCTTTTTGGTGTCATAGAAAACCAAACGCACCGCAAAAACGCATTATATTCGTGATATGAAGTTTGGCACAGATATTTATTGCAGTGCTTAGGAAAAGAAATGGTTCTGTGATTCTCACATATCAGTGAAATATGAATTGAAAACTAGTCTCAGCTTTTGGAAACAATAGTAGTATTCTAATTAATTGGGGAAAGTCCTCGGGGGTTTAATGTTTTTTCCAAAAATGTAGTATTTAGGTAAAAAAAAAAAAAACAAATTATAATGACAATTACATCACCTATGTGTTCATTGAATTTACTTCACATTTTCATTTTTTTTGTGCCGTTTATATTTAACATTTCAAAGTCAAATATTTATGTTTGCAAACCATGCAATTTCCTTTCACCCGAACAATGTGCGAGGTGTGATCAAAAAGTCACCATTATTTTCAAATTTCGTGAGTTACGTTACATTTTGGATTGTCAGTTTGTTTTTGACAAATAAAAAGGTTAGTCGTGTTTTGGGGTGCTCTTCGATTTTTTACTATTCGAAAAAAATGTATCAAAGAAACTGTATTAAGTTTTGTATAAAAAATGAAATTAAATGTGCCAGGACATTTGAAATGTTGACTGTGGCGTTTGGTGAGTCTACTATGAGCAGAATACAAGTTCAATTGTCGTATAACCGGTTTAAGGAAGACCGAGAAGATATCAATGACGATGCTCGTCCTGGTCGTCCGAGCACGTCCACAACCGATGAAAACATTGAAGCAGTGAAGAAAATGATTTTAGATAAGCATCGAATCACTATTAGTGAGGTTGCTGATGATGTTGGCATTTGTACGGATGTTTTAGGCATGAAACGTGCGGTAGCGAAGATTGTTCCAAAAATGCTAAATTTTGAGCAAAACCAGCGTCGCATGGACATCGCTCAGGAGCTGTTGAACGTTGTCAACGACGATCCAGATTTCCTCAAAAAGGTCATAACTGGTGACGAATCATGAGTGTATGGCTATGACATTGAAACCACAGCCCAATCGTCCCAATGGAAGCGTCCAGAAGAGCCAAGACCGAAAAAAACACGTTAAGTTCGGTCAAATGAATTTAAACACTGCTTATTTTACACAATTCACAACAGATTGTATTAACGAACATTGTTTTCTTTTCATTTTCAGCGAAGCGGCATGCATAAATTATGGATATTAAATTGATTTTAACTTAACCCTCTTTTGCTTTCCCGCAAAAATGCCATCAGACAACGCTTCAACATTTTTCTCTGGTGCTAAGAGTAATTACATACTATTCAGCACCCTATGTAAACTCCAATCCAAACAAAAGACCAAGATGCTATCGGTGATATGGGTCTTACCGTTGTCTTCCTTCCTTCTGAATAGCCAAGTGATGAGGATTTTCATTGATCCTCTGTGTAATATGAAGCGAAAAGGATACAGACTTATAAATCATTTAACGTTAATACCAGTGTCAAAATAGCAAAATATATGGTTACTGTAGCTTGTGACGCATTTGGGAATTAGAAATAGATAAACGGCTGGGTATATTGAAAATATGGGCAAAAAGATACAAATGTTGATTTCAAGTTTAAGATTTAATGGGGTAATGACGGCTTCAATATGTTGCAATAATTGACGGGTACGAAAAGAAAAATATCAAGCTGATTGAAAACACGTGACAATTATTTAACTATTCTAATCTAATACACAATTTTTGTTTAAAATATTTTCGCCATATGAATCAGCTACATATCGGGTTGTTCGAAAAGTTCGTTCGGTTTTTTAAACAAATTTATGTCCTAATTTACTACTTGTGGCGCTTAAGTGACTTTAAGATTTGGTCAGTGTTTTTTGTTTTTTTTTTTCGTCTTTTTACAGAATTAATTAAATAATACTTGGGAAATTTATGATGGAAAGGCTCAGCACAGAACAAAGAACCGAAGTTGTTCAATTTTACTTTGAAAGTCAGCATTCGATTATTCAAATCATATCGAAATTACTTTCAAGTTCGAAATGCTCCCAGCGCTCCAACAATTTATCGATTCGTTCAGCGTTGTGGGCAAGGGCTGTCTGTGAGCTTCCGCGTGCTGGAAGACCTCGTGAAGTTCGAAATAAAGTGACCATTGCTCGAGTGCAAGCAAGTATTGAGGAAAACTCCGAAACTTCCACCAGGCGAGATGTCTAGGCAGTCTTTGCAAAGAATTTTACATATTTTACATCTTTTCCTATATAAGATGCAATTGGTTCACGAGTTAAAACCAAATGATGCTCAAGAACGCATTCAATATAGTCGCCGTTAACGTTTCTTATTCGTCACCTTTTATAATCTTCCCCTTTTTTATAACTTCTTCCCACCTCTCTGGGAGTTTTTTAATTCCTCTCAATTCAATATTTCACTTCCTCGTCGTTATGGAAATTCAAATCCTTCAAATTATTGCTCAAACTGCGAAATAGGTGATAGTCAGACGGGGCGATGTCTGGGGAATACGATGGGTGAGGTAAAACTTCCCACCCCAGTTCTGACAGATTCTGACGGGTCCGCAAGACTGTGTGAGGGCGGGCGTTGTCATGATGGAAGATGACATCTCCCCGATAGATAGCACTCTGCCGTTTTTCTTCCAGTACTGACTTGAATTAATCGTTTGATTTGTTGGGAGAAGCTTTAAAAAGACTACTCCTTTAACATCCCACCAAATCGACAACATTATCGTCCTGGGGTGAAGTCCCGTTTTATAGGTGGATTGAGGGTGTTCATTTGTTTTCCCTAATAACTTTTTCGCATTACATTGTTGTAGACTATCCATTTTTAATTCCCTGTGATGAGGTTCTTCAGTAATGGTGTCTTGTTATTTCTTATCCTTAGGTTAACGCAGACGTCGAAGCGTTTCAGGCGGTTGGCTTCGGTGAGAGAGTGAGGTATCCACACATCGAGGTTGCTCACAAATCCGAGCTCTTTTATGACCCCGTGAATGGTTGAAATTGATTTCTTGATTATTTCAGCTAATTCCCTAACTGTTGCAAAGGGATTAACAATAATTAAATCTCTCACCTCCTGGAAACAATTTCTTTTGGTTGTCCTGATTTGCAAGCGTCTGTTATGGAGAAGTTGCACATAGAAACTCTTTTAAACCATTTCTGGCAAGTTCTTTCATTTGATCTTTCTTCTTTATAAACAGACTTTATTTTTCGAATGGAATAGAAGGACAATTTTTCAGGGAATGGTGTTCAGCAGGAATTCACCAAATAAGGTTTTATTTCATAGAACGATAAGAGAGCCCCATGTGCGTAAGAATAGCACCATATAACTTAATCAAATTGAAATATTGATGGGCTTAAACTAAGTAGCGGAAATTATTGACAAAGCATAACAGCAGACTATATTACAGTGTGGCGCACGAATCGTGCTACGAACTTAAAACGTGAAGCAATAGGGGACGTTGTTTAAAGATGTTGAAGGAGTTTTTTTACCCAAAACTGCGCCGAAGACTAATTCGTTGCAACAGAATTTGATTCCAACAAGATGGAGCAACTGCACACATAGCCAGACCGGTTATTATTATACATCGTAGAAGGTCCAAATTAATACAATATCTAGAAACTCCACTTACCGCTAGCCCACAAGGTCACCTGACCTGACTGCACCACACTTTTGTATGGGGTTATGTCAAGCAAAAGGTGCAAAAAACAAAGCAAAAGCCGAATTTGATTGAATTAAAACAGTCCATTAAAACAATAATTGAGACGATCCCGAAGGGGTACGGAACAAGCCTCACCTCCTGTAAGGACGGCGAGGGAAATCTGGTCATATATACGCAGAATGTGCTGCAACTATGGAGAGAGCATTTTTATAAGCTCTTAGTCCGGATGCCAACACGAGGGAGGAAATCACTCCAATTGTCAACGATGGCATAAATTGCGCAGCTCCGAGCCAAACGGAGATCAGAACAGAAGTATTGTGGCTTAAGAACAACAAAGTTGCTGACGGTGATGGCCTGCCAGCAGAGCTGTTTAAAACTGGTGGCGATGAGCTGATAAACAGCCTGCATCAGATCCTAAATACGATTTGGCTCGAGGGAAACATGCCCGATGATAGGAATTTGAGTATACTGTGTTCTGTGTTTAAAAAGGGCGATCCAAGTGTTTGTGAAAACTATCGCGGTAACAGTCTTTTACCCATTGCCTACAAGGTCCTGTCGAGTGTGATATGTGAAAGACTAAAGCTGATTCTAACTGACCTGATTGGACCTTATCAGTGCGGCTTTAGACCTGGTAAATCAACAACTGACCAGATATTCACACTACGACAAATTCTGGAGAAGGCACAAGGAAACTAGATCGACACGTGCCATCTTTTTGTCGATTATAAAGCTGCAATAAATGTAGCGATTATGTTGGCTGGGTCATGTTGAGCGAATGGACCCAAATGCTCCGGCACGGAAAGTTTTCGACAACGAACTCAATGGACGGCGCAGAAGAGGGCGACCAAAACTCCGTTAAAAGAACCAGGCTTTTGAAATACTATTAAAACTTGGAGTGATGAACTGGAGGAGAAGCGCATAAGATCGAAGCTCTTGGAATTATTTTCTACGAGCGGCGTATAATAGGCAAGGATGTCTATTCCAGTCGCCATCTAAGATCAAGATCCCGACTTCAACCCCACAGGCAGCCATGAATAATTTTCTGATCAGCTATCGCATGTGCGTGAATGAGCATGGAGGTCTTTTACGGTCTATCATGTTCAAAACGAATTAGTTACATAAATTTAAATTTGCAGTTTTTATACAACAAAAAAACGAATGAAATACATTGATTAAAAAAAAAAGTTATTTTAATTTTTTATTGAAGCACAATTGGTGCGGCACCCTGTAATAGCAGACCATACAAAAGATCACTTTATTGATATTTGAATATTACAGAGAGTTGTTAACCGTATTTTTGCCGCATCAAAAAGGGGTGACAGTTTGTTCCATTTTCATTTGCAGACCCTACATTACTAAACCAATTAATGTGTACAAAATTTGACTGAATAAAAAGTTCCATACAAATGGGATGTATCAGAAGGGGCGCTGTTTATTGGTCGATTGTTTCCAAATTTTGCGAAGTAGCATAAACCAAGATAACGGAAACCATTATAGAAATTTCAATCATATAAACTGATTTACATATACCTTTACCCTTCCTCCTTTTGGCAAAAGTCCTGTTGCCAGGATGTGTCTTGTTTTACTATGACTCTCCCCTTTACTTGTTTTTCGAAAAACGAGTTCCAAGATCAGTTTGATGTCATATTATAGGTGAATCCCAAGACATAATCCACCTGTTCCTAGGGCGCCTGGCACAAGGCCACTACTTTGTTTTTGTACGCAAGCATCATCCTTTGCCTGCTTAATTACAGGATCGGGTAGAGAGGCTTGCATTTTAGGGGTAAGCGGTACAAAGCATCCTAGGAAACACTCGCCTACCCACTCTTTTTAAAGTACAATAAAAGAGCGAAATAGTTACTTTCTGAAATCCTTCGTTTGAAGAATATAAAGAGATCACTGATTTGCATACTCACTAGAGTACCGCCAGATCTAGAGTTTAAGGTGGATGCATAACGACATCCTAAAAAAAAAAAACACTTCTTAACTACTGTTTCCTGTCCACTTGTTGAGAGCACAGTTCCGAATTAAGACTTTGGCCCAGCAAACACACAACACCGTAATTTGACCACGACCGTTTTCGCTTGATGTTGTCATAAGTAACTTAATTTTCATTCCCAGCCACAATCCCCTCCACAAGTACATTTTTTTGTGATTTAGTAGCGATTCGCAATGGAAATTGGGTGCATGAGCTTTTTTCGACACCCATACACCGAGCTTCCTTTTATATCCAGCCTTATGTACCTATATAGCTCCCGAAGAAGCGAAACAGTCTTTACATGACGTTTGAACTTGATCGATTATAAGCGATTTTCATTATACATGGTGATTTTTTAGGATTTAAGTTTTTCAGGTTGGCAGCTCTGGTTGGTAATGGCGTTCAAACGTCATCTGTCAAAGTGAAAAGTGTACAGTATACGAGTACTCTGCCATTTCATCATGGAAAGACTAACAAACGAGCAACGATTGCAAATCGTTGAAATTTATTATCAAAATTCGTGCTCTGTGACAAATGTACATCGTTTGTTACGACCATTTTATGGTCGTCGACCTGCTGAATCAACAATTCGTGTTGTTATCTCCAAATTTCGCACCAAATTTACTTTGTTGAACATAAAACTATCGACTCGCATGCGAAGAGTGCGTACCGAAGAAAATATTGCAGCCGTAGCGACCAGTGTAAATGACGTTCGTGAAATGTCAATTTGTCGCCGTTCTCAGGGATTGGGCATGTGTTACTCAACCACAGGGAAAATTTTACACTTCGATTGATCTGAAAGTCTATAAATGTCAACTCACGCAAGAATTGAAGCCGAATGACCTACCACAACGTCTAATTTTTGGTGAATGGGCCTTACAAAAGCTTAATGAACATCCGCTGTTTTATCGAAAAATTATGTTGAGCGATGAGGCTCATTTTATGCTGAACGGATACGTAAACAAGCAAAACTGTCGCTTCTGGAGTGATGAACAGCCACATGCCATACATGAAATACCGATGCATCCCGAATAAATGGCAGTCTGGTGTGGTTTATTGGCTGGTGGCATCATCGCTGCAATTTTCTTCAAAGACGACCGTGGAAGAAACGTTATCGCCAACGGCGAACGATATCGAGGCATGATAATCGATTTTTTTGCCCCAATTGGCTGAGTCGAACTTGGTTGACATATGGTTTCATCAAGACGGTGCAACATGCCACACTGCACGTGAAACAATGGATATGTTGAATGAATTTGGTGAGCAGCATATGTCTAGATTGGGCCCTGTGAGTTGACCCCCAAGATCTTGCGATTTAACACCTCTTGATTATTACTTGTGGGGTTGTGTCGAGTCGTTAGTCTATGTGGACAAGCCGAACACTATTGAAGCCTTACAGGATAACATAACACGCGTTATTCGTGGAATACAAACCGAAATGCTTGAAAAAGTGACGAAAAATTGGACCTTCCGAATGGACATTTTGAGACGGAGCCGCGGACAACATTTACATGAAATTATCTTTAAAATTAAATGGCAAAAACCAATTTATCGATTCCAATAAAAAATTTTAATATATGATGCAAATTTGAGTGTTGTATTCGACTTTTAGAAAACTACGATTAAAAAATCACCCATTATTTGTCGATTTACATTAAATTAGATAATTGACCTTCTAGTGGGATTTGCGTTACCGGAGCAGAATCGAAGAAACCAAATTTGTGCTTAATTAACTGTTACAATAGTAGGGCCATAAGCTGTTCATATTTCCAGTCGTCTGATTGGCATTTTCGCCTTTATCAAAGAAAAATTGTGAAGCAATTACAAAACCATTTGAGTAGATTCTTAAAATCTTGCCTTTCTAACGCCATCTAGAGTAAACCGATAGCACTTATATGTTGCCAGATACAAATTACTAAAGCCATCTCGTGGAAAAATAATGAACTTCTTCATACTATACCTTATACATATTATTTTGGTCCGTTGACAACCTGAGTTTGATCAATAACTGTGGAAAGCCAAAAGCGGTCGGATATTTTATATCCATAATTTTTAGTGTTTCTTGTCATTATAGGAATATAATTTACATTCAATTTACAATAAATATTTTAAATAAACTAATTAGCCGTAAAATGGTCAGTTGTGTTACAACCGATGCTGGATAGAGTAAATAATGAAACTCCTTCCAATTGCTATGTTTCACATCCTTTTTTATTATATATGGAAACTCAGCTTATTTGTTGTTCACAAAAAGTCTTTAGCTGCAATGGATTGTTGGCTTTCAAGTAATGTCTTTTAATGCATTTCCCAAAGAAAACATTTACATCCATTATTTGTTTAAATCTTTATTAATGATTTATCGCAATATTTGCTGTCTTATAAACTCTAATGGTCTTTGTTGATGAATCAAAGTTATTCGCGATTGCTTCAAGTATTCTATTTTTAACTAGCGAGTTTTACTGGGATCAAATTAATGGTGCAAAAATAAAACAAAATTCATTTGAATGCAGCACCAGCTGTTCACAAGTATGCTGTTGAAAACAAATAATAATAAATTATTATTATAATATACGTTTATAATGTTATCTTATTTTCGCGCAAAATGAAGGCGATTAATATAATGAAGAGGAAGTTTTATCGGAAATGTAAAACGTAAGACGTGGTGAAGATTACTTGGAGTAAAAAGAAGTCAAACAACGATAAGACGGCGCAAACGATTCTCTAGTTAGGATTGACGGCAAAGAAGGTTTTGCCGTATATTTTATGGTATTGGCAGGGAATCATCTACTATGATCTGCTTCCCTACAGCCAAATTCTTCACTCGGACCTGTACTGTCAACAAGTAGAAAAATAATATAAAAAATAATAAAAAATATAAAAAATAATAATAAAGCCAACAATCGATAGATTTTTTTACTTCAGAACAATGAAACGTCATATACGAGTACATCAATAATGGTTTTATAGGACCTCCGATCGGTAGTTTCTTACGCATCCACCTTTTAGTTTGGACTTGACACCAGACGATTTGCTAGTGAAAAATTCAGAAGTTTGTGATTGTTCCAGTTTGCCACCACCAGGGAGGAGAGTTTTTTTTGGGGTTATAATGAAATTTCGTCTAAAATGACAACAAGCTGTCGAACTAAACGATGTATATTGAATCTAAATCTGATCATTCTAACCATGCAAAAATAATGGATTTCTTTTTATCGGACTTTATATATGGTGAGACTTCTATTAGTGACGCTTTAGCTACCGAAGTGAAAAGCATTCTCGACAGATGAAAACATTTTAAGTCATAGGGTTAGCAGAATCAGTGGGAGTGGAAAACCTTGGGAATGGTTCACAAACAAGGGAATTGGATACCATACGACAGGCGAGCTGTATCCATTGCTGGCCGAACTTAATATCCAAAGCACGAAGCCTACTGTGGGCATTCAATGGAAGCAGCATGGCATGGTGCATTATGGGCCATGCGACCGAGTCAGCTATTTTGGTGTCGTGGAACGTATTTCCACATCAACGTCAACTTTATTAATCAAATCAAACGTACAAAGTTGCTCTATTTATACTAAAATGGCTTATTCTAGAAAATGCTACGATATTTTAGAGAGAACACATATTTACATAATAGGTGCTACAAAGATATACATATTTACAGAATAGTGTTGTTTATCATAGACTTAATTCTTGAATGTTCTTACTTACATAACAAGTAAAAAGGAGATAACAATAGACTAAATAATGGGAGTGAGAGGAACAAACAACATTTACTGTCGTAAACATAATTCTAGAAAATGTCTATTTACAGATATAGAGGGGAAGAGATTACATATATCATACTTGAATGTTCTGGGAGCGGTTTTGATGACCTTTCTAGAATATACACTTACGGAAATTACACTCACATACTACACTATCGAAATCAACTTATGCGTTGGAGTAGAACATTGAACGAAAATAGGTGACCGGCAAAGACTCTAAATTGTGAACAACAATGCTTATCCATATGTTGCTCAGGTTCCTGAAACTTTGCGGGAAACTTTGAAATGTGACATCCTACCAAACTTGCCGTATTCTTCAGGCAGCACTCCTTCAAAGTGCCACATATTTCGACATGGCTGACCATGCCTCTTTCTCTTACAAAGAGACCAAAAACTAATTCAATCCATCGAACGCCTTAAAAAACGAATAATTTTCCTAACAAGGAATTCGTTAATGCTGGGGAGACGGGAAAAACATTGTGGTCAATGATGAACGATAACTTCTACAACTCTTTTGACTATAAAGTAAAGCTTAATAAGCTGGCAGCGTTGACGACTAGCTATACGTTTTCTATTGCAATCGAAATATATTTTCTCAACGAGGAAAACAGCTATTCAAACGAATGTGGTAATTCATTAATTCAAATTACCGCAAATTATTCAATATTGAAAACAATTTTCGCATAATATAGATATTTACATAACACATTCAGTTATTTTGATTAATGTTAGAAAGGTAAACAATGTAATTTAAATAATATGAGAACAAAACAACATTTGTAATAATACTATTCTCGCTGTTTGCCAATAGATGGCGCCAGCTGTAAGCACTAGTCGATTCTGCCATAACCTAAACGTTATGAACTGAGTTTAGGTATATGGTAAATATACCGACTCGACACATACAGACGTCATATTCTTTTGGTTAAATGAATATATATGATTATGTGCCAAATAATCGTCATCGTGAGAAGTATTGATTTTCTTCTTTTAATCAAAGAAAACGGCGGTTGAAGCTCATCGAGAGCTTCAAAACGTTCACGGAGATGCTGCTTTAAGTAAAACAAAGTGTCGAGATTGGTTCTGTCGTTTTAAAGACGGCGATTTTGATGTTGATGGCAGTTCGCGTGAAGGAAGGCGAAAAACTTTCGGAGGCACTGAATACACGGCATTACAAGTTACCCGCCTAGCCGTTTGCATGCGTTGGGAATGATTCAAAAGCAAGAAAATTGGGTTCCTTACGAGTTGATGCCAAGGGACACTGAGCATCGTTTTTTCGCCTGTGAACAACTGCTTCAGCGACAACTGCTTCTTCATCGTATTGTAACGGATGATGAAAAATGTATTCATTACACCAATCTAAAGAAAAAAAAGTTATGGGGGCTGGCCGGTCGTGCTTCCATGTCGTCGCCTATGCCGAATATTCACGCTGCGATGGTTATGCTCTGTATTTGGTGAGACCAGATCGGTGTTATTTATTACAAGCTGTTGCAACTAAGCGAAACCATCACTGGAGATCGATATCGGCTCCAATTAATACGATTGAACCGAGCTCTGCGCGAGAAACGATCACAATACACGGACAGACATGAAAAAGTGATTCTTTAGCATGTCAACGTTCAGCATCACGTGGTAAAGCCCGTTAAAACCTTCCTGGAAAGGCTGAAATGGGAAGTCTTACCTCACCCGCCATATTCTTCAGATATTGCGCCGTCCGATTATCACTTGTTTCATTCGATGGCTGACCAGCAATTCCACTCACATGACGAGATCAAGGAATGTTTAAATTCGTGGATAGCCTCAAAAGATGAAGAGTTTTACCGTGACGTAATTCAAGCTTTACCAGAAAGATGGGAAAAAGTAGTAGCTAGCAATGGGTAACACTTACAATATGGAACAGGATAATTTGTTCCTAAGTAGAATCCATCACCGAATTGAAAATAAATTCGAAAATAGTTTTCATTTGTTTCAGTTTCTGGAATCTAAATCAAGATTATACATAGCCGTATTTATATATACAATATATTATATATATTATTATATTATACAATGATTCCAAACATGAAACCTTTTGTTTGTGTTTGAAATTTTTCAGCTAAAAAAGCAAACAATTTTTTTAACTATGATAATTTCTGAGAGCCTCTTAGAGTAAATTGAGAAAATAAATTATTTCAAGTATATGTACGGCTTGGCGCCAGACAGATACCGCATAAAAATATATTTTAATTTCAGGTTCTCGAATTAACATATCTGTCTCATTATGTTTGGAAAGAGAAGCAGGAGTAATGTTGGTTTTTAGTTTAGTTTTATGTAAAATATAAATCAATGTTTACAACGAATAGTTGTTTCTGAATATGAATCAGAAACAAATTTATAGTGCACTTTAAATAAGTTTGGTAATATCTAAATCGAAACGAAACTGGAAAATTGTGAAAGTCCCTGTTTCCCTGTGATAATACATTAATTATATTACAAACACACCGAGTTTTTATTTTATGTCTACTTTAACTTAAATTCTTCAACCTAATCAAAGGTCCAAAACTAAATTAATGTGAAGTTTAAACGAAGTACATTTGAAACACTTCGGGTTGTTATTATGTGTCTACTCTAACTTAAACCCTTCAACTTAATGAAAAGTTCAAAACTAAACTAACGTGAAGGTCCCTGTTCCTGACTGAGGTTAAACGAATTACATTCCAAACACACCGAGTTCCTAGTACATGTCTACTCTAACTTAAACCATTCCATATGCTCAAAAAGTAATCCCTTTAACCGTACCGGTTCTTCAACAATTCGCAAAGTTTGCATCCCTGGCATAGGAAGAGCTACACACTGACGTATGATTGATATAAATGCGAGTATTCGGGTATTTAGATGATCTAAAAATTGTGTAATTTGAAGGTCTCAGCTCCTAACTGAGGTTAAACGAATTACATTCCAAACACACCGAGTTCCTAGTACATGTCTACTCTAACTTAAACCATTCCATATGCTCAAAAAGTAATCCCTTTAACCGTACGGGTTCTTCAACAATTCGCAAAGTTTGCATCCCTGGCATAGGAAGAATTACTCACTGACGTATGATTGATATATATGCGAGTATTCGGGTGTTTAGATGATCTAAAAATTGTGTAATTTAGATTGAAATGTATCTTAGAATCACTACATTAATATACTAAGAGATAGAGGCCTTAATAATCTAACCTAATCTAATTAAACAACCCATGATTCAACATTAACCTAACCCACTATAAGTGAGGGAAAAATAATTTTGTTTTGTATTCATAGCACAAAACAGAGACATATGAGCGTTATTAATTGCTTATAGTAAACGCAATGACACAGAAATGATTAATGAGTTAACAAAATTAACAGTTAAGAGGTTTTTACCCTAATCAAAGGACTAAACACAACACATATGCTTGTGATTGATTGAACTTAAAAATGGTACATTAAAGAATATATATTAGCTAAAAGGATTCTTGACGACAGCGACTGTAAGTTTGTTTAATATATGTTTAATATATACTGATTAATAATCTTCCATTTCCTCTGTTAGATGATATGAAAAATAATTATTTAACAAATTCCCGTATGACTGATTTATAACTGTTTTAATTGTGTTATGAATAATATAATAAATTTCTATGAGGCTCTCCTTTCAATCATGGCAAAGTAATGAGAAGTATGAATATGAAGTTGAGGCTCATGTGTGAACAATAATTAATTACATCTTGACACTAATTTAAGACTAAAGTTTTTGCTTTCCTCCATTGGTATCTAAGTTAAACTGATAGTAGATATAATAAGGAGTCATTAAACTGTTTGAAACTCATCCTATACCACAAGCCGTAATTATTGATACAACATACCGATCGAAAGGATAGTCAGCTAAAAGAGGCTGTGAGTTCAGTTTGTATGCCCTGGGTAACCTGATGGGAATAAGATATATACTATTTGACAGGGGAAAAAGTTTACACCCAGAAGGAAGCGTTTAAAGAGCCAAGTATCTTTTGACCTTGAATATATGACTTCATGACTTTCTGAGTCGATTGAGCCATGTCTGCCTGTCTGGTTGGCTGCCTAGATAGTAGACAGGATAACTGTCGTAAGTCCTTATGAAACTTATTAAAACTCAACACAGCCTAATACTCCGGCGGAGCTGTAAATGGGCTATATTGACACCTTCGACACATCCGATATAAGTCGATCGATTTTCTTAAATTGATTTTTTTCCACTTAACTGCTAAACCATAGAAAACAATAACTAGAATTTGCATTCTATGTTCTTGAAAGAAAATGATTACCTATACCTACCTATATTCTGATTCCTACCAATGAAATGAGCGATTTAACCCGTATGTTGTTAGATTCATGTCATTAATTAATATGCAACTAATTCAGTCATATTTCATACGCGTTAAGAATATGCTAAATTCGGGAACACAAATTAAAAAGAGCAGCTGTGTCACACTCTCCTTGCTAACTCCCATACGTTTTCCAAAAATCAATTTTTTCACCGCAACTTCAAATTCGTACACTGCAGCTACCTAAATTTTTGATCATTGTGGTGATTTATAATTTTCTGTAAAATCTGTGTAAAATCAACACTTCGTGTAGTTGAGTAATCAATAAGTCCGGTAAAAACTTCTCAACGGTGACGTAGGGAATCATCTTTAAACTGCGTGGGTTCCGTTGATTGAGTCTAAAAATACAATCTGCCGAAGTTCACTGATTGTGAGAATATCTCCCATATCATTTGTTTGTTTGTTATTCTTTGACTCGTATTTTCTAAGTAGATGGACTGAATTCAGCCGAATTCGTCGTACATTTTGCGTTTTATGAACTAACTTTTGCTACACCCCATTTGGCAACGCCCATATAAATAATCGATTTGATCCATACATTCTTAGTTTGGTATCTTTCAAGCAATTTACTGAACTTTGCCAAACCTGACTGATAAAATGCATTTGATAAACTTAGTTCTGAGAATGAAAATGGCTCATTGATCGATTTGTCGAAATTTAATTTTCCCCATATAGTCCTTAATTTATAGAATGCCGTTGATTATTCACATTTTCGTCAATTGGTAAAATATGGCAAAAAAACCCGGATAACGACGAACAACTACATTTTGTATGACTTAGCAAGCATCAGACTTCCTATTTCGCAAAGGAAAAAATCGACGCCTTAGGATACCTCATATACAAATTAGCCGATTTAGTAAAAATCAATAATTTCCCAATAATTTGTAAGCGGAGGACTGTAAGTTACAAATAATATAAAAAAGTTATAATAGTAAATTATAAATTTGCCTCATTTTTGACGGATTAATACAACCCAGCAAAATTTTTTAGGACTTATTGCAAATACCATATATTCTTGAACAATTTCTTAGATAACGACCAATTAAACATAACTTGTTATAGAACATATTCCATGGAGCGCAAAAGAAACTATCAAAAAGAAAAATATCTCAGAAAAATGTATATCATGCTAAGAGCGGGCACATTTTGTCTATCGATGCATATTCATATCTACTGTAAATACAGTATTATTACCCATTAGTGGTAGCTGAATCAAGTGAATCTACACGATTATCCATTTAGTGGTTTCAAAACCGCCGGTATGGCAAGGTTGTCAGCTGTTAAATGCATGCCATCTGAAGTGTTATTTATTTAGTGGAAGGTTTGCCATTGAGAATGAGAATGCGTCTTATATTGATAAATGTTTTATTTAATTTCGGCAATTATGTATGAAATACAATATCAGATAAATGTCCGCCTCTGATAAAATTTTTCACACACATTTCACGCGGTATTTCATTAATTTCATCACGAATATTTTGTTCGAGTTGCTCAAGCGTTTCTGGTTTGTTTGCATAAAACTTGCTTCTCTGATATCCCTACAAAAAGAAGTCCGGAGCAATTAAATGAGGCGACCGTGGAGGCCAATCAACATCACCATTTCTCGAAATAACTTGTTGTGGAGAGAGGTCTCGCAGTAATTCCATTATAATCCTGGCTGTATGCGATGTGACACCGTCTTGTTAATAATGTCAATCAAACCCAAAGCACACAGTTATGGCGTTACAAAGTTTTCAATCATATCACGATATCTCTCCCCATTGACAGTTACCGCTACGCCGTCTTCAGTTTCAAAAAAGTAAGATCCAATGATTCCTCCAGACTAAATAGCACACCAGACTGTAACTTTTAATGGATGCAAAAGTGACTGATGAATAATTTGAGGGTTTTCCATTGCTCAGAACCGACTATTCTGTATATTCACATATCCATTCAAATGAAAATGTATTTTTTTCATGAAAATCGGGGTTGTCATGTGCGAGCTGTAACATCCTATTGATATATGTGCGGCGGCGTAAATGGTCTTGTGGAAGAAGCTCTTGTGTCAACTGAATCTTAATTGGATACAAATTCAAATTCTTGTGCAAATTGTGGCCAAAGTTTTTCTTTGAAGACCAAGCTCCTGAGCACGGCGTCGAATTGAGGTTGACGGATTGTTTTGGACACTTTCTTGAGCAGCAGCAATGTTTTCAGCCGATCTTGCAGTACGTTGTGGTCCATTCTTGGCCCCATCAGCTACAGATCCTCTTTCTTAGAAATCATTCACTGCACGATGAATAGTGCATCTTGTTGGCACGTTGTTTCTCCCAAAAATTTCACGTAACTTTCTCATCGTCACAGTAATCGATGATTGATTTTGATAAAATGTTTTAACGATTAAAACACGTTATAATGAAATAAAAGTTTCATCGAAACCATAGCTTAATATGTGTTTCATTTAATTTTGCTTTTGAAACTGAAAAATAGATAAACTATTTAACAAATAAATTTCTAAAGATTCCTCTTCATTACGTGCATACTTATATAGAGAAAGTTACACTGACAATTCCATAACTTTAGCTTGTGCAGTTTATGCCTGGCCAGTGTACCGCTTTTATGCCATATGTAGCTATTTGATGCCATAAAAGTAAGGATTTCGATAAATAGTCTTATCTACGTAATATCTACGTTATTTTTAGTGATTCCAGCATCAGTGTTTGTCATTTGCGACGGATCCAGTTTAGTTCTCGTTCTTTCACATTTTATTCCTTAATATTAAGGATTTTTACAAATTCCGTTTCATCTTTTGTCCACGCTAGCAAGTGAATTTAAATCCTCAATTTCACGATTCTAGCTTTATTTTTTTGTTCTTGGCTATGGTAAAGTTTCCCCCCTTTTCTTTGTTGTTCAATCCCCCAAAAAGTGCGATTATCGAAAAATCAATTTTTGAGCGCGACTGTACTACAAAAGTTACTGACTTTAGCTTGAGTCTTCTGTATTAGGCGATGATGCCATTTTTCTTCTATTCCTATCAGTATGAATTTTGCAAAAAAAAAAAAAATCTTGCCACTCGCATATGCACTGTCAAATATGTATTTACAAATTCAAGCTTTTGTCGTGAACAATGGAACCATTTTCCTACATTTTTCATTTTATCCCTTGAACGCAATAATGGTTCCGTTTTTTTTTTCATCCTCTATAGGATACCGGTATATGTAAAAATGTGAAATTAATTTGTGCTGTTGGATAACTTTGAAAATGCGAGTATCGTTAATATTCTGCAAATCTGAATTCTTTCTGTACATACAGGTGAAATGGCCTGCTGTCTCTTAGGTAGTGGTCTTTTATGAATGGAAATAACGTCAATAACACACAAAACCAAAATTTACCAACTGATGTTTGCCAAAAAAGTAACATCTTGTATTTACGTTATTTGACGTTTTCCTTCTTCTTCAACTTCTTTGTTTACTTTTGCGTAGAAGAACTTGGTCGCATTGTTATTTTCCATATATTTCTACTACTTTTTGTATACAACTTATCCCCGTTTAGCTTTGCGTGCAAATTTATCATCATTAACGTATACCGGATAGCATTTGTATGACGAAACGGGTATAAGATACGAAAAAAAAATGCAACCAATGTCTCCATATTCCGTTCTTACTGTGTGCCTAATCTTTAAGGTTCGATCAGCATAACAATTTTCATAATACTTAGCCTGACCAGTAACAGCATTTTGTTCCCTTCTTATCCTGTTTTTATTTAGACTATAAATGGAAATTGGGCACCAATTCTGCTTAGCCTGACCAGTAATGCCATTTTGTTGCCTTCTTACCCTGTTTCTACCCGTAAAAGCAGGAGTTTAAATCTCTCTAAACTTCTGTTTTTACGATTAGAAACAGGGTAAGAATCGTAATCGCTTGTTTAGACTACAAATGGAATTTGGGCACCAATTTTCGTCATTCTAGCTATATTCGTTTGCACTAGGCGATCATGCCGGATTTGATCCTTTTTACCGTCCTTCTGCCAAAAAATCAAGAGCTTCAACTAGATAAGTAATACGGACATCAATTTCATGATTCTAAATTAAACTACTTTATCCGGGTGATCGTACTGGGTTTTGCTTTTTCTTATCCTGTTTTTAGCCCGTTTTTGTCGCATGAGGAAAGGGGAGCACGGACACCAATTTTCCTGATTCCAGCTATAGCCAATTGAACTGGACGTTAGTATCAGATTACTATCTTTTTGTCCCTAAAAGTACGAATTTTCAAAAATTTCTTATCGCGTAGCTACTCCATTAGATCTATGTATTCCTAATATTTCGCGATTCTAGTTATATTTTCACTAAATCGATCAAACAATTTAAATATCGCGGAACTGTATTAGCCCAAAGCTATTTTTTTTTTTTTTGCCTGCAATTAGAGATAGCACCTTAGCGATATAATGTATAGTAACAAAAAATCCATTATATTTCCAATAAACGGTTTTGATGATCTGTATCTCACGTTCGGTAAGTGCGTTTGGGTTACGGTAGAGGGCGTTAGAAAGATCAAGTTTCATACTCTAATAATTTTGGTATTATTTTACTCAGTATTGTCTTCGGTAAGTGCATTTGGGTAACGGTAGAGGGCGCTAGAAAGATCAAGTTTCATACTCTGATAATTTTGGTAATATTTGACTCAGTATTGTTTGATTCTACAGAGCTTATAATATAAAATTATATAAGTTCTTAAAATCATTAGATCGTTATGAAATCAAAAAAAAATTTAGCCCACGCAACTCTGAACGTAAGATCCGTGTCAAACGTAGGTAGAGCTTGTTTCAGTATTAGGAGTTCCAAGCCATTTATAAGCGATTTCAATCGCTGAGAATGATTCAAAAGCAAGGAACTTGGATTCCTTATGAGTTTTTCGCCAGTGAACAACTGCTTCAGGGACAGAAAAGGGAGGCTTTCTGTATCGTATTGTAAGGGGTGATGAAAAATGGTTACGTTACAGCAATTCAAAAAAAAGGAAGTCGTGGGTGCTACCTGGTCATACTGCTATGTCGTCAACTCGGCCGAATATTCACACTGCGACGCCTGTGCTCTGTATTTGGTGGGACCAGGTCGTTGTTATTTATTACGAGCTGTTGAAGCCAAGCAAACCGATCACTGGGGATCGGTATCGACTACAATTAATGCGATTGAGGCACGAAAAAGTGATTCTTCAGCATGACAACACTCGGTCTCACGTGGCCAAGCCCTTTAGAAACTACTTAAAGACGGTGAAATGAGATATCATATCCCATCCGCCATATTCTCCATATATTGCGCCGTCCGATTATCACTTGTTCCGTTCGATGGCACATGGTCTAGCTGACCAGCAGTTCCACTCATATGAGGATATCAAGGATTGGCTAGAGTCTTGGATAGCCTCAAGAGATGAACAATTTTACCGTGACGGAATTCGAGCTTTGCCAGACAGATGGGAAAAAGTAGTAGCTAGCGATGGGCAATACTTTCAATGAATCATTTGTAAATATATTTTCATAATAAAGTTGCATTTTTATAAAAAAAAAAACATCGAAAACTTAATTGCGCACCTAATACAAAATTTTTATTAACTAACAATGTGTGAAATCTTTGGCTTTCAATCATATTTTACCTTGAAAGTATGCCAGCAATTCTTGCCTTGCAACTTTCAAACTCACAATTTGCAGGCATTTGCCAAAAAAAAAAAAAAAAAAAAAACACTTAAAGTTATTGAAACTCTCATATGAACTACATATTACATATACATTTGTGCCGGCACATCATCCACCAGTCATTTCGTTTAAAATGTGTCTTGTTTTCATGTCTTTATGCCATAAGGACAGTTGGTCCAAGTACACGTAGCACACACAATGATCCAAAACAGACCTTGCAACGTTTGCGGTTTTTGGAGCAGTCATGCGTTAGATTTCACACAAGTCGGCTTGACAGGTCAGTAAACAAGTTGACAGTTTCAAGGCACCATTCACCTGTATGAAACTTTAATCGAGAATGGAAATCTTTAAACCTTTGACCTTGAAACACATAAAATAACATTACAAAAATTGATCCTTCCTTCCTTCCGTCCTTCCTGCCATTAGTCAAACCGTGCGTGAGTTTATCCTTCCAACTGTTCGTTCATCAGTCTGGTCATATTTCTCAGCACCTAATATTTTATTTTTGACATTCTACTCTAAGACATCTTTAAAATGGCATCAAACTCAATTTAAACTTTGGGAAAATAAACACTTACTTCCTCGGTCACCCTTTGCCCTCACAATTCGTGACTCAGTATTGTCGAGAAAAACTCGGCCAAGGCTAAAGCGTAGAAGATGGATGTACAGAATTCTCCTGAACAATAACATATCAAATTTGCTGTCGTTACCAGCCAAGAAAAAATTGCGAGAAAGTTTAACCATACTGATAGTAAAACTATATGCACAGGAGATGAATGAATCACATGCATTTTCATTATATCTTTCTTCTTTGAAGAAAAATGTTGACCATCATATAGAGAAAATGTAAAATGCAATTAGAAACTACAAGAAGTCTATGAGAATTTCATTAGCTATGAATATCTTGGAGTTGGTATATTTCGTGTTTTTCAAATTAAATCCCATTGACTTCAATACAGCTTTGTTAGCTGAATTAAATACAACAAGAGACAGACCAACAAGGATACAGAGAGTCCAGAGTACTTTGACTAAAATTGTTGGCATAGGAGTACATTTAATACAGCCAAAAAGTACAGATATTTGTCTCCTTTGAAAAATTATTACATTGCATAACACGAACGGTGCGATGGTTAGAACACATGACTATCGTTCTCATGGTCGCGAGTTAAACCCCGCATACAGCAACCTGTCATTATTTGAGCGGCGGTCTCCTCGATGTGTCTCTCGAACATTTCAAGTAATCATGCAATCAGCTAGTCTGGTGAACCCATTTTAAACTGTGACGTTCGGAATTGTGATTAGTCTGTCGGTCCCATTGAGTGAGTCTAAAAATAGAAAGCGTGTAAGCTCACGGAATGTGATAATCATTCCCATTTCTCATTCATGCAATGCATGGCAATTGGTTCATATAGGATGATTTTTGAAGATTTAACTTTTTCAGGTTGGCAGCACTGGTTGGTAATGGCGTCCTAACGTCATCTGTCAAAGTGAAAAGTGTACAGTATACGAGTACCCTGCCATTTCATCAGGGAAAGACTAACAAACGAGCAACGATTGCAAATCGTTAAAATTGATTATCAAAATTCGTGCTCTATGACAAATGTGCGTCGTTTGATACGACCATTTTATGGTCGTCATAATCGACCTGATGAATCAACAATTCGTGTTGTTATCTCCAAATTTTGCACCAAATTTACTTTATTTGCATAAAACCATCGACTCGCATGCGTAGAGTGCGTACCGAAGAAAATATTGCAGCCGTAGCGACCTGTGTTAATGACGATCGTGCAATGTCAATTTGTCGCCGTTCTCAGCGATTGGGCATGTGTTACTCAACCACAAGGAATTTTTTGTTTTCCCCAATTGGCTGAGTTGAACTTGGTTGACATGTGGTTTCATCAGGACGGTGCAACATGCCACACTACTCGTGAAACAATGGATATGCTGAATGATGAATTTATCTCTCGATTTGGCCCTATGAGTTCGCCCCCAAGACCTTGCGCCTCTTGATTATTTCTTGTGGGGTTATATCAAGTCGTTAGTCTATATGGACAAGCCGAACGCTATTGAAGCCTTGCAGGATAACATAACACGCTTTATTCGTGCAATACAGGCCGAAATGCTCAAAAAAGTGACAAAAAATAGACCTTCCGAATGGACATTTTGAAGCGATTCCAATAAAAAAATGTTAATATATGATGCAAATTTAAGTGTTTTATTTTATAAAAAAAAAAACTAAGATTAAAAAATCACCCTTCACTAGCATAATCATCTCCTGGCCGGAAGAAGGAGCTGACAATTGCGTTAGTACCAAAATTGTCAGCCCTTTTTCGTAGATAGTTCACGTTTTACTTGGCTATCCCAGTGGGGCGTTAGCAATCGCATTGTAATATGCCCACTGTATCGCACACCGTGGGTAAGACTTTCACGGTGAGACTCACGTTAATCCCCGATGGACTCTATGTACTTGGTGAGATTACAGTCAACTACAATGAGCTACTTCTATACTGCCAAGCTCTTAATTTAGACCTGTCCACTGTGGACAATTGAACCGTCTGAAATAAACAGTCGCCTAGAAGCGGACAGCTTTAATCAAACGGTAGAGGAATAGGGTCCATTAGCACTAGACCATTCACATCGGATAGCGGCTTCGGAAGCTTGGTTCGGAAGTTCTCACTCATCCACCTTGTAGACCAGACTTGGGTCAAGTGATTACCACCTGCTTTAGCTATGACGAATGATATTGATGGAGGAAAATTCGCCTCACGAGAAGCATGAAAAAAATCGGCAGCCCCAGTTTTTTCTTTAGCCAATAAAGACGAGGGTTTTTTATGAGAGAGGCGTAATGGTATTACTTCCAAGAAAGCATCAACTTATTGAACAAAACGGCCTAAATCGGATTATTTTAACTATGCCAAATAAAGCCTTCAATATCATGCAAATATAACAAATTTATTGTTATGCCTCATATTTTTATTTACTTTTCTAGTTATTTGCACCAACTCATTCATTCAGCACATTTTCGTACGAAACCGGTTTATTTGGGTTGAATAATAATTCATGCCAAATTGAGCACAGCAAAATATTTTCCGCAATAAAAACAAAAGGTTGTAAAAGTTCAAAGATACAGTCAAAATGTAAACATAATTATTATTATTATACAGAGTGGGACATATGAGTGTTGGCGATTTAATTCTTCAATTTCTGGGTAACGCGCGGCGCGGGGTGGCAGGGGGATATGTTGTTCGCTGCGCCGCTTCCTAGAAATTTAGTCGCCATGGAGCCGTACACGGGAGTGCAGCGTGCATTTTGTGTCCGAGCGTATTACGAAAACAATAAATCAGTGATTACTGCACGACGTTTGTATCGGCATGAACACGGTTTACATGATTTAAATGAAGTTCCAAGCGCCAATGTGATACGAAAATGGATCAGAATGTTCGAAACAACCGGCTCAACAGTACCAATTACGGTTCGTGGTCGCCCAGTTTCTGCAAGATCAGCCGACATTGTGGAGCGTGTTCGTGTCTCAGTTCAGCGAAATCCGCAACAGTCAACACGTAAGAGAAGTCAATCTTTGGATGTCAAAAGAACAACTTTACGACGAATTTTGAAACGTGATTTGCATTTGAAGGCTTATAAGATTCAGATAGTCCAAGAATTAAAATCCGATGATGCCAATAACCGACTTAACTTTGTCAATTTGATGCTAGAGCGGTTCAACAATTTCAACAACGTGATTTTTAGTGATGAGGCCAATTTTCACCTTAGTGGCCATGTGAACAAGCAAAATTGTCGGTTCTGGTCCGAGACTAATCCCCGACGCTTGCATGAACGTCCACTTCACAGCCCTAAGCTTGTCGTGTGGGCTGGGATAACATCAACTGGTATTATTGGACCATACTTTTTTGAGGACGAAAGAGGGCATGCGATGACGGTTAGAGCGAACAATTATTGCAACATGCTAGCAGACTTTTTGGTGCCAGCTTTGCAAGAACTTCAAGGCAATACCTCGAGGATGTGGTTTCAACAGGATGGGGCCACATGTCATACGGCTAGGGTATCCATAGAGCTGCTGAAAAATGTTTTTCCTGGAAAACTCATTTCGGAAAGGGGGGATATTGAATGGCCCCCACGTAGCCCCGATCTCTCTCCATGCGATTATTTTCTATGGGGCTACCTCAAATCGGTAGTCTACGAGAATAATTCGACCAATTTAGAGCAGTTGAAGAGGAACATTATTCAGGAAAGTAACAAAATACCGAGAACAACTTTTCAACGAGTTTTCCAAAATTTGCGACTTCGGTTCCAAGAGTGTCAAGTAGCCGAGGGAAGCCATTTGGACAACATTATTTTTAAGTCTTAAAAATTCCCATGCTTCTACTTTTTAAAAATGCAAATATATTTTTTTTATACTTCGTAGTTTTTTTTTTAATTGAATATTTAAACCGCCAACACCCTTATGGCCCATCCTGTATAATATTTAAATAAGTATAATTTAGAAGACATCGCAGCGTTATTGATTTGAATTCAAATTAATTTATTTTCTGTGCTGACATAATAAGATAACACAATAAGTCACAAAGGAAATTTAGCATTACCGCACGTTATTTGCTAAATAGTCTGTGTCTTCATAAATGTGTAATTTTGACCCGGAGGACCCACAACAATACAAAATTTACCGTAGATAGTCCCAAACAATAACAACAATGGCAAACAATAACAAAGAAAACACTTTCTAGTATCACGTAATTAACAACACGCACTATATGGTGGTAGGATAAATGTAAAAACATAACATCCTGGGAGAACAGATATACGAAGGCAGTCCCAAAACTAGCCAACCTTATGCGTAGATGGTGCCGGCAAGTAAAAAAAAAATTTGGTGAAAAGAGGCAATCTTAAAAAACATGTGTTTCAAGTTTCACGGCGCCACACTATTTAGTATTTTTATGGTATTAAATTTTAGTGTAACTACATAAAGGGTATGAACCTAAGAACATAATCTATCATATAAGAGTATATATCATTTGTATGGAAGATAGCAGAAGGAATGTGGTTAATCGGTTGATTTTTCTAAATTTTGCCAAATAATCAAAAATATAAGCATCAAAAATAAACCATCTCAGTGATTTTGTAAACATGGAAAAATATCGTCACCTTTATATAATTCAATATTTCCATTTGAAATGTCTCCGTCCAGCCAATATTAAAGGCGAGCTAGATTCTACTCTATGGGAGTCTGCTCCTTCGTTTACGACTATATAATATTGGTTAGCAGAGTTTAAACGAGGCCGTACGAGCTGCCAAACCGAACACCGTAGTGGCCGACCAATTGAGATGTCTACGCCAGACACGAAATGGTATTGGATGATCGTCGGCTGAAGGTGCGTGAGCTAGTTAAAATGGCAAGCATTTCAAAAAATTCTTTACATCGTATATTGGCCGAAGATTTGAAGATGAAATAGCTGTGCGGTGATGATAGCTGCGTTTGGTGATGTTCCACCGTAATAAAGCCGAATTTTTGCATGGATTTATAACCATGGATGAGACATGGGTACACCGTTTTACACCTGAGACAAAGGAACAGTCAAAGGAGTGGACTGGAATGGGAGAATCGTGTCTAAAGACACGATTTTTTTGAGACGATTTTTATTGATTATCTTTAAAAATAAAAAACCATCAACGGCGAATATTATGCTAAGTTATTGCAGCGTTTAGGTGATAAAATGGTGAAGAAAAGGCCGCATTTGGCCAAAAAGCAAGTGTTGTACCATCAAAACAATGCTCCAGTTCACACATTCACTATTGCGATGGCCAAAATAAATGAAATGAAGTTCGAAATGCTTCATCACGCACCTTATTCGTCAGACTCAGCTTCCTCGAACAATTTTCCATTTTCAAACTTGAAGAAAAGGCTCGGTGATAAAATATTTGCCAGCAATGAGTAGGTGAAGTCTGCGGTTGAAGGTTAAGGAGTTTGACAGTTATCATAAGCAGATTATATAAACTATTGAATGTTGATGGAAAAAGTGTATCGAGCTAAAAGGGGATTAGGTTGAAAATTTTTATTTTAATTATTTAATTATTTATTAATTATTTTAGTTTTGTGACCGCTATCGTAAAAACGAGTCAATAAAATGGGCATAATTCCTATTCAATAGTAGTGGTAATAAAAATACGATTTTTGCAATTTGTTGAAAAATATCTTATGTGATCGGTACAGTAGTAGTTATATAAAAAGCGATGTCCAAAATAATTTTTAAAACAGCTTGTTATTGCCGTTTCATATCTGGTGTAGATATTCAGCTATTATGCACTAGAAAATGACTTATTCTGACTTTTGATGAAAGAAAATTTGCACCATAATAGGAAATCTGCTTTGAAAAGGCACAAATAATAACTTTTTAGGTAGTTTACCAGTCTTCAAAACCGAATAACTAATGAAACTTTTTAGACCACAGACCCATTTCATCATTTTAGGTCATCATATCACATATGCTGCGAATAATTAGATGTTATTATAATTAAACCATACAAAATGCCGTAATGGACCCTATTTAAGTAGTCGTTACTTAATATCTTAAAAATATATCGTTACTTAATATCTTAGAAATCCTTACTTAATATTATTTATTTTTTTTACCACCGCAATATTATTGTCGATCCATTATTCGTAAAACAACATTCTCTCTCTCTGTCTCTCCTCCTAATGTTTCACTTCTCCCTCCTCTCCAAATTTTTTTCGGGCTTTTTATGCCATTATCATAATTAGATTTTAATTGCAATTTAAATATAATTAACCATTTTTTCGGTAACTGCCTGCATGCATAACTTAAAACCGATAGAATCTGCCAGGTGAACTAATTTACATACTCGTACAGCTTCACCCAACATCATTTTACATAAATGCAAAAATGCCAGGGATGCTAGAATGGACGTGGTGGACAAAAACTCTGAGGTTTTCATTCTCTGACCATTTTAAAGCAAAATTTCAGCGTCCTGCCTTTAACAGTGAGATCTGTACCGTACTTTCAACAGACCTTCAGCGCATTCCCAATTTGTCACGCTAGGTTTTTATAGCCTGGCCTTTAAAGAGGTTTTTTCGACCACCATTTTCTGCGCCGGCCATCGTGTTCGTTGACGAAAAGTTTTCGTGTTGGAGCGTTTGTGTTTATCCTCACTACGTAACCGCTGTATTTTAATGCGCTTGAACATTTTGGATTCGGTGTAAAGCTCATACAGCGCAATGCAACCGCTGTATTTTAATGCTCTTGAACACGTTGGTTTCGGTGTAAAGCTCATACAGCTCATGGTTAATGTGAATCCGATAGTCTTCGTTATGAGTCTTATGGTCTTTATACTTCCTGGAGTATTTGATAAATGCTTGAAACATGCAAAATTATACTCAATTTGGTAGACTTGAATGAAAAATATGAATCTAGGAATATGTTGGTAAAATTGTGTAATTTGTATAGATGTTGCCAGAGAGAGAGTGTGGTTATTCGATTGATATTTGAAAATTTTACAATTGTTTTTAATACAATTGCCAGAAATTTAAGTAATTGCAGTCTATGGATTAGAGATTATAGCGAAAAAAAATAAAATTTCGATAAACTGGTCATTTTGTATGGCAGGTACCAGAAGAGCCCTCCGTTTTCATCCCTAGAATCTTCTCCATCAAAAGCTTAATGTTTACCCAATTTGAGTAAACTCAATACAACTACTAGAAAAATATGAAGCAAAAGATGTACGGTATAAATTGGTAATTTATATAGGAGGGATACTTTCAATACATTGAAAAATATCCTAAGCTATTGCAGCCTACCCATTATAAATTTCAGAAATTAGGCTAATTTGTATGGCACTGCTATATATTTCCATTGTGAGGCCTTAGTTTAGCAAAAGCGGATATCGAATAAATTAACGATTTAAGTGATATGAATCTAACATAATTTTTTAATCAAATTTTGCCAATCATTTTAAATTAATGCTTTTCAGCTATTCCAGTATACGAATATGGAGTTACAGATAAAAACTAAATCTCAGAAATTCAACCAATTTGTATGGAAGGCACCAGAAGAGACTCTGCTCCATTTATAATCCCCCGCTACTTGACAAAGTATTAGTTCAAAAATTTAATGATGATTTGCAGCCGCCATTATGTCCACCAGCTAGGCAGACGGGCGTCATCAATCGACTTAAAAAGTCATGTAACACATTTAATCAAAAGATACTTAGTACCTTAGACCGTTCCTTTTGGATGTTACATTTTTGGCCGTATCAAATAATATATACTACCTTTCCTCCGGATGAGTAGCCATAACTACCTACTTCTACCAAAAGGGAAAAACGCAAACTACTTTTCATGGAACAACCCCCAAAGTGGAAACACTGATTCCATAATTCTTGTTAGATTACTGCAGCTTATGTTCATCCGTTAACCAACACTATTTACTATGCACTCAAAATGCGCGTTATCCGCCACTTCCAGCATATTTTAACATCATTCTCTTTTAGCTTTTGTATTCTTAATTCTAAACATGGTGGATTTGCCTTTTGTGTGTTCTCTTTGTCATTGCCTTCAGACAATTCAAAAGAGCTTTGGGGACATTGTCAAGGTTGCATAACAAAGCAACGCTAAGAATGAAATAGATGGATGGCTACAAAGGGAATAGGGTAGCGATATATCCTGCAGATTCTTCCCCTATGATAATGCCCCCAAACATCAACGTCAATACCGGCAGCCATAACACATACGTACACCATTACTCACATATGACACTTTTTAATTTTCAAGAACTCAATACATAGTCAGTTGTAAGCAACGTATGTGTGCACGTGGTATTGTACAAAATTCTGTCGAGTAAGAAATGTAACTTTGTAAGTGAAACGCTTCAGCCCCACCATTCCCATTGATAATACCATTTTTCGAATTGTCATTACTGGCATTTTCTTATACTACCATATAAAATGGAACCATAAAAAAGTAGCAATAAAAAGCGAAACTAAATTGCAATGTGTGTGTGCAAAAAAACTACGTATATTCTCACTCACGTGTGTAAAAGTACGTACTCGCATGTGTGTTGTAATATTTATTTAATTTTAATTTATAAGAAATGAAACATATACAAAAATATATCCTTTGCATTGTCTGGAAACGATATCGGTATTTGCTCCTATGTGAATTTCATTTTTTCTGAAAAGCTACTTATGATGTGGTATCAATTTCGAATATGATAATCAATTCCAAAAGTAATTACAATATTTGTTATTGCAGCAAAGTTTTCAATTTTAAGAACTGTATATAAAATAGGGATGAATAACAAATTGTTATTCAATGTTCATATTCAGGAGAATGTTGACCAATTCGATTGAAGCCTGAAATTTCCATAAAGCAGATGTGACGTGGTTTTGTCATTGGCTGAGATAAGTTCAGTCACCTCCAGATTCATCATAAGAACCCACAAAACCTTACGAAATAATAATACAATAGATTTTCCCTGACTAGGGCTACAATAGCAATTGCCTTATTGGTATTCAACTAAATAACAATCTAGTGGCAAAGATACAATAAACTTTACAATCCATAAGCGGTTCGACTAGGTGGTGATGTGGCTGATTTATATGTGACTGTAGGGATCATAGAGGAACGTATATCTTCGATTTAAAGCTAATCGCGAACTTAGCAAATCACTACGCTTTGGTCAACACCTCGGATGTTGTTAAACTTTGGTACGGTTGTGGCCTAATTTAATTACTGGTGCTGGTATTAGGCAATAACATCTACTTGGCACAAATTCTCATCAGGTTACGGTAGGGTTTCGTTGTGGTCGTTGGCATGATTTAATTACAGGTACAAGTATCAGGCAAAGACATCAATTTGGTGCAAATTTCTTATGGAATCCAGATTCTTATCAGGGTACGGAAGGACTACTTTATATTTAGTGGCCTAATTACAGCTACAGGTGTCAGATAATAAGGTGGACTAGTCTCAACCCCACTCATGACTTCTATCCCCCATGGATTTCAGGATCAGGTTATACAGGGTGTCCATCGGGAAGGCATACTACTTTGTTTGTTTATAATTTTTGATTAAATGAAAGAGAATGGATCTTATATTGATAAATGTTTTATTTAATGTCGGCAATTACGTATGGAATACAATATCAGATAAATGTCCGCCTCTGTTAGAATCGTAGTAATTCCATTGTAATCCTGACTGCATGCGATGTGGCACCGTCTTGTTGATACTACATGTTAATCAAGCCCAAGGCATGCAGTTGTGGCGTTAAAAAGTTTTCAATCATGTCACGATATCGCTCCCCATTGACAATTACCGTTACGCCGTTTTCAGTTGCAATAAAGTAAGATCCAATGATTCCACCTGACCAAATTGCACACCAGACTGTCACTTTTAATGAATGCAAGTTGACCAATGAATGATTTGAGGGTTTTCCATTGTCCAGAACCGACTATTCTGATTATTCACATATCCATTCAAATGAAAATGTGCCTCGCTACTACGTATCTACTTCACGGCTGCCAAATATGAACTGCCAAGACTAATGTTTACCAAAATGAAGGCAAAACACCGACGGTCACTCTGTATGTAGTTACATATGTACAATCAATCAATTGTGGTAGTTTAACGTGTGTCTCGCTTTGAAAACCTTACTCACGGTGTGCCGTCACACATGCGACTGTTTTGATTTGTATTCCCGACAGTCAGCGCCCCTTTGGGGAAATCAGATTAATTCCGGAAGGATTAGTCGAAGCACCCTTGATATAAGAAGCATATCCCCTTAAAAAATTTCCTCAGAGCTTGCTTCCTCTCTCAGCCAAAGAACCTTTGAAGTCACTGGTATGAAATGAACTTCCTTCCGGTTAGGAGTGAGCCCTATCCAGACAACTCAACCTAATCGACGAAGACCATAGTTTTCCAAGTTTCCACATTACCTTCAGGAAAACCGTTAAGTAACGCAAGATCACTGAAAACACGTATTTTAGTAACCACAGTCAGCACGATGCTCCCACAAGGGGTCCTACACCACGTTCAGGCACGAACCAATAGTTATTGGGGCGCCTGATCTCCCATGCTACCAGAAAATAAAACCCTCTGGTCAGAGCTTTGCAGACAAAATCCGCTCCAAATTCGCTACATCATACCTCACATGGAACTGGCCGTCCATCGTACACGTTTTCATGAAACGCAGACATGCACCTGCAGAAGGTTTCAGCTACACGCCCTTGTACTATGCAAGGGCATACAGAAAAGAGGGATGCTGATACAGCACATATTCACATGCACTATACATATGGCAATACATATGGTAGTACATCTCCATAGCAAAACCCAAACCCCTAACAGCAATCAAACGAAAACTAACTACCCTAACGCTCTCTCCTACCCCGACGTCTTGCAAACAACCTGCCTGCACAGTGACATGCTTCGGCTAGCCTGTTTCATGAAGATAGCATGTCCGTCATATCCTAATTGTTCCCAACTCTCGCAATCCCCAATGCATCCAAGTCCCTAATATCATCATACAGAAGACAGTCGCATAAAATATGCTTCCAATCCTCTGTCTGATGCCCACAGTCACAAGCATTACTTTCAGCCAAAACAGAAACTTGTCCAAAGAACCATGCACCGTCAAGTTACATATGTATAGTAAATTACTCATTTTTATCTTACGAAACGAACAATTAAGTACCGCTGTGTAAACAGTTAACTAGTCTGCTATATAAACAGTCAGCCGAGCCCGCTGTACAAACAATTAGCCGAAGTCGCTGTGTTTGCACAAATGTGAACGACGTTAAACAATCGGCAATGACTGCGACCAGTGTGGGCTCTGGGTGATCTATCGATCAGCCGCTGTATCAGATGTATTGGGGATAACAGCTTCTAAACATCTCACTTACACACAAAAATCAGCAGCTCCACCAGTGAAATGAACTGAAGGGGGTATAACCTGCACATGTACATAGATAACTTTGCATCTACGTCACTCGATTGACACCAACTGTAATCAGACCCTCTCATTAAGCACATTTCACAATATGCACTTAATAAGAATTACTACAGAACACGTAGAATCCCATTGAGCTGCATATACGGTTACTGTGCGATTGTTCCTGCTGCTAATTACGGCAGGATTTGTGGGCATGTTGGTTAGTTTGTGACTGATATCGACGGTGTGTGTGATGGTTGATTTGGTGGTTGCGCAGGCGCAGGAGAATGCTGGCATGAATGACTATTTGCTGACTCTGTTATTATTCCGTGTGTGTTGATTATTTGTTAGGCTGTATGGTGAAGGGCATGTGAGATCATGGGATGGGCGGCTGTTGCCCCTGTTTTTAATTGTTTTTGTGCGATCGGTGTTATTACTCTGGATAGCGTAGCCGAAAGGAATAGGCAAGTGAATTGGCATTAGATTATTTTGATGTTACTAAAGATAATGTAGTGATTGTTTCTATTTCAGTTTTATATACGAAGGTTTTAATTAGAATCGTCACGTTGCGGCTTACTATGGTTGACTTAGATTTAGACTAAGGGAGTGGGTAAATTCTAAAATATACCTATATATGAAGATTTGTTTTTAAACAGTGTGCGGAAGATATAAAAATGTAAACAGTTACCTTGTGCTAAGCGTTACGTGGTCTTACAATGACCATATTTCAAATGAATCGGGCAAACAAACGCTAAATTATGGAGGAAAGTTTGGCTTTTCTGTCCTGGTTTTCCTCAGAACTAGAATTACCAGAAATGGTGGGTCGATATATCATACATCCCCAAATTTTAAGAAGATTCATAAAGAATTACGAGTCTCAATGGGCCTTCCATGCTTCCTTCTGGGTGTTACATTTTTGAAGTATCAAAGCGTGTATCTGCATTCCTTCGATTGAGATTATATTGATGATTTTTTTGGTTTGTACGAAGTAGAAAAATGAAGTACATGAAAATTTGGTCCTTACGTCTAACAGTTAAAGTCTTGATTAGAGTCCTGGTTATTCTCAGAACTGGGATTACCAGAAATGGTGGGTCGATAGAGTATATCGGCAAGTTTTAAGAAGATTCGTAGAGAAATGCGACTTTTATCGTGCCTACCACGCTTCCTTCTGGGTGTTACATTTTTGAAGTGTCAGGTCGTATATTTGTGCATTCCTTCGGTTGAAATTATATTGAACAGAAATCGACGGCCTTGCTAATATTGCACAATAAGAACTCAACAAATAATATCTACGTACAATGTTAGGGCCATTCGGCAATTTCTTTTTTAAGTAAACCCTCATTCAACCTTCAGTTTCTGTTTTAAATCAATTTTTTCGCTCATAAATAATAGAAATAACAACGTCACTGTTTTGCTATAAATTCATAATTGTGGTTAACCACTCTATGGGTCAAAATTATTACTATCCTCCGTTTTGCTGCAATTCCACCCCATTGTGCCCGTATTTGTTTACAAATTGTCCCCTTTTGTATTACATAAAACTGAACAAATGTATACATTTGCAGCCAGGACTCCCCTGAAATAACATACCAACGTCAACACTAACTTTTTAACACACACACACACACACGCCCACATATTTCAACATAAATATATTTAATGTACATATTAATTGTTATTGCCTTCACTTAGCGTGTGGACGTTGATGTTGATAATTAATTAGCTTCACAAAACGTCAGTGCGGCGGGCCCCAAATCTCCGCCATGTAAAAATGAACAATTACGTCAGTGAATGGCGGCGATGACTCTGTCAAAAAGGGTTTCAGACTTAGAACATATTAAAGTTATCAACCATAAAAAGGAAGGCAAATATTTGCGAATGAAAATCGTTGACATGAAATTCATAGCGTAAATAAAAGCAAATTTATGACTACACAAGACGTAATCAGAGAGAGTTTTATGCAAAAAAATTTTAACATTTATGCTGTCGTTGCGCCACTGCAAATCTATTGGATCTAATGGTTGCATTTAAGTTGACCCTAATTAAATGATGGTAAATTGTTTAAGTGCCATTTATGGGGACAAAATGTAATGTTTATAAATGACACGAATTCAAATTTGTGAAATTTCTTCAACTTTTTTTTTTTGGAAAATTTTTGTGTTCTATGTGGAGTTTGGAAACCTTATACTCGAGGAGATGCAGAATAAGGCACGGACAAATATGCATCCGTCTTGGAATCTGATAGATTCCACCATTGCGCTATAGAATGTTCTTTAGAGCGAACCACATACGCCTTCTATCCACTCCTGCCCAATCCCTTTTTGCTTTAAAAAAATAACAATATTTATTTTCCTTTTCAAAAACATTAAAAACAAAACTTAAATTTTATACTTGCTGATTTTCATATCTTCATGATTTCACCTGAAGAGAAACACATTTTGATGTAGAGTGAGTTTAATTCGTTCTTATAGAAAAAAGCGAGCAACCAATATTAGTAAAAAAAAAAATTCACACTATAAAAAGAGTCACACTAGTTTTGTAATTTAATGTTTTCTGTCAGTTTTCGAGCGATTACTGAAAATTTATAACAGTAGCAGGCTGGCTGAGACTCTCTCCCTCAGCATAATTCAATATTTTTAAGTTACTTAAACAATTATTAAATAAAAGTGTATGTATAGAATTAGGTAATTTCTTCCACTTTTGCATTTTCATTATTATATTATATTATGTTACAATTATATATTATATATATATATATATATATATCTTTATATATATAATTCTACTGTACGGGCGTTGTCAGCGAACTCCTCCTAAACGACTGGACCGCTTTGTATAAATTTTTGTATATGCGTCTGGGTGGTGCCCGGGATGGTTTAGATTTACAATTCGGTCCAATTGGACAATGGGGCGTGGTACCTCCCATACAAATAAAAAATTAAAAATCAATTATTTCTGCTCCTGTTTACGGTATTTGAACAAAATTTGGTACATCGGTTTGGTGTACATATCTTAAGTGCTACTGCAAATATGAGCGGGATTGGACAATGGGGCGTGGTACCTCCCATACAAACCATAAATTAAATATCCATGGCCTTTTTTATTTTATTATAATAGACCGATTGGCATGAAGCATTTCCAATAAAAATAAAATTTGAAGGCAAAGCAACGTTTGCCGGGTCGGCTAGTATATATACCTATATATATATATGTATACAGTATCAGACAAAACTAAAGCACGGACTTCTGTTTATCAAGAAACTTTACAATAACATTAAAAATAATGCCCATTTAAAAAAAAAACAAAAACTATATTTGAAAGAATATAACCTACACATATTAAAAATTAATGCAGAAGTTTTGTTGCTTAGTAGCTTAACTACTTTTTTATGTGCTTTTTTTAGTACGTACGAAAATGCGGCGACAAACCTAAAGCACGAAACCTTTTGAATGTCGTAAAATCTTATAAAAGTGAAAAAAAAACCCTTTATTTCACGGAAAAATAGAGCGGCCAGGATTGAGTTTGCGAAGAAACATATTAATTGGACCACTACACAATGGGCAACCGTACTATTCTCCGACGAATTCAAATTTAATATGAACGGTTCCGATGGATTTAGGTTCGACGACCCAGAGGACAGCGTTTTAAGCCACAATATACAAAAGACACAGTGAAATACGGAGGAGGCAGCGTTTTGGTCTGGGGCTGTTTCTCAGGCCACGGCATTGATCCAATTCATAGAATAAATGGAATAATGGAACGATTCGTTTATAGAGACATACTCCAAAATGTAACGCTTTTACATGCAGATGAGAAGATGCCAATTAAGTGGAGGTACCAACATGACAACGACCCCAAACACACATTTAGGTGTGTAAAAGAGTGGTGTACAAAGTAAAATTGAAGTTTTACAATGGCCGGTGCAATCGCCTGATCTCAACCCCATAGAAAATCTATGGGAAATTATAGATCGAAATATAGACCGCGATAGCTGCACAAAATTTGAATGAGCTCTATAAAAATGTGGAAAATACCTGGAATAAAATTTCTCCAGACGTTTTAAATAATTTAGTTGACTCCATGCATCGAAGATGTGCCGAAGTTTTAGAAAGTAATGGATATGCCACAAAATACTTAGTTTTTTCTAGTCCTCAGTAATGTAGTATTGGCTACGTGCTTTAGTTTTGTCGCCTAAGAACATGAAGCTTTACCTATTTTTTTAAATTTTGATTATTTTTAATGAAGAATTCATGTTGTTTTTGTTTTATTTTAAAATATAACT
>JAHXMU010000056.1:1953920-1984058 GCA_019455685.1 Philornis downsi | reverse complement strand
AATGCTCCAAAAGAATCAACTGTAAAGAGATTAATGGATAAATTTCCTGGAGCCACCATATACTGAGAATAACCTTCACAGCGTGAGTATTAGGCCGAGGCAACGATGTAAAAGCATGACCGGGCATTTCCTATGACTTTCTTTGGATTGCTCTAGTGAATCCATTTTTCATCGCCCATCATAATAAATTGAAGAAAACTCTTCCTTTTTGGTCGTTGAAGCAGTTGTTCACAGGCGTCGTTTCGCCTGACGTCCCTTGGCTTCACCTCATAAGGAACCCAATTTCCTTGCTTTTGAAGCTAAAGCTCATCGGGAGCTTCAAAACCTTTACGAGGATGCTGCTTTAAGTTAAACAATGTGTCGCGATTGGTTCCGTCGCTTTAAAGACGGTGATTTTGATGTTGACGACCGTTCGCGTGAAGGAAGATGAAAAACCTTCGAAGACACTGAATTGGCGGCATTGCTTGATGGGGATCCATTTCAAATGCAAGTAGAGCTTGCTTCAGTAATAGGAGTTACCCGCCCAGCCATTTGTAAGCGATTGCATGCGATGAGAATGATTCAAATGCAAAGAACTTGGGTTCCCCTTGAGTTTAGCGTCGTGAACAAATGTTTCAGCGACAAAAAAGGAGGGGGTTTCTCTCATCGTTTTGTAACGGGTGATGAAAAATTGGATTCATTACAGCAATCCAAAGAAAAGAAAGTCATGGGAGCTGCCCGGTCATGCTTCTACGTCGTCGCCTGGGCCAAATATTCACGCTGCGAAGGCTATGCTCTGTATTTGATGGGGCCTGATCGGTGTTATTTATTACGAGCTGTTGAAACCAAGCGAAAACATCACTGGAAATCGGTATCGACTTCAATTAATGCGGTTGAACCAAGCTCTACGCGAAAAACGCCCACAATACCCGGAGAGGTACGAAAAAGTGATTCTTTAGCATGATAACGCTCGTTCTTACATGGCCAAGCCCGTTAAATCCTACCTGAAAACGCTGAAATGGGAAGCCTTACCCTATCTTCCATATTATCCAGATATTACGCCGTCTGACTATTACATGTTCAGTTCGATGGCACACGGTTTGGTTGACCAGCAGCTCCACTTATATGATGACAATGGCTAGATTCGTGGATAGCCTCAAAAGATGAACAGTTTTACCGTAGCGGAATTCAAGCTTTGCCAGAAAGATGGGTGTTTCAATGAATCATTTGTAAACAAGTTTTCATAATAAAGTTACATGTTAATGTAAAAAAAACGGAGAGAACTTAGTTGCGAACCTAATTAACAGCTGACAGCCTTGCCAGGCCGGCGGTTTTGAAACCATTAAATGGATAGCCCTACACTATTGAATTGATTCTTCTAAAATCTTCTTTATATTTCAAATGATTGCGATAAAAACTTACATTTTGCAGTTCCTCAATAGGGATATTGGTGATCCAATACGAAATATGATCAGGTATGTTGACAAATAATCCTTGGTATACTCCAACGCAACATTGAGTGCAACACGCGCGTAGACGGCGGTTTCTCTGTAAAATAAGAGAAGAAAAAAAACTTGATTACAATTTTGATGTAAAAAAGAATATTATTTCAAGATTTATTGCAATAAATTGCTTACAGTAGCCTTGCTGCAATTTGTTTCTGTCGTCTATATTTGAAAACCACTTTGACAAATTAAGGCAAAGGCAGCACATTTGTGTCTTAACATTAGCCGTTCTGTAGTCGGTTTTTCTTCGCTATTGCTTGTGAATGCCATAACTGATAAATAATGAAACGCAAGTATTGTTTCATCAATACAAATTTATCAATATCAATGTCATGTATGTATAAATGTACAAAAGGTCTATCATTTTAACATACTTTAATCCTTACCCTGCCTGTACTCAGGAAAGCACGGCGTATATTGTATTCCTATATTATTTTGCAGCTTTCACAAAGAAATATATTTTTGCGAAGCAGACTAATTTGTTTGTAAATGACCCTAATGACGTCCATTTTCATTCGAAGAAATTGGTTTATTAAATATCTAAATATATTCGTATACGAGTATACTGAATTTGGTGCACTTAATGTGTTATTTGTGTGAGAGGTACTAAAAAAGCCCTGGTTATCCGGTCGGTTTTTTCATTTCCGCCCAGTATTATAATATAAAGCTAATGTCAAAAAACTTAAATTACTGCAGTCTACCATTTAGCGAGAATAAGAGGAAACATAAAATTTCGATAAATCCGTCAATAAGTATAGGAGGTACCATTACAAAACTATTTACAATTAGGTTTACAACTAAGTTCTCGCTGTTTTTTTTTTTTTTTTTTTTAATGTAACTTTGTTATGAACACATATTCACAAATGATTCATTGAAAATATTGCCCGTCGCTAGCTACTACTTTGTCCCCATCTTTATGTCAAAGCTCAAATTCCGTCACTGTAAAACTGTTCATCTTTTAAGGCTATCCACGAATCTAGCCATTCCTTGATGTCGTCATATGAGTGGAACTGCTGGTCAGCCAGACTGTATGCCATCGAACGGAACAAGTGATAATCGGAATATAGCGGATGGGGTAAGACTTCCCATTTCAGTGTTTCCAGGTAGGTTTTAACAGACATGACAACGTGAAGCCAAGAGTTGTTATGCTGAAGAATGACTTTTACGTGTCTCTCCGCGTATTTTGCGCATTTTTCGCACAGAGCTCGTCCCGAATGCATTAATTGAAATCGATACCAATCCACAGTGATGGTTTCACTTGGTTTCAACAGCTCGTAATAAATAACACCGACCTGGTTCCATCAAATACAGAGCATAACCAAGGTGACAACGTAGAAGCATGACCGGGCGGCCCCCATGACTTTTTTTCTTTGAATTGCTGTAATGAATCCAATTTTTATCATCTATTACAATACGATGAAGAAACCTCTTGCCTTTTTGTCGCTGAAGCAGTTGTTCATAGGCGAAAAACAACGCTCAACGTCCCTTGGCTTAAACTAATCCGAAACACAAGTTGCTTGCGCTTGAATCATTCCCAACGCATGCAATCGCATGGAAATGGCTTGGCAAGTTCTACCTGCGTTTGACACAGATCCCCGTTAAGCAATGCCGTCAATTCAGTGTGTTCGGAGGTTTTTCGTCTTCCTTTACGCGAACGGTCGTCAACACAAAAATAACCGTCCTTACAGCGACAGAATCAATCTCAACACGTTGTTTCACTTAAAGCTGCATCTACGTAAACGTTTTGAAGCTCTCGAGGAGCTTCAGCCGCCGTTTTCTTCGATTGAACAAAAAAAATCAATTTTTCCCATATATGACGATTATTTGGTACAAAATCATACATATTCACACAACCAAAAGAATATGACGTCAAATGAAAATCACTATTGTGTCGACGCAGTATGTTTACAATATGCCTAAGCTTGGTTCATGGCGTTTAGGTTATGGCAGAATCGACTAGCACTTACAGCTGGCGTCATCTATTGGCAAACAGCGGACACTTAGTTGTGCACTTAATAAAATTTCTATAAATCGGTCAATGTTAATGTAAAGAAACAGAAGAGGAATGGCAATGCGTTGTATTCGTATGTACAAAATTAAGTTTATCAAGAGCATGATGTACTCCAAATTGGGTCGAATTCAGTGCAATTAAAAATAATTCCATAGCCACTTCACAGCAAATTTAGTGTATACGAGTATTCTTCTGTTTACTACCACGAAATTATCATTAACGTGGTTACTGTGAAAATAGAAAAAACTCTTGGGAAACGCTAGTTAAAAAAAAAAATATGGCAATTTTTCTAGAGGATGGTTCTGTCCTTCCATGGGCACAATTTTCCATTCTGCCCATCTGCGTTTCATATCATAGAAAACTTTGCACTGACTCATCGAAAGATATGTTTTCGTACATACGAGTATCTACATAAGCGATTAGTTTGGACGACTTTCTTGGGCACATTCCAGGTATTCAATGGATATGTTTATTACATTTTTGGTATCGTAGAACGTATTTCTACATCAACGTCAACTTTATTAATTCCCTTTAAACGTACAAAGTTGCTCTTTTTATACTAAAATGACTTATTCTAGAAAATGCTACAATATTTCAGAGAGAACACATATTTACATAATGGGTGCAACAAAGACAAACATATTTACAGAATAGTGTTGTATATCATAGACTTAATTCTAGAATGTTCTTATTTACATAACAAGTGAAAAGGAGATAACAATAGACTATGCAATGGGAGTGAGAGGAACAAACATAACTTACTGTCGTAAACGTAATTCTAGAAAAGTCGCATCCACAGATATAGAGGGAAATACTTAAATGTTCTGGGAGCGGCTATGATGATCTTTCTAGAATATACACTTAGAGAAATTACACTCACATACTACACATTTTACATTTATTTTTTACAAAACAAGTGGTAGTAAAACGTTATTCTACAAATTTTGTCAAACAGCTGAAGAGAGTAATTTATCACAGCTCAATTTTTAGCGTTACTCGAGCTGGAAGATCATGAACCAACTAGAATATCGCCGTAAACCAAAAGCTAATAAGAATCCCATATTTATTTAGTTGTATTTACCATATACAGGGTATCTGTTGGGAAGGTGTACTACTTTGTTTTGCCGCCATTTTGGTAAACATTAGTCTTGACAGTTCATATTTGGCAGTCGTGAAATAGAGACGTGGCAAATTTATTATGGAGAAATGTTCGATAAACGAAAGTGTTTTAATTGTTAAAACATTTTATCAAAATCAATCACCGATTACTGTGTCGATAAGAAAATTACGTGAAATTTTTAGGAGAAACAACGTGCCAACAAGACGCACTATTTATCGTGCAGTAAATGATTTCGAAGAAAGAGGATCTGTAGCTGATAGGGCCAAACATGGACCACAACGTACTGCAAGATCGGCTGAAAACATTACTGCTGCTCAAGAAAGTGTTCAAAACAATCCATCAACCTCAATTCGAAGCCGTGCTCAGGAGCTTGAAATTCAAAGAAAAACTTTGGCCACAATTTTGCACAAGGAGTTGCATTTGTTTCCATTTAAGATTCAGTTGACACAAGAGCTTCTTGCACGAGATCATTTACGCCGCCGTACGTATGTCAATAGGAGGTCACAGCTCGCCCATGACAACCCCGATTTTCATGAAAAATTCATAATGAGTGGTGAGGCACATTTTCATTTGAATGGATAAGTGAATAAACAGAATAGTCGGTTCTGGGCAATGAAAAATCCTCAAATTATTCATCAGTCACCTTTGCATCCATTAAAAGTTACAGTCTGGTGTGCAATTTGGTCAGGAAAAATCATTGGATTTTACTTCTTTGAAACTGAAAACGGCGTAACGATAACTGTCAATGAGGAGCGATATCGTGATATGATTGAAAACTTTTTAACGCCACAACTGCATGTTTTGGGTTTGATTAACATGTGGTATCAACAAGACGGTGCCACATCGCATACAGCCAGGATTACAATGGAATTACTGCGAGACCTCTTTCCAAAACAAGTTATTTCAAGAAATGGTGATGTTGATTGGCCTTCACGGTCGCCTGATTTGACTGCTCCGGGCTTCATTTTATGGGGATATCTGAAAAGCAGGGTTTATGCCAACAAACCAAAAACGCTTGAACAACTCAAATAAAATATTCGTGTTGAAATTAATGAAATAGCGCGTGAAATGTGTGAGAATGTAATGAAAAATGTGCTCAAAAGAGCTCGCATTTGTGAGGCTAACAGAGGCGGACATTTATCTGATATTGTATTCCATACGTAATTGCCGACATTAAATAAAACATTTATCAATATAAGATCCATTCTCTTTCATTTAATCAAAAATTATAAACAAACAAAGTAGTATACCCTCCCGACGGACACCCTGTAGATAAGATATAAATAGTGTTGTTACATTTTTGCCAGTTAAATAAATATGTGGTTCAAAGTTTCATTGTAACAAATTTCTATTACAAATGTTGAAGTGGTAGTCAAGTTAAAAAGCAATAATACAACTTTCAATGCTTGATGACGTTTAATTTACTACACTATTCACAATTTGCTCTGAAAATCCAACGAGGTAAACTCAGAAACATGACAAATTCACAATTATTCGTAGCAAGGCTGGAAAGTATCGGTTTGTCGTTTTGCCCTCCATGGATGATTCAATGATGTTAATTTTAATAGTTATAAAACCTTATGTTTTTTTTTCAATTCTTAGCATGAATTTAACTTTTTAAATAACAATTCATTGTTCTGTAATTCCCTCGAAATTAAACCAGCTAAACTCCAAGAATTTACAAGTTCTTTTTTTTGTTTTTGGGATTTCTCACTCACTTCTGCTACAATGAAATCCCGCACAATAGAATTTTATATTAACGTTTGTCTTTTAACGCTCTGGGTGTTAGTAAATGATATCCCCACAAATGATTTATGTGTCTGTCACGAATCCCTGGGCTCAATTTCTAAGGATTAACGGACGATGGAAAGGCGTTGTAATACCCATGTTTGTTGGTTTATCATGATATACTAAGTCGTACATTTGTATGGCATTAAGAAATTTCTCAGGCCCTTCAGAGCGATTTCAATTATGTGGGATTTTATATTCTATTAGGAGATACATTTTTTTTTGCTTACGAGAATTTTATTATGTAACAAACAGATATGAAACACAATAAATATGGTTATATTTTCGCTTAACAAATTATAAGGTCAGCTGAGGGCAGAATAAATGGTAGCAAAACTGTTTAAGTTTAAAAGGATTTATGGAAAATTTTAACAAAATTAACACGCCTTTGATTAGCAGAAAGTTTGTAAATAAATTAAGAAAAGGAAAGAAAAACCTCCTTCAACTGAGAGTTCTCACGGTCAGACAAATTACTCTAGTTCACAAGGTTATGGACTGGAGCCACCAATAATCTTTCCTAGGGTAATTTGGTGGGCTAAATTCAAATCTGTAATTTGTTTTTCTTTATCACGTTAGGTTTTCGAGATACAAAATGCAATATTTTTATTCGTTTCTTACATAAAACATCATTAGTTTATTTAAAAATCAAAGAATTTTCAAAAGCGAACGGCGTTATTTGAACGCCGTTTGTATTTTGTTGGTTCGGTTTCACGTATTATAGCGCAGCAATAGTCTCCTAGCATACTTTTGTTCCAAAATCCTTGATAATTTCTTTCAATTTTCATTAAATGTTGGTGAGCACGATCCTCTTGTTTGTCTTTCACCGCACCTAGGTTTTGTGGAAAAAAATCTAAATGCGAATGCAGAAAATGCATTTTGAGTGACATTCTTGCACCTAATTCGCAATAATTTTTTAATAATTCAGCAACAATTTATATGTAGTTTTCACTTTTATTGTTTATAAGAAAACTGTTCACGATGCTCTTAAAAAGATTTTCAGGCTGCATATTCTCTCTCCAATAAACATTTTGAAAAATTATCATCATTCAATAGCTTCCTGATCTGAGGGCCAACAAATATGCCTTCTTTGATTTTAGCATACGAAATGCACCATCTTTGTCCAGAGCCTCGACAAAGATCTTAAAAATTCCCAATTTTATGTGCAGCGGCGAAAGAAGAACGTCATTTGGATCAATTAATGGTTTATTTGAAATGTTTTGTTTTCCTGGTGAATTCTCAGTTCTTTTTGGCCACTCTGTTCTGACGAAATGATGACATGTAGCGCGATTATCCCATAGACAAAGGAAACAATAATATTCTGTGAAAGTTCCTTGCATACCAGTCCTATTCTTCCAACCTAACATTCACCACATACAAAGCAGAAATTGCTCGAATCAGTAACACACGATCTCCCTGATATGCTTGAATGCTACGGTTATAAAGATTTAGAATGAAAGGTGGACTTCTGTCAAATTAATAAGCGCAAAATTGTAGTGTCAGTATTGACTGTTTTACAGTAATGCCAACATATGATAGCAAATGAACAAGACGTGATAGCCCAATTTTTATGCCGTAAACGTAAACAGTAAGAAAAGATTTTTATACGCACATAATAAGAAAGTCCAAGATCATCAATCTTCTACGTTTTCTTTCCAATTGGTTACATCAACGCATGATGACGATATTTTCACCAAATTTTTGTCTGCAGTCTTCTGTGAAATGCAACAAAACTAAAAACAAATTGTTACATGAAAAAATTGTTGATCGGTACTAGTAATTTTGTGCCAGATCCGAACTGTAAGTTAGATGCGTAAAAATCTCCCAACCAAAGCTCACGCAGCTTGTGACTAGTCACTACTGTATGGCCTGACGTTGTTCCGATGGAACACAACTCATTTCCTATTGGCTAAAATTGGCCACTTCTGGGCTATTGTTCTAATTGTATATGAGAGTAGATAAGAGTTTGGCCATAGAACATAGCAGCCCATAGTCCAACACGCAACAAAACCTTCCTGGCCATCACTCCTGGCTTGGTTATCGTCTGAGAGGTTTAATCATTGTTCGATTAAAATCATTTTTAAAGTTGTCGCAAGCAATTCACTTTTCATCACAAATCACTATCCGCTCGAAAAATGGCTTGATTTTTTGCGACTCACCAATAATTCGCAGGTGCACATTCGGTCCATGACGTTTGGTTTTTTTTTTCTCCCTTAGCTGTGTGACAATCATATATTGAATTTAGTTTTATGTACAGCCTGATTGTACATAAAACTTGATTCTTTATGTAATGTTTAAATTGTGAGTAATCAAAACAGTGCTTACATAGCTGTCGCACTTGACGTCTTGCATTAGTTTATCAACATCTTTGACAATTACCTTTCCGAAGCTTGCTGAATCATTGACATCAAAATTAACGTATTGAAGTCAACAAATCCAATTATAGTATCAGGACCACAAATATTATTTAGACTTTAAGCTGCCTGGCTTGTGTTTTTACTTTTGTGAAATAAAAATTATAAATTATGAGTCAAGCAATCACAAAGCTGCCTAAATAGTCTCTAAAGTACGAAATCTAAACTTCTTACATCTACCATCCATCCATCTACCCTCCAATGATCATACTCCTAGCATGCGAGATATAGTTTACTAAAATCATACATAGGGTGATTTTTTAAGATTTAAGTTTTTCAAGTTGGCAGCACTGGTTGGTAATGGCGTCCAAACGTCATCTGTCAAAGTCAAAAGTGTACAGTATACTCTGCCATTTCATCATGGAAAGACCAATATCGACCTGCTGAATCAACGATTTGTGGTTTTATCTCCAAATTTCGCATCAAATTTACTTTGTTGGATATAAAGTCATCGATTCGTATAGCAGCCGTAGCTGCCAGTATTAACGACGATCGTGAAATCTCAGCGATTGGTCGTGTATTACTCAACTACAAGGAAAATTTTATACGTCGATTTGGGTTTGAAAGCCTATAGAATTCAACTCACGCAAGAATTGAAGCCGAATGATCTACCACAACGTCTAATTTTTTGTGAATGGGCCTTACAAAAGCTCAATGAAAAACCGCTGTTTTATCGAAAAATTGTGTTCAGCGATGAGGCCCATTTCTTGCTGAATGGATACGTACACAAACAAAACTGTCGCATATGGACTGATGAACAGCCACATGCCATACATGAATTACCGATGCATCCCGAAAAAAACGACAGTCTAGTGTGGTTTATGGACTGGTGGCGTCATCGCTTCATTTTGCTCAAAGACGACCGTGGAAGAAACGTTTCCGTCAACGGCGAACGATATCGAGTCATGATATGCTTTTTTTCACAATTGGCTAAATTGAACTTGGTTGACATGTGGTTTCATCAGGACTATCCAACGTGCCACACTGTTCGTGAAACAATGGATATGTTGAGGGATGAATTTAGTGGACAGTTTATCTCTCGATTTGGCCCTGTGAGTTGGCCGCCAAGATCTTGCGAGTTAACGCCTCTTGATTATTTCTTGTGTGGTTATGTCAAGTCATTAATCTATGTGGACAAGCCGAACACTATTGAAGCCTTACAGGATAACATAACACGCGTTATTCGTGGAATACAGGCCGAAATGCTCGGAAAAGTGGCCAAAAATTTGACCTTCCAAAAGGACATTTTTAGACGGAGCCACGGAAAACATTTACAAAAGGTTATCTTTAAAAATTAAATGGCAAAGACCAATTTATCGATTCCAATAAAAAATTTTAATAAATAATGCAAATTTGAGTGTTTTATTCGATTTTAAAAAAACTACGATTGAAAAATCACCCCTTAACAGAAAAATTTTGGATTTCTTTGTTCTGTACCTTATACATTTCGTTTGAAAATTCTACTCGATTTTCAAAATTATAGACATTATTTAAGCGGAAATTTGGCAGACTCTTTATAATTACAATGTTTGGCAATTATCTGTACAATATTGAAATTGTATGCCCAATATTCGAAACCACATTTTGTTTAAACTGGGGGTGAAGGAAGTAAGCAATTATTTGTTGAAGAGAAATGAAAGACGGGGATTAAGTATTGCGTTAAGACAAAACTGGAGATTTATTTGGGTTATCTCTATTCGTTATCTTTATTCTTTCTGTCGCTTGAGATTCAGAAAAAGAACAAACTCAAGCAGGAAAGTAGCAATTTTAAACAAAACTGGTAGAATAAAAAATGGCTGTAAATTAAAGCTTTACCATACAGTGCAGTCATTAGATTAATGTCCATTAATTCAAATAAAATAAGACATTCGATGAGACTCAATTCTGGGATAAACACATTTTAGATTCCATTTATTTAAGATTTTCTGTGAGAATTTTAATTTATAGAAATTTCTAAGCAAATCTGAATTTTAATTAAATTATATGAAATTTCATTGGACATTTCGAAAGCAAACTGAAATCATCTATTTTGAATAGAGGATAAAAATAGCTGTTAAAACTAATTCTCTTCCTAGACGTCTTCTAAAAGAAATGAAAGCAAAAAATTTTAATTTGGATGGAGATTCTTCTGCAAAAAATTTCATTATACTGTAATTTTTTTTCTTTTTTTTTTTAATTCAATTTTTTGATAACCTTTTGTAAATAACAGTAATGACGCTTTAAAACTACGGAATTATTCAATTTGTTTAAGATCTGTTTCTGTGACATGAGACTATGAAAATTTTCAGTATATGGTTTACTTTGAAAATGCGAAGGAAGAAGTGTTTTAGAGATAAATTTTCAAAAAAAAAAATAAAAAAAACACTAGTTTTTTGTACGGTAGACTTTTGAATCATTCGAACTGCAGTATAGCGTGGCGCATAAGTAAAGCTATGATTTGATCAGTGAATACTTTTTTTGTTTAAGTCTTCTTTTCGTCTCTTTACAGAATTAACTAAATAATACTTGGGGCATTTATGATGGAAAAGCTCAAAACATAACAAAGAAACAAAGTTGTTCAATTTTACTTTGAACGTCAGCATTCGATTATTCAGATCATATCGAAATTTCTTTCATGTTCAAAATGCTCCTAACGCTCCAACAATTTACCGATTGGTTCAGCGTTTTGGGCAACAAGGGGCTGTCAATGACCTCCCGAGTGCTGGAAGATCTCGTGCAGTTCGAAATGAAGTGACCATTGCTTGCAAGTATTGAGGAAAACCCCGAAACTTACACCAGGCGAGATGTCTAGGCAGTCTTTGCAAAGAATTTTACATATGTTACATCTTTTCTCATATAAGATGCAATTGCTTCACGTATTAAAACCAAATGACGCAAAGAACGTATTCAATATAGCCGCCGTTAACGTTACTTATGCGCCATCCTTTATAAGACCTGACACAGTCATGCGGAATATTTAAATTATTGTTTATCATACGTCTCACTGGAACTATTAAAATCAATATCGTTACGTATGAATAATATTTAATATTTAATTTTATTTTATATTGGGCTAAAGGCTACAATTAATAATATTCATACGACATGCGTAAGGAAATTTTAAAAATGTTGCAACTTTGAAATCTCATTATACTCGTGCGTATACCTTTTCTAATCAATTTAACCTATATATGCACCGAAGTATGTCCATCCATTTGTTAAGAAAATTGCTGCAAATTCTGCAAAAATTCGCGATTATTATTCAATTTTAATATTCATTATTATTTATTATACTACTGTGTCCAAGCAGAGGGGCTGTGGGGCTCAAATATACATATATTCATATCATATTACACTGCCCGAATTGAAATTGAGGCCGTTGTGTGAAAATTCATATCAGTTTCAGTAATTTATGTTTATATGGTATTTACAAGAACTACAAAATAATCTCCGAGTATTAAAATTATATTATTCATATGCCACAATGTCATCATTCGTATTAATTATACTTTCATTTGAAGGAGCGAAGGTATATACGAGTATAATTAGACGAAACAACAAAGTAGCATACAGAATGAGTATATTAAAATACCACGCGTCTTTTGATCAAATGCTTGTCTTAAAGATGTTGCCAAAACTTTTATGAAAACCCCTAAAACGAAATAATAAAAAATGTAGAGAAGACAAGCTAAATGTTGTCATAAAATTTATACAGTTTAAACTGAGGTACATCAATTGTTATGGCGTTTTATAAGTTGAAATTTAACAAATGCGATCTTCATTCATACTAAATGTTTAAAATTCAATTCAATTCAATTTATTTAAAATTCAATAAACAATTTTTTCAAATTCGAAAACGTATAGGAAAACAAATTTATAGGTCAACATAATTTCCTTTCTTTTTTTGCCAATAAATCCAATTACCTAAAGATAGAAGCATAAACATTAGTATTATATATACTATTACAGTATTCAAATGGTTACGACCAGAGCCAGTAAGACATCCTTTCTCAAACCTAATTTTTTATTAACAGGTTATTTTCTTGCTTGCTATTTAAAATCATAATGTTGTCAATTACGAAATACGCTTTGTTAGCTAATGATTGGAAAAAAGTTCATATTTAATACGAATAATGCCATTGTGGCGCATGAGTAATATAATTGTAATACTGGGAAATTATTTTGTGGTTCTTGTGAATAACATTTAAACGCAAATTATTGAAATTCACTCTACGCTTCTTTCCCAACGACCACAGTGTCAATTCGGGGAGTGCAATATGATATGAATATATGTTTATTTGAGCCATGCAGCCCTTTCGCTTAGGGACAGTAATATAATGAATAATAATGAATTTTAAAATTAAATAATACCCGCGATATCATGTGAAAAATTATCCACAATTTGCTGGAAATTTCCAACTGGATGGACAAACCTTAGTACATGCACGCCAAATTGATTAGCAACTGTATGCGTAGAATGAGATATCATGGTTTTAATATATTTAAAATTTACTCAAGCATATCGGATAAATATTTTTAATTATGAACTTAAGTAGCAATACTGAGAAATTGTTCCGTGATAATATATGAATGAAATTTATTGACATTTTTCATAAGCTTCGGTGCAAAATATATTTAATATTAATTTAAAATTTCCGCAAAATTTTTTATTGTAACTCATGACCTTCCATGGTTAAAGCCAGTTTAAATTGAAATAATATTCATACGTAGCGATATTAATTTCAATAGTTCCAGTGAGACATATGTACGTATAATAAACAATAATTTCCACATTTCGCATGACTGTATCAGGTCTTACGTGTAATTTAATAAAGTAAAAGGTGGTGTTGCTTAATTCACAACATCAAGGCGCGTAGTTAAAGTGATTGAATGGTCTACTTTTCGAAAAACTAGTTTTGGTTTATTTCAGAAAAGGTATATCTCTTAAACACATCTTTCATCGCATTTTCGAAGAAAACGACACATTTAAAACGGTTTCGCTTTTCACAGTTTCATGTCACAAAAACACATCTAAAAGTAAATTGAATAATTACATGTTTTTATCTAAATTTTTATCTAAATTGCTACAAAATTGTTACAAAAACAGTAAATGGTAATTTGAAAGCTATAATCAAAAGGCCAAGCCACGTTTGATCCGATACGACTACGATATTTCAGAGAGAATACATATTTACATAGTCCTGCCACATGTTCTGTTACACAATTTCGAGCGCTTATCGTTGAAAACTTCTTGCGGGAATAGAACCTTTAAATTTTTTTTTCAGAACACATGCACTGATTAGTGAAGAATACTAGTCAGTTTGGTTTCAGTTTGCAATCTATTAACACGGAGTGGGGCGTTAAAAAGAATCGAGTCGGCGTAATAGCGTTGCATAAGTGCGGAAAGAGTGCTGGCCAAATTTTCGAGTTGCTAAAACCACTTGAAATATCAAGAATGTTCGTTTATCGTGCTATTGCTCGCTTCGGCGAATTGTCTGGAGTAGAAGACAGGCCAAAAAGTGGGCGGCCGCGCGTTGTCCGTAAGGGGATTTCTCCGAATTCTTTCACACACTGCCGTACGAGGTAGTAAAGCCAGTGCGTGAAAGAATTCGGAGAAATCCCTTTAGAAAGCAGAAAATCATGTCCAAGGAATTGGATATATCAACCAGATCCATGTCTAGGCTGATTCGGGATGATCTGCATATGAAAGCCTATCGTCGGTCCACGGGGCATCTTCTAACTCCTCAGCTAAACAAAAAAAATTAGGCTGGAAAGATGCAAGCGACTTTTGCAGTGGCACGAGGACAATGGCCATGAAAACATTCTGTTTACGGATGAGAAAATTTATACCGTGGAAGAAGTTTTCAAGAAACAAAATAGCAAGATTTATGCCACTTCATCTAAGGAAGCGAAAAAAGTTGTTTCAAGGGTTCAACGTGGCCATCATCCCTCTTCCGTAATGGTTTGGTGGGGGGTCTCCCACCATGGTGTCACATGCCTCCATTTCTGTGAAAAGGGCGTAAAAACTGGTGCAAAGGTTTACCAAAAAGATGTGTTAGAGGGTGTTGTGAAGGGTTTGACCAATACCCTTTTTAATGGACGTAGATGGATCTTCCAACAGGACTCTGCTCCTGCGCACAAAGCTAAAACCACGTAGGAGTGGCTCAGAGTCAATATTCCTGGCTTTATAGCAGCAGAAGATTGGCCATCAGGGAGTCCAGATCTCAATCCACTGGATTATGCTTTGTGGTCAGAATTGGAGAATATGGCTTGCAAGACTCCCCACAGAAATTTGGGAAGCCTTAAAACAGCATTAAGCATTAAGCAGCGTCCTAGATCTCCATGGAAATCGTACGTGCGGCTATAGCCCAATGCCCACACCGTTTGAAAGCTTGTGTTAAAGCAAAAGGCGGCCATTTCGAGTGAATGCAATTTTTTTTTAATAACCAATATTGTCTTCTAATATATAAAATAATTTTGAATACAATATGAATATTGTTTTTTTTATCGCGTTTTATATTTGTAACAGAACATATGGCAGGACTAGGTACATAATGGGTGCAACAAAGACAAACATATTTACAGAATAGTGTTGTTTATCATAGAGTTAATTCTAGAATGTTCTTATTTGCATATCAAGTGAAAAGGAGATAACAGTAGACTATATAATGGCAGTGAGAGAAATAAACATAACTTACTGTATTAAACATAACTCCAGAAAAGTCCCATTTAAATCTACAGAGGGAAACACATTACATATATCATACTTGAATGTTTCGGGGAGTCTGGGGTTTTGATGATCTTTCTAGAATATACACTTAGAGATATTACACTTACATACTACAGTATGTCATACAATTTCTCCAAGCTACTTCACAGCAAAATGGAAAGAAGATCGGCCGGCAGCCCCGAAAAATTACCTGAAAACTGGGCTTCTAAATGTGAGATTTTATCCTCAGAACCATTTTTTCAATGCCGCAAGATCTTTTCTTAGTCACAACGTTTTAATATAAGTTGAATAGTACTGCAGTCATTCTTAGTAGAATTATTTTAGATTTTCTGTGGCTAAAATAAGTTTCAAATAACTAAAAAATTTATGAAGAAAGGCAAAAAAAAAGCTTGAAGCCAAATCCAATATTTGCCCGTGGAACAGATTGAAAAAACGCTAAATTGGCAATAATGTTGATGATTTCCAACTCGATTGAGCGATTCTCGTCTCTCTGTCTAGCTGGTAGGCGTGATAAACTCCGTGAACATTTATGTAACTTATTAAGACTCCACATATTCCATTCCACTCCATATTTTTCCACATTAATGCCGGTTATTGTAATTGAAGTGCATTAACCTTCTGGTATCTCATTCACAAATTGACCGACTTTCCGAAATTCAAATTTTCTCCCTTGTAAAATTGATCTATTAATTATGTTTTTTTTCAGTTACACTAAATTTAATCAAATCTAGTACGTATTCAGATTTTGCTAAAATATAGTCTAAGAATGAAATTAATAGTAAAACATGAGCAAAATAGAGCAGTAACAGTTGAATGAAAAGTAAATATAAATAAATTGTAAAATAATTAAGATAAATAAATTTAGTTAATTTGCATGGAAGATTCTAGAGAGGACGTAGTGTTTCTGTTGATATTTTCAGAATTTTTCCAGCATTATTACGCAATATAACTGATGAGAATTTATGTAACTTCAGGGTGCAAATTTCGATAAATCGGCTACCTTGCGAGTTTATGGAGTTATCATAATAGGTGTGTCAACATTATCCATTTTTGTTGTCAAAACTTGATCCACCAAGCGCATGATACATAGCAAATTTATTTGAATTGATTACAATCTATTGAAAGATATGGAGGTAAGAATGTATGAATTAAATTTGTCATTTATACGAGTGTTACCAGAAGGGTAGAAAATTGTGAGACAATTCAATGGCTCAAAACCTAGACTACTACAGTCGACTAATTAGAAATTACAGAGAATTGATTGAATTTCGACAAATCGTTTAATTTATATGGAAGATATCAGAATGGGTGTGGCAATGTGTTCTCTTTTCATTCTGATATCCTACCTTTCATGCAAATGAATACCAAAAATATAACTAAATGTAACTACATAAAAGAAATGAATACGTATGTAAGATCGGAGAGGTGAAGTTAATTGGTGCATTTTTTCCAAATTTTACACAAAATTTGGATCGAACCATATTGCAGATGAGGAGTTACAGCGATGAAATTGAATTTCGGAAAATCGTTCGATTTGTATGAGAGGTACCAAAAGGGATCGGCCGATATACCCCATCTACAATCCTCGGCAACTATCTGGGAAAATATCAAGCTGTACCAAGTTTTAACATAAAGATTTACGGCAGTTATCGTGCCCAACAGACCGGCAGACGGACATCGCTCAATAGGCTCAACATGTCATGAAGCTCATTTTGTAAAGAGATAAGCGGTATTGAAGTACCGCTTTCTTCAGGGTATTTCATTTTTGCAAACAGATGAAGGTATACGAAAATTTGTTCGTTTCATTATTCATTATGTTTTCATATCCTAGTGAAAGAACAAAAATTATGATAACACAGCAGCGTCATCACTACCGTCCATTGGCTCATATAGTAGTGTTTAGTTAGTTAGTCCATTCGATACCATACTAAACATGTGACAGAAGAAATACACATACATAAATATGGAAAATATCATTTGGGACCATATTTAAGTACTGCAGCAAGTAAAGGGATCCATTTAGTGGTTTCGAAACTGCCCGTTTGGCAAGGTTATCAGCTGTTAAATACCTATCATCTGAAGTGTTATTTATTTAGTGAAAGGTTTGCCATTTACGAATATGGATTGTTTAACAATACCTATCATCTGAAGTGCTGTTTATTTAGCGAAAGGTTTGCCATTTATGTATATGGATTGTTTAACAATACCTGTCATCTGAAGTGCTATTCATTTAGTGAAAGATTTTGCCATTTACGTATATGGATTGTTTAACAATACCTGTCATCTGAAGTGCTGTTTATTTAGCGAAAGATTTTGCCATTTACGAATATGAATCTTTTAACAATTATGATTATGGTCGTCGTAATTGGCCTACAGTGCAAGAAATTGACAAAATTATAAAGAAATCTGAAGAGACTGGAAGCGCTACAGATGTGGTCAGGTCTGTGCATTATTGCAATGTACGCACTGTAAGTGAAATTGGGCCCATCTTAGGGCTTATCATGGCGTATTTTGCATTTGAATATGCACCGGCAATCAACATATCCACGGCATTGTGACTCTATGTGAGTCCAACTCACGCAACAATTAATGCCGGCTGACCATTCACAATGCCATAGATGTGCTGATTGGGTACTACAGCAGCAGGCTTTTAATGCTGATTTTTCGAACAAAATTTTTTTCGGCGATAAAGCATATTTCTCGTCACATATGCGGCTCGAGGAACCCAGAAGAGATCGTGGAAAAGCCATTGCATCCGGAAACAGTGACTGTTTGGTGCGCATTATGGTCTGGAGTTGCCTTTGGCATTGAATTTCAGAGCGTATTCAATTCAGAGCGCAATGACAGTAGGATAATCGACTTTGTTTTGGCCTGCAATTGAAAGTTAAGAACTAGACGTTACGACAAGACGCCACAAGCTACACAACACAACCTATTTTGGTTTTATTGTATGAGAAGTTTCCAGAAAGCGTAATTTCACTTTTTGGTGACTTTAACTGGCCACCAGAATCATGCGATTTGGCGCCGTTAAACTGTTTTTGTGGAGCTACGTCAAAGATTGTCATTATGGGGATAATTCGCAAACATTGGAGCATTTGAAACCCAACGTTCGTCAGGTTATCGCCAAAATACCGCCCGAAATGTATAAAAAAAGTGATCGAAAATTACCTTAAAAGAATCCACTGCTGCAACCAATCCAGAGGCGGTCATTTAAATTAGATTATATTTCGTATATAATGGCAAAGTCCAAGCACTATAACGAAATTAAAGTTTCATGGAATTCATAGCCTTTTATGTGTGTTTTATTTAACTTTACTTTTGAAACCAAAGAATGCACAACCGGTTATTATCATTGACAGTGACAAGTGATTCTTTTTTTTTTTTTATTTTCGATGTCGCCGGTGGCACAAAGTGTCGCAGTAGAGCGTTGTATACTTAGCTTCCTTTTTAGTCGTTACCGTTGTAATCATAATTATCACATCAGATACCAGCATTGGCAATTGTGTCTGTTCTTGTGTGTGTGTGTGTGTTTTTTTTTTTCTTTTGTTCTTTCGTTTCTACTTTCAACTTTATGTTTGTCTTTCGTTTGTTTCTAAATGTTGCCATTTCCTTTCATTTCCATTTTTTCAACTCAGTTGTGGGCGTTGAGAACTGTATTATTGTCAGTGTAATTATCGCAATTAATGCATGTTCATTTCCAGGAACCCCGTTTCTGCTCATCATCAGCATCAATTAAAAAGTTCGTAATAAATATTGACAATTTCGCTTTGCCATTAAAAGCAGAGGGCAGTGCAGTTTGCAATATATGGCATCTTTTTTTTAATTTTAATACATATGAATTCGTATAAATGCAAAAAATCTTCAATAGTATTCATTCCTCTTATTTAAAGTGACAAAAGCTCTTATGTCTTCCATTATGGTCTATCATTATAACGCCTATTTTATGCAAGAAAGTGACAGCTCAAATTTACCAATTCTACCGAAGAGCAATTTAAAGGTCTGAAGCCAAATAAGGCCTTCAATGTTATACCGAAATAATGATTTCCTTTCTACCATGTTGGCAATCATGATCTGGTTGTTACAGTTAGTATATGGGTGGTGTTGCCTTTAACACAATCGAGTTTAAAAATCAAAGTTAGATTTTCTGTGATATTTGCTACTCAAAAGTCAAGAGAAATTATAAAGGGTGTCCCAACAAGAACGCAAGATTTAAATGACAGATGCAGCAATTGAATTGTTTCTCTGGCTGTATGACATGTGGCGCCATGTTGTTGAAACCACATGCCCTCCACATTCCTCTAGGCACGAAAAAACTGGATACCATTTTACGATACCGAACACCATTGACTGTTTGCGCTTGACATGCCTCATTTTCATAAAAAAAAGGTCCAATTATTCCTCCAGCCCAAAATCTACACCACACAGTGACACGTTGAGGATCCATTTGCTTCTCGTGAATCACTCGAGGATTTTCCTTACCCCACATCCGACAATTCTGCCTTTTGACGAAGCCGTCAAGATCGAAATGGGCCTCGTCACTGAAGATGATTTTATCGGCAAAATCAGCATTTTCATGTTGTCTCTCCAATACCCAATTAATGAACTCCCTTCGCTGTCCATGATCAGCTGGCTTCAGTTCCTGAGTCAATTGAACTTTGTATGCATGAAGATGCAAATCTTTCGTCAAAATTCGCTGTATAGTGGATTTGGAGACACCAATTTGTTGAGCGCGGTGTCGAATTGAGGTGGATGGAGTTTAAGCGACATCATACATTACAGCTGCGACATTTTCGACATCGCTAACAGACCCAGTTTTGGCAAATTTGTCCATTAACCTCTTTACAGCTGACTCTTTTGGAGCATTATTGTGACCCTGAATTGATCGCAATTTGCTAGCTGTAGCCGCAAAACTTTCACCATTTTGGTAAAACAATTTCACAATGAGAATGCGTTGTTCATTCGTGTAGCGCTCCATTTTTACTAACCTCGTACCTTCTACTAGCAAACAATAACGATTGTTCAAATGTCAAACAATGACACTTCGAACGGCGACAAATTAAAATCTTGCGTTATTGTTGGGACACCCTTTACAATACTTTCAGACTTTACCATAAAAATTTGTTTTCAATTAAATTTTTAGCATCCTTTATTACATACCGATTATCTCATATATCCAGATTATATACCGATTAACTTCTTATTTCTGAACAGGTTTTTCTTCATACTTTTTTGCCTTTAATAATCATACCTTCTTTAAAATCATATTATCTGTTTATTTATGTTTATTATTTATACTTAATTTATTTATATTTAATTTTTATTACGTATTTTTTGTAAACTTATGATATTGAGCAGATTAAATCTAATAGATAAATTGTTGCATATTGTAATTTACTTATAATTGGCCGGAAGGCTTTAAATTACTAGCCAACAAATAAATAAATAAATATGGAAAATTGAGCATTATAAGAATTCAAATACTAGTAGAGATAGATAGATATGTGGGCTTCCAACTCTTTAATGTTCACGAACGAGTTGCATACAAGCTAAAATGAAAAATCGCCCTCAAAAGATAGACGAAACATTTTGTCAAAAAATTACTAAAAATTGGTTAATAAAGCCCAGGATATTTGTTATGCATATACATTTATTGTGTCATATTCCATTTAAGTAATAAACTTGTCTATAAATTTGCAAAACCACGAACTGGTGGATAATTTCATGCACATTGATATCGAAGAGACTCTCACATTCAGTGAGCTAGCATGCATTATGTTATTGAGACTTCTTATCTTAACCTAAAGCCTTATTCCCATTCCCATTCAAGTTAACATTCCCGTACCTCTATTAAACCCAAAAAAGTCTTTGAAAACATCCGTATGTCTGTTTTCACACATCCATTTGTTGTTAACTTAACGTTAGCTTCATTCCACACTTGTAATTTGCTGATGAATCAAAACCAATAATTGCCATCCTCTTCACACAACTCTGAATTTCCTTTGTTTTGCTTTGTTTTTTGCTGGCACCATCGACTCCTTCAGCCAAAATACTTCGTTCTCACTTAGCGTCTTTTTAGCATTAGCTAAGGGCAAAATCGTCAAATAACCGCAAGAGATGAAGTGAATGCTAGAGAAAAGTCGAGAAATCATATAAACATAAACGTTTGGAATTCTAATATTTTATGAGATAATTTTCTTCTTTGTCTCCTTTGTCTAAGGACATTTGTGAAACGTGTTCGGTTGGTGGTTCTGGAAATATTCGTGTTTGCAGTCATTTCTGAGATTTATGTAGATTTATTTGTCCATGCACTGCTACAAATTTGACATACCATAACTAATTTGAGGAATGTTGATTGTACACTTTAAGTTCCCTACTCCACAACAGAGAGATATGAAAGCTTTCGAGAAATAATATAATAACTTTAAAGAGTACTCATGTAGGTAGGGAACTACGGGTGTGATAAAAAAAAAAACACTTTTTTCAAATTTCGTGAGTTACGTATATTCGATTTTCGCATTTTTTTTTCTGTTGGTACACATGTCTGTTATATATCTGATATCTGACAATATCAGCCATTTTGAATTGTCAATCTGTTTTTGACAGATAAAAAGGTAAGTCGTGTTTTGGTGCACTCTTCTATTTTTTACTATTCGAAAAAATGGATCAAAGAAACTGTATTAAGTTTTGTGTAAAAAATGAAATTAAATGTGCAACAATATTCGAAATGTTGACTTTGGCGTTTGGCGAGTCTACTATGAGCAGAACACAAGTTCAATTGTCGTATAACCGGTTTAAGGAAGGCCGAGAAGATGTCAATGACGATGCCCGTCCTGGTCGCCCGAGCACGTCAACAACCGGTGAAGACATTGAAGCAGTGAAGAAAATGATTTCAGATAATCGTCGAATCACTATTAGAGAGGTTGCCGATGATATTGGCATATCGTTCGGTTCATGCCAAGCAATTATTACGGATGTTTAGGCATGAAACGTGCGGTAGCGAAGATTGTTCCAAAAATGCTAAATTTTGAGCAAAAACAACGTCGCATGGACATTGCTCAGGAGCTGTAGAATGTCTTCAACGACAATCCAGATTTCCTCAAAAAGGTCATAACTGGTGGCGAATCATGGGTGTATGGGTGACTATGACATTGAGACCAAAGCCCAATCATCCCAATAGAAGCGTCCAGAAGAGTCAAGACCGAAAAAAGCACGTCAAGTTCGCTCAAATGTGAAGGTTTTGCTCACTGTTTTCTTCGATTGCAATGGCGTGGGTATCATGAATTCTTTCCACAAGGTCGTACGGTCAATGAGGAATACTACCTTGAAGTTATGCGCCGTTTGCGCGAAGCAATTCGTCAGAAACGCACAGAATTGTGGAAACCCTAATCACGGATTTTGCACCCTGATAACGCACCAGCTCACACATCGATGATTGTGCGTGAGTTTTTGGCCAAAAACGAAACCACAATCATGCCTCAACCACTGTATTCACCAGACTTGGGCCCCGCTGACTTTTTCCTCTTCCCAAAACTGAACACACCGATAAAAGAAAAATCGAAACAGGAGCTGTTGGCGATACCAAAAAGCGCGTTTCAGAAGTGTTTCGAGGATTAGAAGGAACGCTGGCACAAGTGTATGTATTAAATCTGAGGGGGACTACTTTAAAGGAAATAAAATAGGAATTGATGAATAAATAAATACTTTTTGGAAAAATTTAAAATAACCGTTATTTGTTGATCAGTATCAATATGTGATTATATTTAATAAGCAATCTATTGAACGTAGTTAATCCTTCCCATTAATTGAAATTTTGGAAATTAAATGAAACTTATAAAGCAAAGTAAATTATAAATTATAAATTGAATTAAATTTAATTAAATTGTATTGTTTCGAATAAAAATTGCAATATATCAAATTGCCGCTCTCAACATGCGAATAAAACCTGAAATAATGTAAGTTAACCGTTATCTTTTCCTCTCCTCCAGTACGAAACCCCCTCGTAACTATACACATCGCGTTAAGAACCTAAGTTCTTCCACAAAACCTTCAATCTCTCCCACGGAAACTAAGTTCTAAATAAAATCTTCAGACCAAATCTGACAGATTTACACAACCTTGCATTTACATTTTTTCACTATCTCTATATTGACTATCATGTCATTAAAATCCTTTCCAGTATTGAAATGTTGAAGTACACACAATATCACACATTTTTTACTTATTCATAAACAATTCATTTGTTAAGCAGTTACAAGTTTTAATAAAAAGGAATCCATTATTTTTGCATAATATTGAAGACTTTATTTAGTATAGTTAGGTCAAATATCCATCGTTTTGTTCGATAAATTTTTGTAATTTTTAAGTTAATTCCACAACGCCTTTCTCAAAGAAGCCGTCGTATCACTTTGCAAACAGAAAAACTGGGCATACGTTTTTCAGAACCTTTTCTTAACGCGAGTTTCGGAAATTTTTCTTTATGTGAATTTTCCACTATCAAAAATATTTCCATAATCACCTGGTGCCGTATCCGGATTATAAGGTGGCTACAAAAGAGACCCCCGTCTAAACACCCGGAGTTTCTAGTGAGTCACTATCGATGTGTGTGGTTTGGCGCCGTCTTGATGAAAAGCAATTCTTCTATTATTAGCCAAAGCCGACTGCTCCTTCAGATGATTCCCTTGTTGATAGTAAAGGTTCAAATTAGGAGCAGCCCACAGTAGATGATTCCGAACCAATGCCATCAAACACGCGGTAAAACCATTCTGATCATCAATCCTGGCTTGGACACCGTTTTTGCCGTATCACCGAGGTTCTACAACAACCGTTTTCACCTGACGTCGCAAATTTTTCATTAACAGTCGCCTTTCACTTCAGAAATGAATAAATTTTCTTGCGATTGGCTGATGGATATTCCGAACACGAGTTTTTTTTTCAGGACGCGAGTTAGCGTGTGGCAGAAATACGTGCAGCTTGTTTCTGTATCCAACATTATTCACATATTTCCAGATAGATTTTGTGAGCAAAGCTTAGATTTTAGGCAGCCGAAACAGTGCTTACTAGACGATTTCTATTATTCTGTCGACATTTTGGACAATCAAACTTCCAGAGGGTGATGAGTTTTCGACATCAAAGCCGACTGCCGGTAGGAAATCGAGGAAACAAAATTGCACATGATTGACTGTTGCAGCACAAGGACTTTAAACCATGCCTTCCACATTTTCAGGCGCCTGGCTTGCGTTGTCGTCATTATCGAAGAAAAACAATAAAATATTTTTTATTTTCCCGTTACTGGTGTTCATTTTTGATGGGCGCTCAAATAAACTGGATCAAGTAATCACAAAACTGCTTTTGATTATGAAATCTCGTCTTTCTAATGACATTTAGCGTAACACAATCGCACTTGTACAATGCGAGATACCGGACACATCTATTGGGAAAAATTATGGATTTACTTTTACTATACCCTACAATACGAGCGCGGTTCCAAAACTAGCCGACCTAACCAAGAAGGCACAAAAAAGTTAGGAGAAATTTTTTTTTTGTTTGTTAATACCTATACAACTTTTCCAGGGATATTCAATAGCTTCTATACCCTGTTTATAGTAAGAACTGTCAAACTCCTTAAAAAAACCATCGACCGCAGACTCCAACTCTTTATTGTTGACAAATCTTTTACCGCCGGACCATTTTCTCAAGTTTGCAAATAAAAAATAGTCCGAGGGAGCTAAATCTGCTGAATAAGGTGCGTAATGAAGCAATTCGAACTTTAATTCATTAATTTTGGCCATCGCAATAGTGGATGTGTGAACTGGAGCATTGTTTTGACGAAATAACTCTTTCTTTTTCGCCAAATGCGGCCTTTTTTCATCACCTAAACGCTGCAATAAACTAGAATCATTTCTGCATTTGATGATTTTTCCTTTCTAAAGATAATCAATATAAATAATTCCATGCTTAAACAGACGCCATGATCTTTCCTGCAGATGGAACCGTCTTCGCCTTCTTAAGACACCTTAGATTCTCCCATTCCAGTCCACTACTTTGTTTGTTCCTTTGTCTTAGGTGTGAAGTGCCGTAGCCTTGTCATCCATGTCTCATCCATTCTTATTGATTGATGTAAAAATTCGACTTTACTGCACTGAAACATCGCCAAACACTCTACTGAAATATCTTTACGACTCTGTTTTTGCTCTATAGAAAGCAAGCGCGGCACCCACTTTGCGCACAACTTTCTCATTTTCAAATCTTCGATTAATATACGATGTATAGCACTTTTTGAAATGCCTATTATTTCAGCCAGCTCATACACCTTCAGCCAATGATCATACAATTCCATTTCGAGAATTTTCTTAACCATGTCGCGTGGAAACCTCAATTGGTCGACAACTACGCTGTTCGTTTCAGCAGCTCGTACGGCCTTGTTTAAACTCTGCTACCCAATATTTTACAGTCGTAAACGAAGGAGCAGACTTCGTTAGAATAGAATCTAACTCGGCTTTAATATTGATTGGACTGAGACATTTCAAATGAAAATATTGAATTACATAATGGAGTCCAATTTTTCCCATGTTTACAAATTCTCTGAGGTCATTTACTTTTGATCCCTCAAATATAAGATAACGTGGCGCCTTGAAACTTAAAATATATATTTTATAAGGTTGCCACTTTTCAGCAAATTTTTTTTTCAAACTACTGGCATTATCTGTACGTTAGATCGGCTAGGTTTGGGACAACACCCGTAAACTGCAACATTAAAATATCACTAATATTTTATGATATTCAATAAATATTTACTATATTGATTATTAAACTAATATTTGAATATAGAAGACGTGTGTGTTGAAAATTTTTAATTATTTACAAAAATATTTACTACTTTATCAACTAGTAGATAATGTTAATAAATCTCCGTGTGTAGTGCACGCGCGTAGTATCCCTCAACATCGATAGTAAAACATAAGAAAAACTAAACTGAATTGTTTTATGCGTTCGTAAAGTTTCCGTTTTTTGTCTTGCTTTTTATTAGTAATAATTTGTTCGTTTTACGATATTCTCATTTCATAAAAAGTTATCTGATTTTTATTTTATTTCTCTTGTCGTCGTTTCTTGCAGTCAGTTCTTTATTTACACACACGGCAACGTTTCTTTGTGTTGTGATGTCCTGTCTGAAAAGGAAACACAAGCAAAAATAGCAATAACTATAATCCTGACATGCATCTAAAATGTCTTTAGAGAAATCAGCTTTGGTAATGAGAAAGATTTCAATCGTGCTTTGAACTTCATGGTGTCCTCTGAAAAGTTTATGACAAAGAAACGAACATCTTAGGTTATTTACCCCAATAAGGACCATTGCAAGTTGAGCGATTTATATGCAGAACGTAACAATGATATTAATGTAATGTAAAAGATATGTGGAGGAAATTATATAATCAATTTTATTAGAACAAAAAGTATAGGACGGGTCGATGTTAGATATTTAATTTCATTCAGGAATAGACTAATAACCAAGCGATTTGTTAAAGTTATTGAAGCCTGTTTTTGGACTCGATATTCAAACAAAAATTCATTCTGTGCTGTTAATTTAAAATTAATACAAAAAATTTGTATTAAATTATTAATACAAAAAATTCAAGCAATTTGGCGCTCTCTCTGTTTTGTCCCCACACAATGACTGGGCAAAAATAAAAGCGGTGGTTACAGATAAATAAAATTTGGACACACGACGATCAACCGACGTTCACCCAATGCCATTTTGTGGATTTCCCTAACCGTATCTTACGTGGACTAGTTAATTAGTTGGTCAATACCATGTTCGTAATGGCAGTTCGTACGGCCTCGTTTAAACTCTACTCCCGAATATTTTATTTTTGGACACACGACGATCAACCGACGTTCACCCAATGTCATTTTGTGGATTTCCCTAACCGTATCTTACGTGGACAAGTTAATTAGTTGGTCAATACCATGTTCGTAATGGCAGTTCGTACGGCCTCGTTTAAACTCTACTCCCCAATATTTTACAGTCGTGAACGAAGGAGCAGACTTCCCAGAGTAGAATCTAGCTCGGTTCTAATATTGGTTCGACTGAGATCTTTCAAGTGGAAGTATTGAATTACATGACGGTGACCAGTTTTTCCCATGTTTACAAGTTCTCTGAGATCGTTTACTTTACAGGGCTAAAACAAAAATAGGAAACAACGTGGATTCTCAAACTTTAAAACATATGTTTTATATGAATTGAGATGGGGGTTCGGAATAGCAATTATTTAATTAAGAGAAAAATATACGGGGGTTTCAGAGTATAATTCACAAATTTTATTTTTTTTTTCACCTTCAGTTTCGGGTATGTAAGCTTGTACAAAATGGTGATTCATTTAAGTTGGCAGCACACAAGTATTCTATCGGGTGGTTTTAATTGAACTCTTCACCGATTTAAAAGATCTGGAAAGTTCGAAACTGACTGCTATAATCATTGTCAGCTGTTTAAGAAAAGCTTTGACATACAGTATAGTCTACAGCATTAAGTTCATTTATAATTAAAATTATAATAATAGAAGCTAAATTCTTACATAAACAATATGGTTGGCACCTTTCACCAAAATGTTTTTTTTTTTTTCAAACTACTGGTACCATCTGTCGACTAGATTTGGGACCTCCATCGTAAATCATCATTTGCCGTTTGTGTGGAAGATACCGGAAGCGGTGGGGTTAATCGTCCAATTTCTTCAAATTTTACCCGGATACATAAAATAACATTACGGATAAAAATTTGGGTTGTTGTAGGTTACAAATGAGGAGTTACCGAGAGGAACTTGAATAACGAAAAACCTTTTAATTTGTATCGGAGTTATCAGTCACATAACTCTTTTAAAATCTCCCGCTGCAATTTGGCAATATATAAGATTACGCCGAGTTTAAAAAAGTTTTATAAATATTTATGGGAGTTATCGTATCAGATGAACGCTCAATCGACTTCAAAATTCATGAAACACATTTGGTTAAATGATATGTGATATTTGCTTCCTTCTTGGTGTTAATCTTTAGGCGTCATCAAATGATATATAACTCCCTTCCCCCGAGTGAAGGTATGAAAATAAACACAAAAGAAGAAAACAAATTTAAAAGCACAATAAATTAGAAACATTTCAAAAAGTAATATGGAGCAAAATTTGAAAATGGAAGCAAATACAAGTTTTTTTTTTGAGTTTTTGAGCATATTTGAGCATATTTCGCGCTTGGAGGAATGAAGCATTTTTGTGACCGCTTTTTGAATGAGGCTCAATTTTGATCAGATCCTAAAGAGTACAATTAAATACTAATAGAAGTACATAGAATGATTCGATTTGCGAGCGGTTCCAATCGGTTGTATCAAATTCAATCAAATTTGCAATATATGATGAGTTTGGTAACGTAAGTTCTGAGAACGAAGGACGTTGCTTTATAAATAATGCTTGGTAAAATGCGAAAAACCCACCCGGTTCTGAAACCCACCTACACAAATTACTTTATTCTTATATTCGTATTCCTATATATACAACTGCAGTATACTCAGAATAATTGAGTTCACATTATTAATTTCGTATTGCGAATCAAAATACGAGGAGATTGCACTAACACGCTCCTTAGAGTGTCACAAATACGAATTTGACGTTTTAATTTAATTTAATGTTTTAATAATTTAATGTTTTAATAAAACTCGTTGGTCCTTCTACATTTCCCAGATGGAGGCGTTCAGAAAATACATTTTTTGCTACTTTTATTAAACTTTAATTCAGAGCGGTTTCCGCAGCAACACAAAACGACGTTGGGTGATCATACGAGTATATGAAATTCAGCTAACCTGACTGAAATTACTTTACTGATTCCTAATTTGTTTCATCGATATAGTGAAAATTAGATCTAGTAAAGCGATTTTTTGAAAAACTTGAAATCCAGTTCTCTGAAAGTGTCGAATATTTGAACACTGTAGTTACAAAACTACACTCTAATTTTATTGATAGCATAACTGGAAGCCAGATATACGGAAAGAGTGATTTCTCGGAAAGAGTGTAACAACACTTTAGTTATGGCCCAGCCGAATTCAATTATAAACTTCTCCGCTTTTTATTGATAAAAAATGAAAATGTGAATACTTTTATGTTCCAGATTTTTGATGCCTTCATCCTCCATATTGTTTAACAGATTTCTATGCAAAATACATCATTTTGAATTTAGTAGAAATAGCTTCTACGATAATTAAAATGTAGTAACAAATTTTCAAAAATATTTACTTATTTATTGAATATGCATATATATTTTATAAATAAATTTATAAAATACAGGGTAGGCCATATGAGTGTTGGCGATTTAATTTTTCAATTTCTCGGTAACGCGCGGCGCGGGGTGGCGGGGGGATATGTTGTTCGCTGCGCCGCTTCCTGGAAATTTAGTCGCCATGGAGCCGTACACGGGAGTGCAGCGTGCATTTTGTATCCGAGCGTATTACAAAAACAATAAATCAGTGATTGATTTTCAGTGATGAGGCCAATTTTCACCTTAATGGCCATGTGAACAAGCAAAATTGTCGGTTCCCCGACGCTTGCATGAACGTCCACTTCACAGCCCTAAGCTTGTCG
>JAHXMU010000056.1:1914482-1948920 GCA_019455685.1 Philornis downsi | reverse complement strand
GCGTTCAATCAACTTCTACTTCTTCAAATGCCTGTATTCAATTTGTTTTAAGTAGAATTTTTTTTTTTTTTAATTGTTGATCTACGCCTAACGCCAATTGAGTTTCCTTAAACCGAATTCGAAACCACCGCAATAAATTTGTATTCATTTTTGACCCGGAGTTGCAGCATTCGAGGCAAAATAGTCGTTTTTGACTTGACAATGAAGAAAAACAACAACTTTCTACAAAAACGCAAAAAAATCCAGAAAATAGCTAACTTTATTTAGGAAGGTTGTTTTAATTTGAAATAATATTAATTGCGTTTCATAAGTTGAAACTTAACCCTTGAGATCTTCAGTCCTATTTAACGTTCTTGCTGTTCTTGTTGTTGTTATCCACTTTTCGGTTTCAAAAATAAAGTTAAATAAAACACACATAAAGGTATGACTTCGATGAAACTTTTATTTCATACATAATACCAATGCCCAAGCATTATAAGACCTTGCCATTATGCATAAAATATAATGTGGATAATGTGGATAGAATGTGGATGTGGTGGATACTTTTAATGCTCTTCCAGCGTCGAAAAATAAATAACACGTCCAGACCATAATGTGCACCAAACAGTCACTTCTTCCAGACGCAATGGCTTTTCCACAATCACTTCCAGTTTCTCCAAGCCCCATTTGCGACAATTTTGCTTATTGACGTAATTACTGAGCGAGAAATGGGCTTCAAAAGCTGAAAAAAATTTTATTCGAAAAGTCAGTATTGAAAGCCTGGTGCTTTAGCCCCCAATCTGCGATCAACCGGCTTGATCTGAATGGTGCAAATCCAAATGCAAAATAAGTCGTAATGAGCCGTAAGCGGTTTGGAAACCTCTAAATGGATAACCCTTTTTTTACAAGTTAAACAATAAAAAAAATATTTATTAAAAATAGCCAGAAAAGGTCTTAAAGCTGAGCCCAAATTTTGCCCACTAAATACGTTGAAAAAAGCTAGATCTAGTATGAAGAAGGTTAACTTTGCTCATTCAAATATATTCATTCCAAATAGATTTCTTTTTAAGCAAGGCTGCTGCAACCGGCGTCTGACACAGTCGGATTTCTGTTCGACCAGAAGTGGCATTACCTTTACCTGCCAAGCAATACTTTTTTCTTAATCTCTAGGCTGACTCCATAAGCTTAATGTTCGAGTTAGATCGAAGTTATCAATATTCAGATAGCGTTCAAAATTAACGTCATTTTGTATTTGTTTAGTGCCAAATCCATTTTTGCTATCTCTTTCCCGATACTCTATCTCTTTCCCTTTCCGAATGCTACAATAATATCTGCTAGATTTCTAGCAGCGCTCTCTACATCATCCGTATAGGTAAGTAACATATTTCCTTTCACTGATTATAGTACAGGGTGTCCGTCGGGAAGGTATACTACTTTTTTTGTTTATAATTTTTGATTAAATGAAAGAGAATGGATCTTATATTGATAAATGTTTTATTTAATGTCGGCAATTACGTATGGAATACAATATCAGATAAATGTCCGCCTCTGTTAGCCTCACAAACTTCATTACATTCTCACACATTTCACGCGGTATTTCATTCATTTCATCACGAATATTTTGTTTGAGTTGCTCAAGCGTTTTTGGTTTGTTTGCATAAACCTTGTTTTTCAAATATTTCCATTCAAATGAAAATGTGCCTCGTCACTCATTATGATTTTTGCATGAAAATCGAGGTTGTCATGGGCGAGCTGTAACATCCTATTAGCATATGTATGGTGGCGTAAATGGTATTGTGGAAGAAGCTCTGGTGTCAATTGTTCCATGAATTTCAAGCTGCTGAGCTCGGCGTCGAATTGAGGTTGATGGATTGTTTTGAACACTTTCTTTAGCAGCTGTAATGTTTTCAGCCGATCTTGCAGTACGTTGTTGTTCATGCTTGGCCCTGTCAGCTACAGACCCTCTTTCTTCCAGATAAATAGTATGTCTGGTTGGCACGTTGTTTCTCCCAAAAATTTCACGTAACTGTCTCATCGTCACAGTAATCGATGATTGATTTTGATAAAATATTTTAACGATTAAAACACGTTGGTTTATCGAATTTTTTTCCATAACAAATTTGCCACGTCTCTACTTCACGACTGCCAAATATGAACTGTCAAGATTAATGTTTACCAAAATGACGGTAAAACAAAGTAGTATACCTTCCCGACGCACACCCTGTATATTTTATTGGCGTGGAAAAAAGCGACGTGATAAAACTTTAGATCGAAATTCATAAAATTTTGGTAATACTAAATTATCAACTAAACCAGATTACACTAGGAAAAGATTGACCAAATAATGGTGTTATTAACAATTCAATGCAGAATCTATTTTAGGCAGAGGATTGAGCATTATACGATTATAGCAGAGATTTTTAAGCTATTTTAGTGGCGGAAACGGCGTGGAAAAAAATACATTTCTAAGACACTGAACCAGTGGCACTGGCAAGGAAATTTCCAATTTCGCATATTACTTACTATCAATTGACATGACTACAGATAACTATAAATTATTGAAATGACATCCTGATATTAGTCAGATAATTCGTTCATTTCCTATTTTACCTCACTATAACACAATAAGCCTTCTAGGCCAATTACTTTATATTCGTATGACATGTAATAAGTATTTGGAAACTTCCGCCCCACTCGAATGTTCTTCCTGACACACAATATTCTTTAGTAAAAACTTTTGCCCAGCTTTTAAATGATTGAGTGTATATAAAAATACCACCATTACAGACGATAAGATGAATATGAAGCACATATTCATGTTTTTTTTGCATATAATCGGTATTACCAAAGATCCTCTGACATATCATCTTACGAATTTGTATTAATTTGTAGTAAAATGTAAAGCAAAACAGTCTTTAATTTGAAATTATTTTCTAAAACTTAAATATCAGCCAATGCTAAGCCCAGTTATGAAGAATATTTTATTCGCATCCTTAATAGAGGCCATTAGTATCTGTGTACTCGTATGTGATATCTCATCAAAATCATAATAAGAAATCCACCGGAGTGTCAATGATTTCATTTGCCGAATTGGCCAGAAATATCTTTGCCCTAACAAATGCAAACACAGTACAATCAAACAGAATATTATATTTTATTAAATATTCCTTGAAGGGCAATAAACTCAGATCACATATGATGTGATATGGACAACAACACTCAAAGACGTTATTCATAACAGAAAGCTATTACATGACTGTCTTTATGATAACTTTGATTTCTTGGTAGTATCACAATGTTATCTTCATCTTCGTGGGCAAGCCTATCATTTATGTGTCAATTTATGTATGGAGATATGTGAGTAAATCCTTTTATGCTTTTATGTATTAATGTAAAGAATCCATAGAAATGTCTGCAAAAGTTTCAAAGTTAGAAATCATTATAAATGGAACAGGTGATATGGATTTGATATATACATATATATCATATTATGTAATATATAGGCTGACTGATGAGTGTTGCTATTAGGAGGAAGTTTAGGGTGATTTTTTAAGATTTAAGTTTTTCAGCTTGGCAGCACTGGTTGGTAATGACGTCCAAACGTTATCTGTCAAAGTGAAAAGTGTACAGTATACTCCGCCATTTCATCATGGAAAGACTAACAAACGAGCAACGATTGCAAATCGTTGAAATTTGTTATCAAAATTCGTGCTCTGTGACAAATGTGCATCGTTTGGTCGTCATAATCGACCTGCTGAATCAACAATTCGTGCTGTTATCTTCAAGTTTCGCACCAAATTTACTTTGTTGGACATAAAACTATCGACTCGCATGCGAAAAGTGCGTACTGAAGAAAATATTGCAGCCGTAGCGACCTGTGTTAATGACGATCGTGAAGTGCCAATTCGTCGCCATTCTCAGCGATTGGGCATGTGTTACTCAACCACTAGGAATTTTGTTTTGCCCCAATTGGCTAAGTTGAACTTGGTTGATATGTGGTTTCACCAGGATGGTGTAACAACATGCCACGTCAGGGGTGTTAGACCGCCACACTCCACAACGAAGGATGTTGGTAGAAGGTACACTAAACACAAAACTCGTACTGAATTTGGCTTGTAAACATACTCAAAATAAGTATATCAAATGTACATAAAGCTAGTGTATTTTTACTTGAAACGAGTAAGTGGAACTTGAATTACTAAACTTTACTTGATTTAAGTACGCTTGAAAATAGTACATACTTCATACAAGTACCGAAATTTCCAGCTTATTTTGAGTAAGGGGTTACTTTGCATCACATGGAGATCCATTTTATCCAATTTGAGTTCATTTTGAATCAAAATTAAATGTCTTTTTTGAGTGCAAATTTAAGGTGATTCAACTGACTGAAATGTCTGAATTGGTTCTTCCTTCAATTGTACCAATATAGTCGATGAACAGATGAACTCGTTAACTCAGATCTAGTCAATTAGGCAAATATACTCCCTTATCTGCATAGACGTTAAGCTAAGCGATATATTTGAGTTAAGGAAAATGTGAATATTCGTTGGTAATGGTAAAAACGTCAAACGTGCGACAAAGATGGTGCTGCCATTCATATGGAAAGGTTAAAGTCAAAACTATAAATAATGTGCAAGTATGCCCTTCCGCTTCGCAAACCTAAGTCAGACAGGACTTTCTTAAAATTTAAATTTAAACAAACGACTGAAAGACAGACAAAAGCAATGCCAACATCCTGGCCAAACGGGGAAGTGAAAGTCATGAAACCCTGAAACCTAAATTAATTCATAACTATGATTATACAGTATTTACAATAATAAATGGTCAGAAAATAGAGTAATTTTTGTAAAAAAAAGAATACTTATTTTACGGTAATACTTTCGTCACCGATCTATATTTGCTGTTTGGCAGATAAACCATTCTAGAGTTTGTGAAAAAAGTTCATCCTCATTTACATAGTAGAAAAAGCGAATATAAACATAAAATCTCATATATTTCAATAAATTTCACTAAGAATAACTTGTTTAACGACATTGGAACGCCACCACAACCACAACTGCTGTTGGTTTTAATATACGCAAGTTTTCACTTGATTTAGTTGAATAATTTTGACATCTGAACAAGAATAACAACAAACACAAGGTCTCGTAAAAAAAAAATATTTTATATTCAAAAAATGCAAGATAAATTTAATAGATGGTTTAAAATGAAAGCATATTTTATTGCAAATATTCAGTTTAATTTACCCTTTTCGATACATAATGGAGAGTGGCAGATAGGAAGGGAATATGGGAGAGTTAGTTACTTGGATTGGGAGGCAAAATCAAAAAGGATAATAAATGAATAAATGGGCGAAAGGTCAAAAGAATAAGGTTGCATTGTTGTTGATGAACGCAGTGAGGATACCGTTGTACAATGACGACCATGATATGTTGAACGTTGTGTATAAATTAGTAACATTATAGACAACGTGAAATGCGAAGACGCAAAGTTTTCACTAATGAATAAATTTAATTTTTTTATATAGTTTTCTACATATTTGTAATATCTAAAATCTTAAACGGTCAGCAATAGCTCTGCCTAAAAAGGAAAATTGGCTTAACAACTGCTTTCGTATGTCGAGATTAGTTTTGTTTCTGGATGACCATATAGGATAGCTATAGGGCTTTTCTTTCAATAACCACCATCAGTGAATAGACAGTATTCTCACTTTGTCATTCGTCCACCTACCTGTAGCTTCAATAAATGAACGGTAGATGTCGCACCGTCTCAGCTATGAAACTGGTATTTATTGCAATCGTGCGCAATTTTTGATCAGGTGAGCCGAATATAGATAAACCTTCACCTAATATTATTTCCCATTTATTTAAAGGTGTAGGAATGCTAGAATGGTTGTAATGATTCGCAAGAGTTTTCAAAAATGCTCCGCCATTTCCGTTCGCAGAACTAAGTTTATTAAATGCCTGATGCGTAATAAATCAATCTGAATTTAGTGCAATTGATTTGATTTTTATAAAGTGTAACGAAACATTAGCAACTGCGATTACAGCAGACAATTTAAATTTCAATAAATCAACCAATTTGTATGGAAGGCGTCGGAAAGGTTGTGGCAATGCCCTTCGTTTTCATTTCCATTTCGTGGGTCAAATTTGACTAAATACACCACATACGAGTACAAGTTAAGAATATATGGGTTAAATCGGTAACAAGTACGGGATCTATTAGAAGGGCTTTACTTTGACAAATAGGTCGATATAAAGCATTTACAATCTCCGCCTTATAACGTCTTTGTAGGATGACGCGGACTGACACGAAGTCTTCAGTAAAGATAGGCAAAGATCTTAGTGAGCCTTTTTGCACCAAACGAGGATTTAGCCAGTCTATCATGCGTCCTCTTCAACATACTGCTGAAGATGATTACGAGGAAAGCTCCAGTTAACACGTCTGGTACCATCTTTAACAAAACCATATGTTACTCCCATATGCAGGTTACATAGACATTATTGGCAGAAAACTGCGAGATGCTACTGCAGCCTTCTCAAACATCGAGAAGGAATTTACTGCTTCCTTCTGGGTCTGATGGTAAACGAATCCAAAACGAAATTATTGATTTCAACGAACAAATAGTCTACTCGTTTGGGACGCTTCGTGAACGTTAACAACTATAATTTTGTAGTGGTAGAAGAATTTATCTACCTCGGTTCCGCTGTAAACATGATGTCAGCATGGAGATAAAGAGAAGAGTATTGCTTACTAACAAATGCTACTATATGCGAAGCAAGTATGAGATATGTGCCTACATCGACGTGATCAAACGCATTAATATACAGCGATTGCATTGGCTGGGTCATATTGCATGGAAGGTTTTCGACAACGAACTCGAACTCACCATCGAACTCGATGGACGGCGCAGAAGAGGGCGACCAAAACTCTATTGGAATTACCAGGCTTTTGAAATACTACCGAAACCTGGTGTGACGAATTGGAGGAGAAGCGCAGAAGATCGACGCGCTTGGAATTATTATCTACGGGCGACGTATAACAAATAAGTATGTCTATTCCAGTCGCCACCTATGATCTGGCAAAATATGAAGCTGTGCCAAGTTTTGGGAAGTTTAGTTAAGATTTACAAATTGTTATTCACCAGCCAATCACCAATGTTTCCTCGGAAGCGTTACGTTTTTGGCCGTATCAAATGATATACACTTTCTTTATTTCGGGTGAGGCCATAACTAAACAGAATCGGCCCAGTAGGAAAAACTTAAAAACTTTAAACTGATACCAACTTTAATAAAATGGACATTATCCAGATGGAAATAAATGATGTCTGATGACAGGGCGTTTTTGAAAGGGCAACATATGTGCGTACCTGCAACATTTTCCGCATCAGAGATTGCAGTTACAACTTGTATTCCGAATCGATGTACTATGTAAAAACTTGCTCGTATAAAAACTGAATCTAATCTTATATATTTTATAAGGAGTTGCCATAATTGTTCCAGCTAAAATATGCTGGAAATATAGCAAATTCTATACATTTTATACGATAAAAGAAGTTTTTCTCCCACTCTCGCTTACTTGACGATGGGTCTAATGAGTATATGACTTCCATGATAGAACGTTTGGACTAGTTTGATTGAATTGGGTGTTACAGGCAAAAAAAATTACATTTTGTCGATTCGGCCATTCTGTATGGCAGATACCAGAAGGCGAACAGTGAGTTCGTCCAACATTTACCCAACTAGGATGTAGCGTTCATAATTTTAGTGGACTTATGTCCAGCTAATTCATGAATAACGGCCACCAATCACTTCTCATAATACTTCAATATACATAATAATCACTTCAAATACAAATGGCAAATACTAATTTTGGATATACTCGTATATCTCCACCCCTATTGATTAGAGTACCAGAAGAGGTGGTTTGACGTAGCACATTTGCAATTCCAGGCTTTAATCTAGCAAGAAATTTCATTTTCTGCTTTTAAAGACTTAAAACTTCTGTAGTAAAAAAAAAACAAACAAGAAAACATGAAGCAGGTAAATTAATATCTGAAAAAAAGATTTTACAGCTCTGTGTTGCCCTACGTTAATAATCCATTTCAAATCTTCTTTTCACAGTAGACAAAATCCCTGTTCAACACATAACTTGATTAATCCATATGTTCATATCCTTTTTTTAGGTTTAAAACTTTTCTCATATGTGCCAATCAAATCGATGAATAAATACCTATAAGTGAATTTTGTTCACAGGACGAAAAGCGAAAACCGAGTTCATTACAGAAGTAATAAATTGCTACCATAGGACTTGAATATTGTGTATATGTATATATATATGTGTGTGTAGGTGTGCGTGTAAATACAGCAATATCCGCTCAGTTGCAGATACAATCCTATTTGAATGTCTGCATAGTAAAATCAAAATTCATTCATATGGAATATATTTATAGGCACTTACATACTCATACATATGTAATGCATACTATCAAGTACAACCAAAGCTATTATTAAGGACTCACATATATTGTAAAAGAGTCAGGCACATTTGTGCTCCCATCCATAAGCTGTATTTGTGTACGTGCATTTAGCATAAGCTTATAGTTTCCTATTATGGTTTCAGAATCAACTTATAAGTTTTATTTAATTGTCATTAAGGCTGAGAGGGATTTCGGGGCTATAACAAATTGGTTTATACTATTTTTGTTACATTTTCAATATCTGAGTTCAAGGAATAATACTCGTATTATTTCATTACAGAAAACGTATTCTTGAATGCAATCCCTTTCCCAAATTTAGCTTGAAATGCATTTTGAGTTAATTACTTTTGTTGCTGGAATTGAAACTGGTATAGAAATGTTAACCAGGTGAAATGCTACCATCCTAAAAATAACATGTTTGTTTTTCAATTTGCAAAAGATCCGCAAAATGTAAAATTTGTTCGAACAAACTCAATCATTGCATACATTATATAAGGCTATCTATTTAGTAGTTTCAAAACCGGTCTGACGGGCTGTCAGCTGTTAAATACCTGTCATCTGCAGTGTTATTTATTTAGAGAAAGGTTTGCCATTTTCGAATATGGATCGTTTAACAACCGCGGAACGCATAGAAATAGTTAAAACTTACTACAAAAGTGGTAATTCAAACGTGGACTTTCAAAATTGTTTCACATGGGTATCGGAGGACCCAAAAGAGATTGCGACAAAATTGAAACTGGCATAGAAATTTTAACCAGGTGAAATACCACCATCCTAAAAATAACACGTTTGTTTTTCAATTTGCAAAAGATCTGCAAAATTTACAATTTTCTCAAACAAACTCAATCATTGTATACGTTACATAGGGCTAAAATCAGGCGAGTGCTGTCAGCTGTTAAATACCTGTCATCTGAAGTGTTATTTATTTAGTGAAAGGTTTGCCATTTACGAATATGAACCATTTAATAACTGAAGAACGCGTAAAAAGTAGTTAAAACTTACTACAAAAGTGGTGATTCAGACAAGCGCGTTCAGTCGAACATAATATTCTTTCGCAATGAAGCTCACTTCTCACTTGGTGGTTACGTCAACAAGCAAAATTGTCGCGTATGGGGCTTGGTAAACCCAGAAATGATTGTGGAAAAGTCATAGCATCCGGAAAAGTTACTATTTGGTGTGAATTATGGTCTGGAGGTGTCATCGGCCTTATTATTTCGAAAACTACCTCTACAGGATCCACTGCTGCAACCAATCCAGAGACGGTCATTTAAATGACATTATATTTCGTACATACTGGAAATTTCCAAGCATTATAATGAAATAAAAGTTTCATCGAAATCATAGCTTTCTAATGTGTGTTTTAAATAACTTTATTTGAAGACGATAAATGGATAACCCTACGTAAGTGCTTAGGACATATGCGAAAAAAACTAGAGTGTGGATTAATCAGTACAGGAATATCAGTCAGGTGGGCAGTAACACCCAACATCCTTACGTGTTGATGTAAAAGTGCGTAGACTACCCGAAGGGGAGTGGTAAATCGTTAAGATATTATCCACAAATGAATAAAAAATATGTCCCCAAGAGCATATAGGTTAATTTAAGTTCACACAGTCGATTTTTTTACATTTTACAAATCATAAAAATAAAATAGAATAAAAACAGAGGGCGCTAACATATCGTTTCTGGCGTCGCCTCCTCTCATACAACGAATCAATTTACCAAAATTTAAATTTTCGCCTCTGAGTCCTAAATCGTGCACTGGAGTTACCTAAATATTTGTCATGTGTATTGAATTATAGGGTGATTTTTTAAGATTTAAGTTTTTCAGGTTGGCAGCACTGGTTGGTAATGGCGTCCAAACGTCATCTGTCAAAGTGAAAAGTGTACATTTCATCATGGAAAGACTAACAAACGAGCAACGACTGCAAATCGTTGAAATTTATCATCAAAATTCGTGCTCTGTGACCAATGTGCACCGTTTTGTCGTCATAATCGACCTGCTGAATCACCAATTCGTGCTGTTATTTCCAAATTTCGCTCCAAATTTACTTTGATGGACATAAAACCATCGATTCGCATGCGTAGCGTGTGTACCGAAGAAAATATTGCAGCCGTAGCGACCAGTGTTAATGACGACCGTGAAATGTTAATTCGCCGACGTTCTCAGCGATTGTGCATATGTTACTCAACCACAAGGAAAATTTTACACTTCGATTTGGGTTCGAAAGTCTATAAAATTCAACTCACGCAAGAATTGAAGCCGAGTGACCTACTGCAACTTCTAATTTTTAGTGAATGAGCCTTACAAAAACTCAATGAAAATCCGCTGTTTTACCGAAAAATTGTGTTCAGTCATGAAGCTCATTTCTTGCTGAACGGATACGTACACAAGCAAAACTGTCGCATCTGGAGTGATGAAGACCCACTTGCCATATATGAATTACCGATGCATCCCGATAAAAATGGCAGATGGCGCTGTGCTGCACTCAGTGCCACAACCCCGTAGATGGCATTATAGGTTGACTTAGGCTGAGCGCAATTTAACAGATTCACTTTTCGCATTGTCATTTTCTATAAAAATATGTGCTATTTTTCTTGCAGGAATTGATTCGAGTTTTGCGTATTATTGCACTGATTTCGGATACTCATATATCGCATATTACATCCGTAAACGATACAAACAGTATGATCAATTGAAATTCAGTGCAATATTTATCAATTCGATCATTTTTTTAGAAAATAAATTTGCGTGTAAAAAGTGAGGTTATCTTATTGGATTCATTCATTCATTTCGTAAGTTTTTTTTTTTTTTGTGTTTTTTTTTTTTTTTTGTTTGTTTTGAAAAGAAATTTATTTTCAAAAGGATTAGTCAAAAACGACTTTATTCCATTATAGGGAGAGTTATTTGTTTGACTAATGCCACCTATTAGATGATCAAACCTTGGACGTCGTACACGTCGTGCAATAATTAGTCAGAATGTCCGTGATAATCAAACGCAAGAGGAACGCGCAGAACAAAATGAATGGAGACGTGCCTATATTGCACAAGTTCTTGCTGCACAATCACCACCTCACTGTTATTTAAGCGACGATCATCAAGGGCAAATTGAAAGGAGAGGAAGTCCTTATCCCACGAATTCCGATATTTCTAACTGATCTTCCAATTCAATTTAAGCGGATTCAGTTCTCCATTCTATTGGTTTTGCGATGACAATCAATAAATCTCAAGGGCAATCGTTGGAAGTCTGTGCCACTAATCTCGAATTTCCCTGTTTTTCGCACGGTCAGCTGTATGTTGCCTATTCGCGTGTTGGGAAACCGTCTTCGTTGTTTGTTTTTGCGCCGAAAAACAAAACAAAACACATTATTCATCATATCGCTCTCTACTGATTTCGATTCCATTCAAATAAATCGCATTGAAATTTGAATTATCTGTGTTTTATTATTACTTGGGAGTTTATCTGAAGGCGTTAAACTGTGGCGAGTCGAAGTTCGTCGGGTCCGTTAGTTTAAATATAAATAAAGTTTAAAATACAAAAATACGTTTTACAAAACTTTACAATTTTCGAATTAATCAATTTAGAATTTCAAGAAATCTCCATAAAAATTAACACCTTCCAACCAGCGAACGACATTAAAAGAAAAAGGAATTAGATCACAAAAACGTTCGCATAAACAACCTGTTATTTGTAGCTGATTCCGAAACGGAAACAGATACTCACACCCTTCTCTCTCTCTCTCTCTCTCTCTCTCTCTCTCTCTTTCCAGTGGATTGCTTCAGAGTTGCAGGAATCATAGTTGAAAATTCCAAAGGAATAAAATGCAAATCACTGCGACCCACAGTCAAAAAAGAAAAACCATTTGCCAACGAAAAGACTCGTGAATGGAATTTACAAAACATGGTCACAATGAAGGTATGGCCGCCGACTACAACGGTGTGTCTGACAACACACAAACGCCTTAACGGGCAACACCAAAGGAGCGATATGTATCTGAGGATAGATAGAATCACATCATTTCAATTCTAACTGTGGAAAAGTACTAAATTTATGCATTTTTCCACTCGAATCATTCAAAAGAGATTGCAGATGCTCATAGGCGGAAACCATCAATATATAAAGCTTGAGTATCAGCCGCATCGCAGTTCCTGATGACAGACAAAGGCCAGCCACACTGCTCTATCCCAGTCAATGTATTCATTTGTGTAGTTGTTGTTTGACTTTATGTCCTGAATGCCCAGCTAAATGACTCTTGTGAATAGAGTCATTAAACACCTGACGCAGTTTGTCAGCAGCAGAGGCAAAAGGATAAATGTAAAACGTAGTGGCTGGTTGAACAGTAATAGCGGATTTGGCACGTGGTACTTCAATGAAAATGCAGTTAGATTGCCGGGAAAATAATTAAATTTGAATTGTTTGCAACTGTTGGCGGTTATTAAGCTAATACTTGAAATGCTAAACCATGCACCAACAGAGAATCAAACTTGACGTTGAAAGTAAATTGAAAGGGAACTTAATAAAATGTAAAAGGTTACGTGCACAAATTGGATTTATTTACAAAACCCTTAGTTGATAGTAAATCAAGCTAGCATATCTACAAGGGTAGGCGCTTGAAGTGTTAAAAACTTCACGCTCTGGCAGGCAGTTAACAGCCAGCAAATGACAGAGCGTTCTTTTTTTTTTGGCATGTGTCAGTTTATATTTATATTGTTCGCAACTCCATAGAAGTACATCGTTATCGAAATGGAATTCAAATGAAACTGTGTTTTTGCTTTGTATTTGACTGTAAAATCGCAACCATTACTGATGGGCTATGACATTTACATATGAACAAAACACCTGTGTACCAATAGGTTAGGATAGGTTAGGTTAGGTCAGTGTGGCAGTTTGAATAGACAGACTCACTTAGACTGTATAGTCCATTGTGGTACCACGGAAGCTAGAGATATGGATGTCCCTAGTTTCCCCCGTTGAACCACCCTGAGTGTCTCAAGAAGCTCTTAAATCGGACAATATCTATATCATCCAGATCTCCTAGGTCCCTAAAAAAATAAGGCCCAGTGTTGATACCTGTTCGCCACTGCGGGGCAGTTATGGAGAAAATGTTCTATGGACTCCTCCTCCTCTTCGTCTCTACGGATTCTGCAGAAGTCACTAATTGAAACCTTCAGTCCCATTGCTTGTCTTTCAATCAGACAGTGTCCCGTCATGACGAATACAACTAATGAGACGTCGGGTCTTGATAGCGACAGCAGTTTGTGTCATTGGAGTAGTTCTACCATTGCAGGTTGCAATTATGTTGGTAGCATTAAAACCCGCCATGGAGAAAATAGCAAGAAATGGTTCATAAGGCGAAGACCAAGATTGAACAGAAACCACCGCAAAGCGTAGTTAAATTAGCGGAAAATTTCAATGTGTCTGCTGGTAACATGAAGAGCACATTATAAAAATGAACCATAATTGTAGCCCCGCAAAATACAAAAAGTGCAAGATTTAACATCTGGGCAAAAGCAGTTTGTCTAGAAAGAGCAAAGTGAAGGCTCTAATTCAATGTAACCTACGACAAAACATAGTTCAACTGGTAAACAACTTCAATGTGCCTGCTTGTAGCATGAAGAGCATATTAAAAAATGAACCATGATTGTAGCCCTGCAAAATACAAAAAGTGCAAGATTTAACACCTGGACAAAAGCAGTTTGCCGAGCAAGAGAAAGGTGAATACCACAATTCAATGTAATCCACGACAAAGCATAGTTCAACTGGCGAACAATTTCAATGTGTCTGCTCGTAGCATGAAGATCATATTAAAAAATGAACCATTATTGAAGCCCCGCAAAATACAAAAAGTGCAAGATTTAACATCTGGGCAAAAGCAGTTTGTCTAGAAAGAGCAAAGTGAAGGCTCTAATTCAATGTAACCTACGACAAAACATAGTTCAACTGGTGAACAACTTCAATGTGCCTGCTTGTAGCATGAAGAGCATATTAAAAAATGAACCATGATTGTAGCCCTGCAAAATACAAAAAGTGCAAGATTTAACACCTGGACAAAAGCAGTTTGCCTAGCAAGAGCAAAGTGAAGGCCAAAATTCGATGTAATCCATTGCAAAGTATAGTTCAACTGGCAAACAATTTCATTGTGTCTGCTTGTAGCATGAAGAGCATATTAAAAAATGAGACATGATTGTAGCCCTGCAAAATACAAAAATTGATTTAACAGATTTAACACCTGCACAAAAGGCAGTTCGCCTAGCAAAAGTAAAAGTGTTGAAATACTTGGACGTTGGTGACGAGCTTGGAAATTTGGTCTTTCCTGATGAAAGCATTTTTACGCAACATGTAAACAAAAAAAATTATCAAGCATGGTTAGGGAGCAAAACAAGAAACAATTTAGACCAGCAAATTGGTTTGCAAAGCAAATGCCTGCATCAGTGATGGTTTTGGCCGCGGTAACGACCACAGGATGCTCACCTCTCGTTTTCAATGAGCTGTGAGTGAAGGTAAATCAACAAACTTACAGTAAATGTAAAAAATTCTCTAGAAACCACTGGACTTTGTGACACCATCCCATGGGGCCACAAGAAAAAGTTTCCAGCTTTATTTCTTCACAAGAATGGCCACCAACGAATTTTTCGATGTGACCCATTCAGGCCACACGACTAAAATTTATGAGACATTTAATGCCTTGAAGATTACTTTTCGTCGAGAATGGCGCAAAATACCATCAGCCCAAATATTGCAGTCTGTGAAGAATTCCCGGATATTTAAGCGCTAAAGTCGGCCCCATCGAACAATAGCATATTTTTCTTATAATTGTAAATGTTTTAAGATATACTGAAGTTTTTAAGTAATAATTAAAAATTACAAAATTACAGGATCTTCAATTGGTAACACTTCGAACGTCGATCCTTTAAAAATAATATAAAATTAAAAAAAAAAGTTTCACAATTCAAACATATAATGCAGAATTATTTGCGGCTTTCCAATAGGGGATCACAGAAAGGACAGCAGAAAGTAGGAATGGTCTCCTATGCTGGAGTAATTCAAGTGCAAGCGCTTCACAATATTAATTAGTTTCTTTGGAGTAGTCTTAAATAGGGGGCATCGAATATTGGAGAAGCATCTAAATGGTACTAACTTAATTAAAATGAATTAGATAATTTGTGTGGGAAGTATCAGAAATGGTGGGGTTGCCTGTTCAATTTTTTCACATTTTACTAAGCAAAAGCTATTGGCAAAAATTACTGCATTTCCCGCAGCTCTGCAAGGGGGAAATTCAATATTGCTAAATTAGTTATGTAAGAAGCATATCCTGCTGTCCATTTTCATTCTCAGAACTAAGTTTATCAAACACAAAAGATATGAAGCTCAGTCATTGGTATGAGAGGTACCAGAAGGGGCGTTATTATCTTGTCAATTTTTCATAAATATTTTTCCAGGCACTATAAAGCAATACAAAGAATAAAAATGTAGGTGGCTGCAGTTTACGATGTAGGAGTGATAGGGAAAAATTAAAGTTTCAAAAAATCTAGCCTTTAAATCTTTTTGTCTAGGCAAAGGAACTCTTCTAGCTGGATAACGGTACTGGTTTTGGCCAAATAATCTCTCACAAGCAAAGATGAGTAAGCAGGTGGATTATCATGATGGAAAAGCCATGAATTTTTTGTCCACAATTCCGGTCGTTTTTTCGTATTGCTTCACGCAAACGGCAAATAATTTCAAGGTAATACTCCTTATTTACCATACGACCTTGTGGTAAGAAGTCCTGATGCACTGGGCCATGGTAATCGAAGAAAACAGTGAGCAGAACCGTGACATTTGATCGAACTTGGCGTGCTTTTGGTCTTGGCTCTCCTGGACTCTTCCATTGGACGATTGGGCTTTGCTTTCGATGTCATAACCATTTACCCATGATTCGTCACCAGTTATGACCCTTTTAAGCAAATCTGGATCATCGTTGATGTCATTCAACAATTCCTGAGCGATGCTCACGCGACGTTGTTGTTGGTCAAAATTCAGCAATTTTGGAATGAACTTTGCTGCCACAAGCCCAAAATTTCCGAAAAGATTACATAGTGTGAGTCAACTGATATGTCGACATTCTCAGCAACTTCTCTAATTGTGATTCGACGATTCTCCATAACTATTTTCTTCACTTTCTCAACATTTTCATCGGTTGTTGATGTCCGGGGGTGTGCAGAGCGAGCGTCGTCATTCACATTTTCTCGACCTTCTGTGAAAAGCTTGTACCACTTGTAAACTTTCTTTTGACTCAGAGTACTCTCACCGTATGCCACTGTCAACACTGTTTTTAAGCACTTAATTACATTTTTGGCACAAAATTTGATGCAGCTTCGTTGATCCATTTTTTAATAGCAGAAAATCGTCGAACACGCAAAAGACTTGTCATATTTATGCTTCTCCCAAACGAACTAAACATACTATAGGGATAAAACTGTCAACATATCTTCGAGACGAGGGTATCAACATAAAAAAAAAAATGAAAACAATAATAGAAAGTCAAATGTACGTAGCCCGCAAAATTTGAAAATTCACCTTGATTGTTGAACAACACCTCGTATGTTAGCTTACAGTGTTTTTGAATATTTTCCGTTTTATAACGGAGATTTTTTGTTTTTGCACACAAATATTTTAACTTGTCCAATGTAATTTGCTATGTTATGTTAAATATTTTAAAACAGTGTTGTTTTATAGAGGCAATTTTGCTTAACTTCCACAAAACGAACTTAAATTTTATTTTTTACAATTTACACACCTACTCAATTTTATGGTACTTTTCTCAGATATTGTTCTTAAAAACTTCGAACAAACAAAATTCGGCTTGAAGGACCAAAAATGTTTTCTATTAGGGCTTTTGTTACGGGTAGTGTATGTTTGGTTTTAAATGTTTTAAATTTTTATACATATAAGTTTTAATTAGAAATAGAGATAGTTTATAAGTTTTACCTTTGTTTTTAATATTATTGTATTTGTTTGTAGATTTGTAAATTTTAATATTTTTATTGGTAACGTTCTTGTGGACTGTACTGCCGACCATAAAGGCCGAGTTCTTTTTTTCGGTATATATCAAATTCGTGCTGTTTTCGTTTATATAGGTGCAATTTGTATTTTATTTGAATTCAATACTTTTTTGTAACGTATCAAATGTATTTATGAAGGTTCATATTATTGCCGATGTTTTCTGTTTAATGTATTTTACTTTAGGTTTAAGCAGTAAATTCAATTGTTTTTAATGTGTCTTTTGCATTTAGCTCACCACAGATTTTAATTAGTTAACTAATACAAATGTTTTTAATATGTTGTGCACTAAAATTTTAAAATGATTTTAAACTTTAACATTTACTGAACCGAGGGTAATTGCGCTTATTGGTGTTAAAGATGAGACTAACTTTGTTTCGCGGTGGGCCGGTCGGAGCGGTGAACAGGAGCAAAAGGGAAATGCAAAACAATAGACTTATGCTATTTGGCGCATATATAGAAAACGCTATTTTTTATTTTTATGCGCGTCACAAATAATAAAAAGAAGTATAGGGTGCCGCATAAGTAATGCTAAGATTTGATCGGTGATTACATATTTTGTTTAAGTCTTATTTCGTATCTTTACAAAATTAACTAAATAATACTTGAGAAATTTATAATGGAAAGGCTCAGCGCAAAACAAAGAACCTAAGTTGTTCAATTTTACTTTGAAAGTCAGCATTCGATTATTCAGATCATATCGAAATTTCTTTCATGTTTGAAATGCTCCTAGCGTTCCAACAATTTAGAGACTGGTTCAGGAAAATCCCGAAACATTCCACCAGGCGACGTTCTCAGGAGTTAGAGAGCAGTTTAGGCGGTCTTTGCAAAAAATTTTACATATGTTATATCTTTTCCCATCTAAGATGCAATTGGCTCACGAGTTAAAACCAAATGATGCACAAGAACGCATTCAATATAGTCGCCGATAACGTTACTTATGCGCACTCTTCATAAGAGAGGCATGATGGAATTACCTTCCAAATGGCACAACATAACAATAAATAGTTAACCTAAATTTGACTATTCCAACTATGCTAAATAAAGCATTTTGTAACATACAAAAATCATGGTTTTCTTCTTAATACACTTCATATACAGGGTGGCGCAATAGAACGTGCATATTTAAAAAATATATTAAAAAATAAATACAAAAGTTATGATTAAAATGAATCTAAGACATTGTAGAGTAATAAATGGATTTTATTTTTTAAAAATAACATCATCTAAATGGTGACCCTCTCTACGACGACACTCCTCTAACCGCAAACGAAAATAATTTAAAACTTTCTTCAGTAATACTGGTGTAATGGCTACCATTTCACCACGGATATTCTCCTTGAGCTGAACGATGTTTCTTGGATTATTACTGTCGACTTTGTGTTTGAGGTATCGCCACAAAAAACAAGTCAAGAGGCGTCAAGTCTGGACTATGTACGTGGGAGCCATGGGATATCACCTCTTTTTGAAATCAGTCTGCCAGGGAACATCTGCTTCACCACCGCCATGGAGTCATTTGATGTGTGATAGGTAGCTCCATCTTGTTGAAACCAAGTTCTGGAATTCACTATTTTTGAACATTCCATTTCTGGAGCCAAAAATCCGTACAACATCTCAACATAGCGTTCCGTATTAACCGTGACGTTTTGGTCCCTCGCATTTTCGAAGAAAAAAGGATCAATTATTCCTCTGCCAGAGATTGCTGCCCATACTGTCACTCTAGGACTATGCAATGGTTTCTGGTGTTTGATTTTGTTATTTTCACTGTTCCAGTAACGACAATTTTGACGGTTTACGAACCCATTCATAAGAAAATGAGCCTCGTCAGAGAAAGGGATATTGTCAAAATTGGAAAATCGATTAAGCATTTCATTAGCAAATGCGAGACTTGCTATGAAGTCAGACTCTTTCAATTCTTGTGTTAATTGCAGCTTATATGGATGCAGTTTAAGATCCAATGTTTAAATTCGTTGCAAACTTCGTCGCGATAATTGTAAGACAGACGATCTCTTGCGAGTCGACATTTGTGGATTTCCTCGTACTGACTCCATAACTCTCTCAATATTGTCTTCGGTCCTAGATGTTCTTGGGCGACCATTTGCTTGGGCGACCATTGCGTAGTCCATATTCAGCGCAATATAGTCGCCTAGTAGCAATATATGAACGAGAGTTCTCGTAAAATGCGCGCACGCAAAATGCGCGACGCTTCCCGTCGAAGTAATTCATAGCGACTAAAACTTCATGAGACCGCCAACCCAACGACATAGGCGCCCCCCCTCTGCCCATGCCTTGCCTAGCCCGCAAAAAAAGATGATGTAATATGCACGTTCTATTGCGCCACCCTGTATAATATCAGGACTAGAGAATAATATATTTCCAAATTATTTTAGTATATCTAATGAAATTAAATTTCAAGTTAATCTTTATTCACGTCCTATTCGATACATTGACAACAGCACATATATATGTATATGTATACGAGTATATATAGGTATGTATACATATTTTTTTCACAAGGTGACCTTTAACCTTGTCAGGCAATGATTATGACTTATTATTTAGAATGTGTTGATAAATAGGTTCCAATTTAATTCCAGTGTTCTCGTAATATCTACAGATAATATTTTGGTTTTTGTATGAACGAAAGCTCAATTTATTAATACAAAACAAAAGCAAAAAATATGCTGAAAAAAAAACAATAAAATACAACAAAAAAGCAGATTGTTTTTCACAATTTTTCTTATCGAAACTAAAGCCAAATACGAGTCCTTATCACCCTCAAAACAGACATCATCCTCTATTATTGTGAATGTTATCAAGTGAGTGCAAACACCTGTGAGTTGTCCGTCTTCACCTGTTGCCTCTCACATTGCCAACTTTTTTTTACGTGATAACAGGCCACCTCCTTCCTCGCCTCCTGATAAGGATTTGTATTGCCACACATAATATCGTTTAATGACAGAGGGATGAGAATTCGACGAAATAAAATAATTTTTATGCGAAATACATGTCATGTAATCGACCGAGTATTGAAGCGAGATTAGATTAGATAAACACGGAATGGTTGATATCCCGTGGTGGGGAGGAGGATGGAGATAGAAATAAAACGTAGTATTGGAAGATACAGACTACTTGTAATTGCTGCAAATTTATATGGCAATAAATTAAATCTAATTAAGTTGTCCTGTCGATCACTATATCGAGTAATTTATATGATGACGTGTTATTAAATTGTGTTTGTTTATGAGTACACTTGAAGAAACGATGGCGTTATACGAGTACGTCAAAAGATTTGGCGTTATAAGTCGTTTAAATTGATGGAATATTTCTTCTTAGCTTTACGATAAACTACACTTTCTATCAATAGTTAAGGTTGAGGCTATATGTACTAGCTATTTTAATGGTATTATTTTAGATAGAGACATCGAAAAGCAGACTTTTTTAAATTATTCAAAAGTTTTCAACACAAACGTATTGAAAACTCTTTTAGAACAGTGCGGATATTTTGGTCAGATGAACTGACTTACACATAATAGCAAAAACCAAGACTATGATAGGGAGAAAAGCCAAAAATGATTGCAGATTGTTTCCAATTTGCATTCCTTAACCTGAAAGAATAACGACATATATAATTTGATACGGCAGAAATGTAACATCCAGAAGGAAATATTTAAAGCAGGAAGTATCTTTTGAGGAAACATCTTTCATGACTTCCTCAGCCGATTCAACGGTGTTCATCTGTTTGCCTAACTACCTGGCTATATGACTGGCTTCTAGACACGATAACTGTGGTAAAGTTTTACGAAAATTCTCAAAGCTTGGTACAGCTTAATATTTCTCCATATCGTAACCGCGGATTACATATGGGCCATAACGACCCACTCGTTCTAGTATCTCGCATACCAATTTACCGATTTTTCAAACTTCAATTTGTTCTGTCGTAAACTACAATAACTTAAATATTTGTTCGTTTCTAATACTTGACAAAATTTGAAAAATATCGGCCGGGTAAAAGTGACACTTTAGGTATCTTTCAAGTAAAGGGTGATTTTTTAATCGTAGTTCTTTAAAAATCAAATAAAACGCCCAAATTTGCATCATATATTAACATTTTTTATTGGAATCAATAATTTTTTTAAATTTTGCCATTTAATTTTTAAAGATAATTTCATGTAAATGTTGTCCGCGGCTCCGTCTCAAAATGTCCATTAGGAAGGTCCAATTTTTCGTCACTTCGAATATTTCGGCCTGTATTCCACGAATAACGTGTGTTATGTTATCCTGTAAGGCTTCAATAGTGTTCGGCTTGTCCACATAGACTAACGACTTGACATAAAACCACAAGAAATAATCAAGAGGCGTTAAATCGCATGATCTTGGGGCCAACTCACAGGGCCAAATCGAGAGATAAGCTGCTCACCAAATTCATATCCATTGTTTCATGAGCAGTGTGGCATGTTGCACCGTTCTGATGAAACCACATGTCAACCGAGTTCAACTCAGCCAATTGGGGCAAACAAAATTCCTTGTGGTTGAATAACACATGTCCAATCGCTGAGAACGGCGATGAATTTCCGTCGCTACGGTTACAATATTTTCTTCGATACTCACTCTACGCATGCGAGTCGATGGTTTTGTGTCCAACAAAGTAAATTTGGTGCGACATTTGGAGACAACAGCACGAATTGTTGATTCAGCAGGTCGATAATGAGACAATAAAATGGTCGTATCAAACGATGCACATTTCTTACAGAGCACGAATTTTGATAATAAATTTAAACGATTTGCAATCATTGCTAGCTTGTTAGTCTTTCCATAATGAAATGGCAGGGTACTCGTATACTATACACTTTTCACTTTGACAGATGACGTTTGGACGTCATTACCAACTAGTGCTGCCAACCTGAAAACTTAAATCTTAAAAAATCACCCTGTAAATGGCGGATTTGGTTCAAATATATGATATAGATTGAGTGTTTGTCAAAATAGGATTTCAGAATGGAAACAGAGCGCATTGTCACATTCCTTCTGATTCCTACTGTACAAATCGACCGATTTTCCAATAAATATTCGATTTTTCATGTGCAATTTTTAGTTAGTGAGCTGCAGTAGTTTAAATTTTCGACCACTGTATTGATTTATCTATAAAATATATAAAATTTTTGCTTTACTGACTGGTTGCTTGACTGACTGATTGTCAATCAGACCTTTCTATTAATGTTAGAATCACTAAATTGTAGTATACATGCCCCATATAGAGTTATTAAGCGATAAGATAACAGGGTAAAAAAATACAAATCATGTACCATCGCCCAGCTCAAACGGTTAGAGCTAGAATTATGAAAGTGGATGTTCATATTGGCCTTTCAGATTAGATACGCAGTAAGAAGTGATTTTTCAAAATCCTAAAACTATGGTACAGCTCAAAAGGGTAGCTGCAGAATCATGTAAATTTTGTGTCTATAATGCTTTTCCAGAATATGTAGGCGATAAGAAAGGGCACATATTAATCCTTACATACTATGAATTGACATAACATATTTCAAGAAAGTTATGTAAATATGAATATTATTTTATTTTAAATATCTAAAAAGGAGCAGTTTAAAGTTATTTCTATACATACAAAACTCCAGGTGTTGAATTGGATATTAATTTCTTGCAATCCCATTTAGGATATTGAATTCAATAAATCCACAATTCAAAGCACTATGTTGGGCATAATTTGTGGAATGGCGTGTTAAAGTTTCGAGAAATTTGTACTTTTTCGGTGTTAAAAGGGACAGATCGTACTCTAAAAGGAAGTTCCTCGAAAACCGTACTTTTAGGAAGGATAAAAAGGGTAAAGTTAGAATCATGTAATTGACTGAGTAAATTCACTAATTAGTGTAGGCGAAGAATGAAAAGGGATTTAATTTAAAGTGCTAACTTTAGGAGATAAAACACGAAAGAATGGTACAATCTCCCAAGATATACGGCTGATACTCGAATCACTAAAATTAACATGAAAATCACAATTACCAGCTAAGAGCGGGTTAAAAATGAGCACAAAATTGATACACTAGATTGAAACAAACGGGGCGTAAAGACGTCAAAAGTAAAACTATCCCATAAAAAAAATGACTGAATGATTCGAATTTGTTTTCATTTCATTTATATAACAATCTTGTAATTAAAAGCCTTTTGGCCAACATTAAGTAAGTTACAAAATTGCATAGGAGATGCAAACCTAAACATATACGAGGTGTGATCAAAAAATAACCGTTATTTTAAATTTTTTCAAAAAGTATTTATTTATTCATCAATAACTATCTTATCCACTTCAAAGTAATCCCTCTCAGATATAATACATTTATGCCAGCGTTTTTTCTAATCCTCGAAATACTTCTGAAACGCGCTTTTTGGTATCGCCAAAAGCTACTATTTCGATTTTTCTTTGATCTCCTCAATCGTAGCAAAACGCTTTCCTTTCACCGGTGTCTTCAGTTTTGGGAAGAGGAAAAAGTCAGCGGAGGCCAAGTCCGTTGAATATGGTGGTTGAGTCATAATTGCGGTTTTGTTTTTGGCCAAAAAATCCCGCACAAGCATCGATGTGTAAGCTGGTGCGTTATCGTGATGCGAAATCCATGATTAATTTTTCCACAATTCTGTGCGTTTCTGACGAATTGCTTCGCGCAAACGACGCATAACTTCAAAGTAGTATTCTTTATTGACCGTACGACCTTGTGGCAAGAATTCATGCTGCACCAAGACACTGCAATCGAAGAAAACAGTGAGCAAAACCTTCACATTTGATCGAACTTGACGTGCTTTTTTCGGTCTTAGTTCTTCTGGACGCTTCCATTGGGATGATTGAGCTTTGGTTTCAATGTCATAGCCATACACCCATGATTCGTCACCAGTTATGACCTTTTTGAGTAAATCTGGATCGTCATTGACGACTTTCAACAGCTCCTAAGCGATGTCCGTGCGACGTTGATTTTGCTCAAAATTTAGCAATTTTGGAACAATCTTCGCTGCCGCGCGTTTCATGCCTAAAACATCCGTAAAAATTGCTTGGCATGAGCCGAACGATATGCCAACATCATCAGCAACCTCTTTAATAGTGATTCGACGATTATCCAAAATCATTTTCTTCCCTGCTTCAATGTTTTCATCGGTTGCTGACGTGCTCGGGCGACCAGGACGAGCATCGTCATTGACGTCTTCTCGACCTTCCTTAAACCGGTTATACCACAATTGAACTTGTGTTCTGCTCACAGTAGACTCACCAAACGCCACAGTCAACATTTCAAATGTCCTTGCACATTTTTCATTTCATTTTTTGCACAAAACTTAATACAGTTTCTTTGATCCATTTTTCGAATAGTAAAAAATCGAAGAGCACACCAAAACACGACTAACCTTTTTATTTGGCAGAAACAAACTGACAATCCAAAATGGCTGATATTGTCAACATATATAGCAGACATGTGTACCAACATAACAGAAAAAGAAAATGCGAAATTCGAACGTAACTCACGAAATTTGAATTTTTTGATCAAACCTCGTATATGTTAATTTCGTAATTGGTATACGAAGTACGATAAGGGTCATGACCAGTCGGCGTTATAAAGCAAAAGAATGTATAAGAATCCAAGTCACTACGGTCTGTGTATAGGGAGCTATAGGGACAAAAATTTAATTTCGGAAAATCGGTCAATTTGTGTGCAAAGTGCCAGACGAGATGAACCAGTATAACCCGTTTACAATCTCCGGATGCGATCTGGCAAAATATTAATCTGTACCACATTTTAAAGTTTTATAAAGATTCACAGACATTGCCGAATCGATTTCGAAAGTCATTAAACATATTTGGTCAACACATACTTGGTATTTTGAGTGTTTCCTTCTGGATGTTAAGTTTTTGGGCCATGTCAAATGGTGTATGTATATCTTCACTCCTCTGGACGACGACATACAAATTGATTTGTTAGTCTTAGTTTTAAATAGCTTTGGATATTTTTCTAGATGCTTTTCTAAGTGCGTTGGCAATCTCCTACAGTGACAAGTATAGTTGTTACTTTGAAATTCCTTTGTTATTTATTATCCTTATTTAAGGACAAGGTATCACGACATGAAAGCCCAGAATGTAGTTTTACGTTAAATTGCCAGTGTTTTTAGGCGTAGCTGAATACTCTCGTATGGTTAAGGATAAAACGATTGTTGTTAAACAATATTATTTAATGGCTCCAAAGTGTTTTACAAATATCTTGTGGCAGTGGTATTGTATGATATTATATTTTTCTTTTTTTGGGGTGTCTCTGCGCATTACCAACACGTTACAATATTACAGCTTTCAGTGGTACAAATGTATAAACGAATCCAGTTAACAAAAGAAGACGTCAAAAAATCTACACAAGATAGAAGGAAAAATATATATAGATTTTCTTTTTTTCACATATTTCTAATTTGCTTTGGCAAATACATTTTAGTGTAAATTAGCCATTTATTCCACTTAGCAGCTACATTCCTTAAGTGTTTCTAAGTGCATTTTGACAGAAAACGATAAAAAATTATTGTTGCAACCTATGGGCCAACTTTACTTTTAGCCTGTCATCGCCAATTCTTTGCTGTTTCTACTGTACACTAATGACTGGCTATTAGTAGATATCTCTGATGATTGATTTTATGATTTTATGCTAAAAACCAGTAAAGGAAAACAAAAATGTAAAATCTTAGAAACACAAACAAAGAAAATGCTGGGATTTACATAAACTCTATTTAAACAAAACCAACCAAAATATTTACTACCAAAAAAAGTTCACAATAGTTGAAGCAAAACGAAATTTCTTTAGCTTTATGACATCCCTGCATCTACGTCAACAAAAACCAAATGTTCAACTAGCGAATATAATGGTGGCTGTAGTACAATTATCAATAACGACTGTTAAAATGGGATCACAATATCATAAATTTGGAAAAAGAGAAAACCTGTACCATTGCATCAACGCAAGGAGCAAATTATTCGAATGAAAATACAAAATGCTACTTTGTCCGTCGTGTTTTTTTACTTTTAGCGCCCTAATGTCTTCACCATTTGGCGAAAATAAAATATAAGGAGCCTCAAAAGTCAACGAATGTCTTACAAATAAAACACTGAGCATTTTTTTTAACCGAAAAAGAAGTGATTGCCGAAAATATATACGAGGGTGATCCCAAAACTAGGTAACCTTACAAAGAAGATACAAAAAAGTTGGGAAAAACTTTCCTATATTGTCCAACATAATCTTCTTTTAGCTCAATACACTTTTTCCAGCGATATTCAATGGCTTCTGTACCCTGTTTATAAAGGGTGGGGCATAAGTAACGTTAACGGCAACTATATTGAATGCGTTCTTGTGCATCATTTGGTTTTAACTCGTGAACCAATCGCTTCTTATATGGGAAAAGATGTAACATATGTAAAATTCTTTGCAAAGACCGCCTAGACATCTCTAACTGCTGAGAACGTCGCCTGGTGGAAGTTTCGGGATTTTCCTCAATACTTGTTTGCACTCGAGCAATGGTCACTTCATTTCGAACTGCACGCGGAAGAGCTGAACCAATCGGTAAATTGTTGGACCGCTAGGAGATTTGAACATGAAAGAAATTCCAATATCATCTGAATAATCGGATGCTGATCAAATCTTAACATTACTTATGCGCCACCCTATATTAAGAACTGTCAAGCTCCTTAAAATAGCCATCAACCGCAGATTCCACCCCTTCATTGTTGGCAAATCTTTTACCAACAAGTTTGGAAATAGAAAATAATCCGAAGGAGCTAATTCTGGTGAATACGGTGCGTTATGAAGCAATTCGAACTTTAATTCATTAATTATTATCAATTTATTTTCATCGCAATAATGGATGTGTGAAGAATTAGAGTATTTTCTTGATGAAACAATACTTTCTTTTTCGTCATATGCGGCCTTTTTCCATAATTCGACAATCCTTAAGTCTAGTTTAGAAAATGTTGTTTTTTAAAAAGATGAATTTCTTTAGAAAACAATAAAAATCTAAATGTTCTCGGCAATAAATTAAAATCCTACATTCGCTTATGTATTCAGGGGTGTCTTGTGGCCTATTATACGATACAAGACTGGTGTACGATGGTTATTAACATAATAAGAATTCAAACGAACAATTAATTCAAAACAAAATAAGTCTTTGGAAAATCTGATAATATATGCTGAGAAAAGTATTGTTAAATTGCCAGTACCATATTTTCAAATCATTTGTCATAGCGCACGATAGAATTTTACGCCTCCTCCACCTCCCCTGCCATCGGCTTGTTGGCCAACAAATGTATTCGATTGCTTGGGGTTTGATGGGTATGAGAGTTTGAGATCGAAACTATTTTTTAATTAAATACATTCTTAATAGTTTTTGTTTCGATAAAAGCACAATGACAACAACAGGGCAAAACACGAATCCCACTATGTTCCCAATCATCAAAAGGTAGCAAAAACATGGAATTATTAATTAAGAAATGTCACTTGCCATCATCCCTTTCACGCAAAAAAGACAAAGAAATATGCTTTCTGCTACCAAATATTTTACAGTCGTGAACGAAGGAGCAGACTCCCCCGGAGAAGATTCTAGGTCGACTTTAATATTGGTTGGACTGAGGACTTTCAAATGGAAATATTGAATTACATAATGGTGACCAATTTCTTCTATGTTTACAAATTCACTGAGATCGTTTACTTTTGATCGCTCAAATAGAATAGAAAACAACGCCTTAAAACTTAAAACATACTTTTCACCAAAATAATTTTTTTTTCCAAACTACTGGCACCATCTATATTTCAATTTGGTTAGTTTTGGGATCGCCGTCGTAATTCAGCTACTTATTAAAAGGAGATTCACTGAAATAATTCACATATCAGAGTGATGCCTACAAATTTTGTCTTCAAATTTTTTATTGATCAATTGCTAATAACACTCAAAATTACAAATAAAAGTAAAAGTAAGTTCACAGGTTTTGCACGACATTGAAGGATGTAATTGGTTTAGGTCAAACATACATAGTTTTGTTCGATAGCTTGTTGCAATTTTGAAGGTAATTCCACTATATCTCTCTTAAAAACCCCTCATCGCTGTTGGCAAAAATATGGGCCAGTTGATTCTCATAAACTTAGCTTGAGGCAAAATTTTCGCCAGTAATCATTCGCTATAGACTGAAACAGGTAGTAATCGTTTGGTTCCAGGTCCAGACTATAAAATGGATACAGAAGAATCTCTCATCAAAGCTTCCAAAGCTTCTTTTAAATCGCTATCGATGTACGTGGCCTGACGAAACACAATTTCACCAAATACATAGCATAACCCGCCCGGCCGTCAATCCTCACATAGCCACTGTGTGCGCCTGCTCAACGCGAAACAATCGACCACCTCTGTTCTTGTTTCACAACACCGATATTTGTTGCAATCCGCAGGTGGAAATTCAGTTTATAACTGGTGTGGCACCAATGCGAAGAGCTTGTCTTTGCATCATGCCTTATTGAAGCGATTTCAAATGATTTATTTTGCAATGTTTAGCTCAAAACAGTGCTAACATGATGGATAATCGGACCAAATGATTTCTATTATTTTATCGACAGTTGGCCTTCCAGAGCGTGGTGCATCTTTACCATCAAAATTATCGGAACGGTAGCGACGAAACCCAAGTTGCTGTTACAGTATCAAGCCCATAAATATTATTCACATTTTCAGACTTCTGACTTGTGTTTTCGCCTTCATCGAAGAAAAATTGTACCTTTTCTTTGCTGGTATTAATTTTTGACACGTTCTCAAGCAATACCACGTCAAGCTATCACAAAACTGTCTGACTTTGTTATTGAGCACAAAGTTTTACCTTTTTAACGCCATCTAGCGTAACCTGATCGCACTTGCACAACGAGAGACACAGATTGCTTAAGTTTGCACTAAGGAATGCTAGGAGGATGTTCTGGAGTGAATTCTACAACAAAATTGAAGACACTTCCAAAGCCGCAAGACTAAGAAAAATACTGGCACACCGTGCACGATGATTTATCTTAAGAAACCGCAGAGTGATTGGACAACATACTGTGAAGAATCACTGCAGTTGGATGCTCATTTTCCTGATAATTCCCGAATCAACCGTCCGCTGATGCCAGGGAAATTGTAACCCAATTCAAAATAGCGTGGACAGTTAGAAGCTTCGAACCCTTCAAGTCAACCGGACCGGACATGATTTCGCCGGGTGAACTACAAGCGGTGTCTGATACCCTCATTCCGTGGCTTGAGGAGCTCTATATCGGATGTATCGACCTAACATATATCCCTGCTACGTGGAGGAAGACCAAGGTGGTTTTTATTTCTAAAGCCGGGACCAAAAGATTTGAGACCTATCAGCCTGTCATCGTTACTCCTCAAAACACTGGAGGGACTCATTGACAGCTACCTTAGGACGAACATATACCGGAAGCTGCTGTCAGATAGTCAATATGCTTACTGCAAGGGTAAATAAGTGTATGTCGACTTCTACACTAATCAGGTAGGTTTCTGGGTCTACTCCAAAGACCTAGAACTAAGTATAGCAAGAAGACTACCTGATCACTGTAGTGTTTATGAGGCCAAAATTTTGGCTATTAAGGAAGTAGCAGAATGGCTGATGTATAACGTCCTCACCACGGTGGGGATTAACATATTCTCTGACTGTCAAGCTACCATTAAATCTCTGGATTCTGTCTTCCTAAACTCAACATCAGACCTGAAAAGCCGCAGATCTCTTAACGAAATGGCTCTGCGTTTCAACAAACAAACTTACAGACTCCAGCCGAGTTGGAGTCCGTGGGCATGCCTCTGGCTATTTGCAAGCTCCTACTGCGAGATAGAGCATATTAAGCAGCAAATGGTAAGTGGGCGTCTGTCTGAGGCTGTAATCAATCCAGACAGATGTTCACACAAACTGCTGTCGCTATTAAGACCCGACGTCTCATTACTTGTATCCGTCATGACGAGACACTGTCTGATTGGAAGACATGCAGTGGAATTGAAGATTGTGACTACTGACTTCTGCAGGAGCTGTGGTAATGAAGAGGAGGAGAAGTCAATAGAACATCTTCTCTGCAATTGTCCCGCCCTGGCGAACAGTCGGCGATCAACACTGGGCTCTTATTTCTTTAGGGATCTAGGAGATCTGGACGATATATGAACATATTGTCCGACTTAAGAGCTTCTTGAGGCGCTTAGGATGGTCCAACTGGAGAAACTAGGGGCATCCATATCTGTAGTTACCGTGGTACACAATGGAAAATACAATCTAAGTGAGTCTATCCATTCAGACTGCCACACTGACCTAACCTAACCTATGCAGCCAATTAGAAAAATAATTTAACTCATTTTACTATATATCCCATATATGCACCGATCAACCCAAGATCACTTTCCAATTTATCTTATCATATTTTCAGGTAAACAATATAGGCAAATTTACTGCGGATTCCCGCCTAGCAAATCTAGGACGCATTTTCTATTCTTGCAAAATGTCACAAAAAGTATTCAGAATCAAGCTTAGGAAAAAAGTGCGACCACCAACAAACACTAAACACTAAAGCAGTACTGAAATCTAACTCAGATGAACCAACTTACATACGCCTTCACCCTGCGTTTTTTTCTGGTGTAAAGCGTGAAGGGTACCAGAAGACGAGTGGGAAATTTCTAAGTTCTTATCCCAAAATATTTTGAATTAAAGCACAATAAAAGCGGAAAATTATAAATTTCTAAAATCTTCCCCTTAGAAATCACATCAGAAACATTAATTTCTTACAAATTGGCTAATTTTTAATTGCGGTATCCTAAGAAACTTGGCAAAGTAATCCACTTTCAATCGCAGAATAAAGTTTGTTGGAAAAAAGTATTTATAATCAAGCATAAAAAAGTATGACCACCGACAAACACAGATTAAAGTCGTATTGAAATTTAACTCAGATGAACCGACTTTGATACGCTTTCACCCAGCGTTCTTTTTTGCTGATGCAATGATGTGAGGTGTACCAGAAGACGAGTGGAAAAAAGTTTCCCAAAATACTTTGAATTAAAGTGCTATAAAAGGGGTAAAATTATAACTTTCTAAAAATTATATCTGGAACAGTGATTTTTTTAAAACTTGGCTAATTTTTATTTGCGGTATTCTATGAAATTGGGCAAAGTAATTAATTTCAATTCGCAGAATAAAGTTAACTAAATGGTTGATGCCTCCTAAGTTCTACTGAATGAAAGATATTAATATTGTATAGGAGTTACGAGAGTATTTTTTTTTTCTAAATTCTACTAAGCATTATAATGTAATACAATTGCCAATATCGTAAATAACTGCATTTTACGTATATCGTACTAAATTTCGATAAATCGATCAATTTGTGTAGGAGGTGTCAGATGAAGTGCAACAACGCTCCCTATTTTTACTTTTACTCAGCAATTACACGATGTGTGCCAACTCCTAAAAAATATGAAGCTAAGAATGCAATTCAAATCATGTTATTTATATGAGAGCTACTAAAAGGGCAGTGTCGATTTTCCCAAATTTTACAGATATGGATACACGACAGAAAAATTCAAATCACGTTATTTATATGAGAGCTACTAAAAGGGCAGTGTCGTTTTCTCAAATTTTTACTGATATGGATACACGACAGAAAAATCGATACAATGCGTGGTAATCTTGAATACTTCTTTAGCACACCAATTAATCAGTAAAGAAATTTAAGTCCCTTTAAACCATTTTACGTTGGTGCAAAAATGTGTAGGTGCCTTAACGGAAGTGGGATTGTATTTTGGAAAACCGGCAAATTTGTATAAGAAGTACTAGAAAAGAAACGACGGATCAATATTGCCCATTAACAATTCCTATCTTTTAACCTACTGCAATTTTTAAGAAGATTCATAATGATTATCGTCCCTAATAGCAATATGGATGAACCGACGCCAGGTGCTTAAAATAATTTTATTCAAGAGATTTAGATGGTAGCATAAACTATTCCTCCTGGTTATTACATTTTTGATGTATCAACTGATATATACTGTCATATCTTTGGTTAAATCTATAAAACTCATAAAATAAAAAAAAAAAATCATTATATAATCTCACATTCCTCTAGTTTATTTTAAATGCCAGTTCACCTCTCTTCTCTGAGATGTAAATCATGGAATAAACCTCACAATTGACCACATATTTCTTCAGGTGTATTACCCATATGTTCCACTGACATAATGTGCAAATGTCAGCAAAACCTTGTATATTAACAACAATAAAATGAAGTGCCAATTGAAAAGTCCCCCATCACCATCGCCACCATCACCATCATCCAAGTTTCCATCATAAACTATAGATAAGTTACTCCAACGCAGTACTGATACGAAAAAATAAGAACGGAAAAAGTTGAATACAATTAAAGTTACACAAAACCATATTCAATGATAAATTACAACCACCCATGTGGGGAAAGAATTTTGCACACTAAAATACGGGCCACGCATCCCAAATGTGATTCTGACTCAATGGCACTTGAATAATCAAGTTCTTGACACTGTGAGCAGCTCTCCTATCAACCTCTTTCGTTGTTTTATGATTAACACTGAAGTGCCCCTATTATATTAACGATAATTTCTATCGATATTCAGTATTAGATTAAAACAAACCCAAATATGTAATTAAACGATAACAGGTGCTTTGCAGCCTAATGAAAATATGGTAAAAACCCGCTCTAAGTGGTTTGTTTGCTTATAGCCAATTATGAAAATTGTGGAAATGCCGAATGCCAAAGACTCAACAGGAAATTTAATCTAATCAGCTTGAGCTAATATAAGTTCCACAAGTATGCGAGTAACCGTTCACACGCTCCATTATTTAACTGTCCAAAACTTCTTCGTCCTTATGCGTAAAGAGCTGTCATATAACTATAACCTCCCTATTTGTTATTCCAAAATACTCATGCGCACCCATAGCGGGTGGCTGCTTAACGTTGACCCCATAAAACAACCTGTGGCCTTACAAGTCCCTTCTTTACCGCCTTCGTGGCCCTTCCAAAAAGTCCTTGAATTTGATTTATATCGAAGACATAAATTTACATTAATGGCGAACAATATTTTTATTTTTTCGTCGTTTTTTTTTCGTTCAGCAGTTTAATGAAATGCAAAGGAATGAACAATGGACGACAGACGACGGACCCTAATAAAGACGGAACTATAGCGGACTCGAAAGGCGAAAAAGAATCGAGGAAACAAATGAAGATAAACTGTGTGTGGTTACAATTTATGATAACAGTTATAAATTTTTCTGAAGTCAAAGGAAGAATAAAGTGAAGTGCAAACAAAAAACGTAAAACAACAGTCATTTGCCAGTCCTCGACACAAACGAAATGAATCCAAACGCAAACAAGATGAAAGCGAAAGAAAAAAGTTTACATGGAAATTAATATGTATGAAAGCTATCGGGTCAAAATTTCAATATAATACTTTAGACGTCATAACTGCTATTATTTCATGATATTTTTCTTTCCGCTTTAAATACGGTGAGAACATTGAGAGAGAGTGTGGGAATTACCTCGCTTACAGTGGCAAATAGTTTAGCAGGGACCTTTGATCTGTAAGAGCATAACAAAATACATCCGCATAGAAAACTATTTTGTAAAACACTTTTCATATGTGAAATTATTTCCTAAACTATATTCAGCATGGAAAATAGACTCTCTTGGCAAAGACCATATAGAAAAATACCTAACACAACAGCTTTTATATAGAAAATCGTCTAGCTGTCTCGTAGGACTGTTTTCGTATGGGAAATTGTCTCGAAAAGTTGTTTTCATATAGAAAATTGTCTCGTAGGACTGTTTTCGTATAGAAACTTGTCTCGTAGGACTGTTTTCGAATAGAAAATTGTTTCGTAGGACAG
>JAHXMU010000056.1:1826937-1914472 GCA_019455685.1 Philornis downsi | reverse complement strand
TTGTCTCGTAGGACTGTTTTCGAATAGAAAATTGTTTCGTAGGACAGTTTTCTCATAGAAAATAGTCTCGTAGGACTGTTTTCACATAGAAAATTTTCTAGTAGGACTGTTTTCGTATAGAAAATTGTCTCGTAGGACTGTTTCCGTATAGAAAATTGTCTTATAGGACCGTAGGACTGTTTTCGTACAGAAAATTGTCCCATAGGACTGTTTTCGCATAGAAAATTGTCCCATAGGACTGTTTTCGTATAGAAAATTGTCCCATTGGACTGTTTTCGTATAGAAAATTGTCCCATAGGACTGTTTTCGTACAGAAAATTGTCTTATAGGAGTGTTTTCGTATAGAAAATTGTCCCGTAGGACTGTTTTCGTAAAGAAAATTATCTCGTAGCACTGTTTTTGTAAAGAAAATTGTCTCGTAGCACTGTTTTTGTAAAGAAAATTGACTCGTAGCACTGTTTTTGTAAAGAAAATCTGAAATCTACTTATAGGACAGTTTTTGCATACAAAACTTTACCGTAAATTTTCTCATGGGACAGTTCTTCTATTGAAAATTGTACCATATGGAAGATTATTTAGTAGGACAGTACATGTGAAGGAAATGATATCGCTGAGTAATTTTCATATGCAAAATTTTCTACTTCAACAGTTTTCGTATAAAAAATTACTTTATGGGACAGTTTTGTTATAGAAAATCCAGTTTTTTTTATAGATAATGGAATGGTATAGAAAGATGCCTCGTAGGGCATTTTGGAATAGAATTAATCTGCGTAAAATAGATTTGTTGAAAAATAACTCTTAGGGTAGTTTTCATGCAGGAAAATATATCGCATGACGACTTTCATGCAGATAAATGTCTCATAGAACAGATTTCGTATGGTTTTCATAGGGTTAAATAGAAAATGATTGCTGACAACACACACGTTTTTTTTCCATTCTTACGTAAAACTTACTTTTATATTGATTAGATTGCACCACGAAAACGTCTGACAATTTGTTTGGTGGGCCAATTTTAGTAAAGGTTATGATATGACTCCTTTGATATGAGAATCTTCTTTGGTAGTACACTGTTTGTGCATGAAATCGTCTCAGGGATTCGTTCCTTTAAATTGGTCTACAATGTAACGCTTTTAAAACTAACATAACAATGACAAATTGAGTTCAAAAGTATGAGCCTTCATCCTCAATTACTGAGAATGAAGAATTCAATGTAAGCCAAGAAGTGATTTACTGATGTAAATATTTATCATTAGAAAACTTTCATTGTGGGCAAAGTACCCATTGCTTTGTTAAAACATACACATACGTTAGTGCATGTATAAATGACAATGCCTATGTATGTATGTGTACGATACATGCTAAGATGTATAACAGCTACGTATATCTAACATTTCATATATCTGTATGGCTGTTCTAGGAGTGATATGTGCTGTCGATATTTGAAAAGTTTAACACCTGTGTAAACACTTATACTGTGTTTTCCTTTTCCAATCCTCGTCGTCTCTGCCTCCCGTTGTTTGTGTTTTTGCATGGCAATGTATGTGCCATTTAGTACTGTTTATATCGTTTCGTTTGAATGTGAGTATATTGAAAAATTTTTATTTACTCAAACACTTATACAAGTAAACCAATATATCCTGTGAACACAAATACATATCTTTATGCACACCAGTTTTCATTCATTTTAACTTATCTACGAAACACACAACACCACTAAATCTTCAGGGTACCGACAATAAGTACGGTTGAGAGGGCGGAGCTATTATATCTTATGTCTACACTGATGTGTCATCATAAGTCTTCGAACCAATCTATAGTATGTAATCAAAATATTTGTCTACAATAATAAATAAATTTGTGACATAGAGGTCGTTAAATGGTTTTAAATGGGTGTAAAATGTTATTGCTGTTAGCTGTATAGGTTGCGGCAGATCTTTGAATCATGCATATATGTAGGTTCAGGTTTACTCATAGTCTTCATCATTCTGTGGCTGGGCAAAGTATTTTATTGATCACATTTAGGAAAAAGAGAGACAGTCTATCGTGCGACCTCTTCAACATATTGTTGGACATGATTATGAGGAATGTTTCAGTTAACACGACCAGTGCCATCATATTGGCAGAAAACTGCAAGATGTTACTGCAGCCTTCTCAAGCATCGAAAAGGAAGCAGCGAAAATGGGTCTGGTGGTAAACGAGGACAACACAAAGTTATTGGTTTCAACGAACTCGTTTGGGACGCTGTGTGAATGTTGACAACTATAATTTCGTAGCGGTGGAAGAATTCATCTACCTCGGAGCAAGAAGATAAAGAGGAGAATATTGCTTGCTAACAGATGCTACTATGGGCTTTGCTTGCTTAACCCAATGATAAAGCCTTCTTACGACAAACAAAAATCCGACTGTAGCAGACGTTGGTTCTACCTGTCTTGCTATATGGCGCAGAATCTTGGGCTATTACGAAAGCGGATGAATCAGTAGTGTCAGTTTTCGAGAGGAAAATACTCCGGGAAATATACGAACCCATCATTGTTAACGGAGAGTATCGGCGTCGCCTGAATAATGGGCTGTATGAACTATATGCCGACGTCGTCGTGGTCAAACGCATTAATATACAGCGATTGCGTTGTCTGGGTCTGGCACGGAAAGTTTTCGACAGCGAACTCGATGGACGGCGCAGAAGAGGGTGACCAAAACTTCGTTGGAAGGACCAGGCTTTTGAAATACTATCGAAACTTGATGTGACGAATTGGAGGAGAAGCGCAGAAGATTTAAGAGCTTGGAATTATTTTCTATGGACGGCGTATAATAGATAAAGATGCCTATTCCAGTCGCTACATAAGAAGAAGAATATTCAGGAAAAAGACTGACGAATTTTATGCAACTTGAATCGAGTAGGATTGAATATGTTAAATATTGCCCTAAACTAAAATGTAACTAGAATAGGTAAACGAATTGATTATTTTTCTCGAAAGCGACACTCATAATAAGCAGTTCTTGCTGCCCTCAAAAGAAAGAAAATTTTTCATAATGATTTACTTATTGTCACCTTTGCTTTCACACCGTGAGTAAAGTAGATTATTTGGAATTATCCAATTCTAAAACAAAGAAAATGATATACAATATATAAGCTAGTGCTGACGGTTGGTAATGGAACATTCATGTAATTCTGGCATAAAGAATTCCGGAAATAATTAGTAATTTTTTACTAGAATTTAGGAGAGATCTGTAGATCACTTCTCAACTCTAAATAAATGCTCACAAAATTGTTTGCTCCTGGCCGATGAGGCGGCTACTGTTTGTGTACAGAATTATCTTTCGTATCATCCATATAACGATCTTTTTTTTTTTCAGCGATAAGTTGACTATCGATGTATTGACGAATATTTTTAGTTATCGAGTAATCGACAAGTTTGGCAAAATCATCTCAAATTCAATCAAAAATATATATTTTGTATCATGAGATTAAAGAAAACATTTAAGAAATAATTTACTCGAAAAGAAAAAAAAAGAGAATGCAATATGAAGAAACTGAAAAGAACCAGCCAAACTCATAAAATTATTTAAGGGATCGTCCTTATCGCAGGCGCAGTTATGGAAAATTATGAAAAAAATTTCCATTTCGACAAAAAAATGAGCAAGCTGGAGATATAATGTACGATAAGAAGTCAATCTGACGATAGGTAGGCACAACGTTCTCTGTGTTGTGGACCGCAGATGGTACAAGTAGGCGAAATCGGTAGAAAAGAACTTTCCCATAAAAGGACAATATTCAGTTATGGCAAAATGGGAATTTTCTGTGTTTTTTTTTCAACAATTGCGCAATTATTTACAAGTTAAAAGCAACAGTTAATAGATGGCAAGCTAGAAAACTGGGCTCAGTCGATATTTTATATATGAGAAGAAGCCTTTTTTTATACCATCAGCCGGAGGAAGGAAGGTATATATCTTTTAACATAACATCCAAAAGAAGGTGTTTAAAGTATCAAGTATCTTTTGAACAAAAGTGTTTCACGACTTTTTAAGTCCATCGAGCGATGTCCGTCTCTCTAGTTGGTTGGCGGGCGCGATAACTACGCAAATCTTAATGGGCCTTCTTATGGATCCCTCTAGATGGTTGGTGGACATGATAACTGCGCATATCTTAATGGGATTTCTTAAAACTTTTCACGATCTAATATTTTCCCAGGTTGTAAGCCGGGGATTGTAAATGGACTATATATGTTTATCCACCAAACTGGCCGATTTTCCAGAACTAAATTTCCTCCCTCTAATTTCTCAACGCAAAATTTTGTCCGCTGCATTATTTCCGAATTCCTGGTAGAATTTGAAAAACATCAATCGATTAACCACTCTCCATCTGGCACCTCCCATACAAATGGTTACATAAAGTTTTGTCAAATTTGGTGTACATTAAGCGTTTATGTACATCCAGCCATTCTGGTACATTCCACACAAACTGGCCGATTTTCCCAAATTACATTTCTTCCCTCTAATTTCTCAACGCAAAATTTTGTCCGTTATATTATCTCATAATTCATAATAGAATTTGAAAAAAATCAATCGATTAACCACATCCCATCTGTCCTTAGAAGGAAACTCGGGACACATTCATTCTGATACCTCCCATACAAATAGAGCGATCGAAATTTATTCAATTCTCTGCAATTTCCAATTGGTCAGCTGTTTACAAATGTTTGCCATTCTGCATAATATCATAAAAAAGTCTACTTGATTGTCCACGCCCATTCTAGGAGCTCCCATTAAACCATATATATTTGTCATGTCATCCATATATTCTAATCAGTTGTACCAAACTGGACCAAATTTTTCATATACCATGTGTTTACCATGTGATAATCTACGTTCTGAGAAGGATTATAGGAAGGTTACCACACTCATACCCGGTACCTTCGATATAATTTGACCAATTAATCAAAATTATATTTCCCACTGTACCCTCTAACTCGTAGCCAGAAATTCACTTATTTATTTTACGTACTGCTAGATTCGAAACTTTCACTCAATTGCGCTGTATTCTGTATTCATAAATAAATTCGTATTAATCGGTTAGTACAGTGAATTAAAACAGAATGCACTGAAATACGTTGTGATTTTTATAATGATGATGAAATGAATTTATTTTATGGACAAAGAATTTATCATGAATTTTGTACTGCTAATGGAATTTTGTGGCGACTTTACTTTTTGTGAAACAACTTTATCAAAAAGCAGCTGCATATGAGTGGTACAGTGCATTCAAAAGCGGTCATGATATGGTGAAATATTTGCCGCTCTCCGGTCGGCCATCAACGTCTTTTGCTGAAGCTCACATCAATAAAAGCGAAGGAATTGATGAAAGAAAAAGCTGCGGAACTTTTAGTGTCTCATAAACCAGTGGGTAGGCGGATGTTCCCCACGATGCTTTGTACCGCTTACCCCTAAAACGCAAGTCTCTCTACCTGATCCTGTAATTAAGCAGACAAAGGGTATGATGCTTGCGTATATATTTTTCGCTTTGTGTAGAAAAAATGTTAACCGCTAAAATAGACTTTTGCGGAAAATACACCAAAAAGAATAAACAAATATTACGTGGGTGTGGTCTCGTTGACGATACTTAAGGGTATTGTTTTCGAATAATCCGATGCTGATACAAACTCTTTTACCGACGGTAGTGGGGTAGAGTTTTTCGGACACAGAAGAGTTTGATAGTGTCATCTGAGGGTGAAGACACTGAAGATATTGGCGATCTTGCCGGTGGTGCAAGTTGTTCACCATTAACAACAGACAATGACCGGATTATCGACGATGACAGTATTTGGTATGATAACAAAGATAAAATGATTGAATTTGCATTTAACGATGGTGAATACGACGTTAAAATGTATACTGATAAGTATTCTAGTGCGAGAAATATTTTTGATCAGCTGCTCTCAAGGAATATAGTTGGAATACTTGTTAGTTGCGCAAATTACTATGGAAAGCATATGTTTGAAACCAAGCGGGCTGTTACAAGAAATACCCCAAAGATTAATTTCATTAAAATGAATGAAGAAGAACGAGTACAACTTTTGAGCCTCTGCTTACTTCTTCGTCAAAAAAAGGTTCCTTCCATTCGGCATTTGTTTACTGATAATCCTCTTTAATATTCACCAATTTTTTGCGTACACTATGACGGGTCGCCGTTTTGAACAGCTACTACGATGCACCCATGGACATAATACTGGTTATGTTGACTGCAGTACCCAAAAATTCAACAAAATTTATTCTTTACTTCAACCAATTCTCCTTAAGTTTCAAGCATCGTATTCAATGTCAAAACTACTTTCACTGGATAAATCTCTTTTATTGTTTCGAGGTCGGCTAAGTTTTCGACAACATATAAAAGGGGAAAAAGCAAGCAAGCATAAAACTATTTGAACTTAATACGTTGGACGGATATGTTCTAAATGTTCAAATTTATCAGGAAAAACAGCTAACATACCGGGAAACATCAGAAACAAGTAGTCTTATTTTACGGCTAATGCAGCCATAGTTGAGTAAAGAACATCATCGCTTTATAGAAAATTTGTTTAACAGCATCGAGCTATCAAAAAAACTGCTAAAACATAAAACACACAGAAACGGAACGCTTCATTCTAACAGAAAAGGTAGTCGGAAAGAAGTAACATCAAAAAAGTTGGAAAGGAATGAACATATATGGCGTAGACGAGGTCAAATGTATGTATTGAAATGGCGAGATAAACAGGACGTTTTGTCCATAATAACAAATCATCAACCGGATATGGTGGAAGTTACCAATAAATTTGGACAAAAAAAGAATAAACCAAATGATTAAGCTGAATACAATTTGAGTATGTCAGTAGTTGGCAGATGTGATCAAATGATTTTCTGTTATTTGTCACCATGATAATTCTTAAGACACTATAAAAAAACGTCATTTTCATCTTTTAGACCTATGCGTTTGATACTCCTACTTTATCTATCGACAGTTTCATAAATCAGCGACATTTGTACAGTTTAAAGATTTGCTAATACAACCACTAATAGCACTACCTGATACTGAGATTTTTGGAAAGAATTTAGCAGCATTAACATCTACGCGTGGTCGACCGAAAGAAATAAATTCATTCATTCATTCATTACAACATAAATTCATTACCGCTGCCATCCACAAATTGTACACAATAATATTTCTTGAAAATATACCTCCACTTGTTGATTTTCACCGTAAAACTTACTTTTTGCATTGCAGACAAGGTTCGACCAACCAAATTAGAAAAGAAATGTCATATAGATATAAAACTTGTCCGCATAAACCAACATTGTGAACAGAATGCTTGGAATCCTATCATTTATAATGTTTTCTTGTGTGTACGTAATTTGTATCCTGAATTAATTTTTATTTCATTTTTAATATTTTATAAGTAAAATAAATTACAAATGATAATTTTGTTTCAAGCTGATTTTCTCTTTTATTCGTAGGAATCACTTTGAGTTAGTAAAGCAAATCCCGTAAAGTCATCACGACGGTCATAGCCGTCATTAGCTCCGGGAAGACAAAAAATTAACTGATGTGCAAATGACGGTTATAGCAGTCGACAGTTTTTTTTTTTTCTTTTGCAAAACTGTGGCCAAATATAATAATTTACACTCGATTTCATCTGCCAGTCATGAACAATTGAATGCGTTTCTGAACACGATCGTCAAATTAAAAGTGTGCGGCGACGTGTTAAGCAACTAATAACAAATGTACAAGTATATTGTATTGTCCCTAGGAATTCGAAACGAACACGAGTACATAATTGTATTAATTTTTTGGGGTATCTTCTTGTCATTTCTCTCTCTATATGTACATGTCTCTCTCGCTTCGTTTCTTCCCTCATTTACCTTCAAGTTGTAAGGACATTTATGTCATTAAATTTTAAATTGGTAATTCAATTTTCTTTACCGTTATTCGTTAGAAGTCTGACTTCACATATATTTACATACTTAATGGCTACAGCATTTTCCGAAGATTGTGGTTTGTGTATCACTGCCAGAATGGATGAATACTTGATGCCAGTATGGCCTGGACCTTGTAAACATAACGTTGGTATATCAACTCTCCCAGGTACAAACATAGTTGCTGCTGTATGAGTGTATACTGATATGCTTGCCACTACATGCGTCGTTCGTGTGTTAGTTGTCAATAAATATCATTATATCAAAATTTACACCATTTAACGTGAATGAACAGTGAAATGACACGAATTGACGTTGCGATACAGCAAAGGTCAAGCTACGGCACTGCCGACACACGGTAAATCGATGCCATAGAAACATTGAAAACAAAAATAGAAAGAATTGTGATATGAAATTCAAATTTGCATTGGAACTGGAATTGTTACCACAGCGCGCTCATTTTTTGACAGGCGTCAGTTTACAAGCCTACGGAAGCGTATCGCTTTACGTTGCGGTTAAAAAAGTTATGGAAATGGAATAGAAATCGTGAAACAGTGTTACTGCTTTGTATTCGGCTGTAAAATTTCTACCAAACCTTGTTGATGACCTACGACATTTACGTGTGAACAAAGTATTTGTATATCGGACCAATACACATTATAATGATGCCGCTACCATCAAAAACGCCATAAAAGTTAACACCCGAAGACAGGAAAATGATCAAAAATGATGCTAAAATTCAACGTAATCGACGACAAATCGTAGTTCAATTGGCGACAATTTTCAATGTATCTGCTCATAGCATGGGACGCCCATTATAAAATTAACTACGATTGAAGCCCTACAAAAAACAAAAAGGGCAAGATTTAATATCTACAAAAAAGATGATTCCCCTTGCAAGAATAAAGGTGTTAAAACAATTGCAAGTTAGTGGCGGGCTTGAAAATTTGATTTTTTTCTTATGAAAAAATGTGTACATATTTGATTCGACAACAAAACATACACATATACAAAATGTAAACAAACAAAATGATCCTGTATGGCCAGAGTACAAAACAATATACTATTCAGATCAGCGAATTGCTCTGCGAAAGCAAACGCCCTGCCTCAGCGATGCTTTGGGCAGCGGTAACTGCCATAGAATACCCATCAGTCGATTTCATTGAGCATAGCATATAGGTAAGTGAACAAATCTATCGTCAAAGTATTTTGAGTGATTCTTTGCGATCTAGGGCACAAGACTTAGCATCATTCCGTAAAGTCTTCGGAACCAATCGTACTTTATAAGAAAAAGTTCACAGCTCCATTTCTCCACAACAATGGTCATCATATTCCTCGGACTTAAATGCAATGGATTTTTTTCATACAGTCCATTCTGGAAGCCATAGTATCAAGTAAAAAATATATGACAGACAACGCCAAAGACATGTAGAACCAACTTCTAGTACAGTCGGATTTTTGTTCGCCGAGAGAGGGCTTTATCATTGAATCGCTTGCTTAGCCCACAGTAACATCTGTTAGCAAGCAATACTCTCCTCTTTGTATTCATCCTGAGATCATTTGTTTTCTTTACAGCGGAACCAAAGTAGATGCATTTTTCCACCACTTTAAAATTATAGTTGTCAACGTTCACACAACGTCCCAAGCGGGTAGATTCTTTGTTCGTTGAAACCAGTAACTTTGTTTTGCCCTCGTTTACCACCAGATCTATTTTCGCTGCTTTCTTCTCGATGCCTGAGAAGGCTGCAGTAACATCTCGCAGTTTTCTGCCAATGACGTCTATGTCATCTGCATATGCGAGTAACATATGGCTTTTGTTAAAGATGGTACTAGACGTGTTAACTTCAGCTTTCCTTATTATCATCTCCAACAGTATGTTGAAGGGCTCGCACGACAGACTTGCTCTACGTTGTCCTCCTCGTTTACTGGTGGCGATGAGCTGATAAACAGTCTGCATCATCTCCTAAATACGATTTGACTCGAGGAAAACATGCCCGATGACCGGAATTTGAGTGTACTGTGTCCTGTGTTTAAAAAAGGCGATCCAAGTATTTGTAAAAAAAAAAAAAATTACAAAAATTACAGCATTTCTAACACTTAAAGTGCCAACCGCTGTCTATTAATAAGAAAACTAGTACAGAGATTTCAGTTAAGTGAACTAACCTGGTGTAAAAGAGTTGTACAAAAGAGCGCCAGAATCATAACTTTCACCACCAAAAAGGGTGTGAAAATGCAGCCCAGTTTAATTTATAGCTCGTTAAGTGTGCGCCAAATTTGACTGAGACGAAGTTATGAACCGAGGAATATATAAATTGAAGCGGCCAATTAAATCGACCAACAAAGTAAACACTAAAAAGCTGGGAAAAGTTTTCAACATATTAGTTTGATACACTTTTCTAGCGATATTCAATAGCTTCTACACCCTGTTCATAGTAAGAACTGTCAAACTCCTTAAAAAAACTATCGACCGCAGACTCCAGCTCGTCATTGTTGGCAAATCTTTTACCAACGAGACATCTTTTCAAGTAAAGAAATAGAAAATAATCCAAAAGAGCTAAGTTTTATGAATTAGGTGCGCGATGAGACAATTCAATCCATTGTATTGTCTTGATGAAACATTTTCCTTTTTGCTAAAACCGGCACCTTTCTTCATAATTTCATCACCTAAATGCTGCAATAAATTAGCATTACATTCGCCGTTGATGGTTTTTCGTTTCTAAAGATAATCAATAAAAAAAAAGTCCCACGCGCATCCCAAAAAACAAACGCCATGGCTTTGCCTGCAGATGAAACCGCCTTCTTTGGACAAGATGCTTCAATACTAGTTCACTGTTTTGATTGTTCCTTTGCACCCATATCTGATCCATGGCTATAAATCGACCCCAAAAATTCGGTGTTATTACAGTGAAACATCACCAAGCTCCACAGCTCTACTGAAACATCTTCACGAAGATGTTTTTGCTCTATTGAAGGCAAGCGCGGCATCCATCTTGCGCACAGCTTTCTCTTTTTCATCTTCAAATCTTCTTGAAATGCCTATCAGACGATGATCATCTAATAGCAGTTTGTGCATTTTCTTAACCGTGTCTGGCCTGGACACCTCAACTGGTCCAATTAAAAAAACTACGACGTTCGTTTTGGCAGCTCATACGGCCTTGTTTAAACTCTGCTAACCAATATTTTACAGTCGTAAACGAAGGAACAGACTCTCCCAGAGTGGAATCTAGCTCAGCTTTAATCTTGGTTGTACTGAGATCTTTCAAATGTAAATATTAAATTACATAAGGGTGACTAATTTTTTATATGTTTTTAACAAATTAACAGAGATCTGAGGAGCAGACTCCCCCAGAATGGAATCTAGCTTCGCTTCCATATTGGTTGGACTGAAACCTTTCATATGGAAATATTGAATTACATAACGGTGATCAATTTTTCCATGTTTACAAATTCACCGAGATCGTTTACTTTTGATGGCCCAAATGAAAATAATAAACAATGCGGCACCTTGAAACTTAAAACATATTATATGTTTTTTAAGGCTGCCACTTTTCTCCAAAATAATTTGTTTCAAACTATTGGAACCATCTATACTTCAGTTCGGCTAGTTTTGGAGCCGTCCTCGTATTGCTGCATTCTACGATCTAGGTGCTGTAGAGAAAAAATTCCCCCAAATATTATGTTGTGCCACATTTTAAAAAGTTTCATAAAGTACGATAGTCATCGCTTCTACAAGCCAGCCAGATGGACGGACATTGATCAATCGACTTAAAATGTCATGAAAAGATACCTGGGTACTTTAAATGTTTCTTTCTGCTTGGCATGGTATGGGTTAACTACCTCATTTTATGTTGATGTAAATGTAAAATATTTGAGAACCTGGTTTTGATTTTTTCAATGACGCCCACAGAAAAGGATACATAAGCTAGAGAAACAAATTCCTTTTGGGCTCAGCGTTCAGTCCTGTTTATTACTATTTAAAGTGCGTTAATAAAGTAGATTGATTCCAAAATAAATGTAAAATATTGTTAACAGTTTATTAGGTTGAACCACAGCATTTTTTTTTTTTTTTTTTTTCAATATGGAATGTTCGAAAAATAGCACATTAATAAGTCGAATTTATCACTTAACGAAAAGAAATTTAATTTATTATTTCCAGAGCATGAAGGGAATCCTACTTTGCGATATTGCCGGTACTTTGAAATCATTTATCCTTGTTACGACATTGACATTATTTGTTAGTTGCTACAAGTAAAAATACTTATCAGCAAACGAATTAAAACTTTAGGCAACTTTATAACCTAGAAACTTACAACAGGCATACAAATACAACAGGAAAAAGAAGTTCCAGGTGAGAAAAGAAATTTCAACTGCAGCAAAATAAGAAACTTGCAAACATTTCCCATTATACACAGTGTTGTACGTCGCTGTCAGTTCTGTCCATCAATGGTAACTACACAAGTCAACAAGGCATGTTCCACCATGTTGATGCATATGAATGACAGAGTGTGCTAGGATATGGTTCTATGATATTACAATCCTACACACACAGCCATAAGCACATGATGTTATAAAACCTGTAAACGGACACATTTCATAACCGCAGGTGTGATAGTGTGCGGGTGCCGCTTTTGTTTCTATTGTAGCACAAGCTATGTCTAACACACATACTCATATAAGTGATACATACTAATGTACACAGACATTTTGAAATATAAACATAACTATCCTTAGGATGCTGTTTGAAGGGAAGTATAATATTTCAATGAAATACGTATAGGAAAAGGCAACTAACTAACTTCTATGTATGTATGTGGGTACGTAACCATTTGTGTAAACAGAAAAGCAAACCATCAGAAACCTCAAAGTGACCACAATTTGTATACTCCCAAACAGGTGTAGGTGTCTGGTGTGCCTGGGTGCGTTTACTAATAATGTTGTGTCAAAATGTTTATGTATTTCCCCCTTAGAGCTTGAACATTATTAGGACTTGTTTATGTGTTAGTTTTCCAGTTAGTTAAATCAAAAACCGCAATTTAATTGTATTTGATATTTAATAGGCAATTGCCAGATAGATTTAAGTAAATCAATTTTGTAGTACTTACGTTAAATTGACTGTGACGATGCAGTGCACCGATTATACAGATTATAGGCTTGTAGTTGAATTGATTTTATTTGATTATGAACACTCCTGTGTAGGCGTGAAATGTGTAATGTGTAGATTCCTGAAATGGCTAAAAGCAAGAAATATGTATTTAAATCAAGAAGCATACAATTTGTAAGGATTTGATTCTATTTATAGGATATTCAAACAATTTAACGCATAAACTCCTAAGGCCATATTCATAAACATTTATTGAATGTTTGAAGAACATTTTTTACTGTAAAACAACTCTTCCATAAATATGTATGAATAAGACACTAGCAGTCTAGTGTCTTATTGAAATTCCACCTGAAGGCATAAAGATAAATATTATTTGATACGCAAAAATATAAAACTTAAAAGAAAACGTCCAACGTACCTAGTATTTTATGACCAAATTCACGAGTGTGGTCCCAAAACTAGCCGACCTGACACATAGATGACGCCAGTAGTTTAAAAAAATTATTTTTGATAAAAAGTGGCAATCCCATAAAACTTATGTTTTAAGTTTCAAGACGCCACGTTGTTTAGTATTTTTATTTGAGCCATCAAAAGTAAAGGATCTCAGTGAATTTGTAAACATTCGTAAAAATTTGTCATCGTTATGTATCTCAATATTTCCATTTGAAAGGTCTCAGTCCAATAAATATTAAAGCCGAGCTAGATTCTACACTGGGGGAATCTGCTTCTTCGTTTACAACTGTAAGATATTGGATAGCAGATTTTAAACGAGGCCGTATGAACTGTCAAGACAAACACCGTAGTGGTCGTCCAATTGAAGCGTCCACTCCAGGCACGATTAAGAAAATGCACAAAATGGTATTGGATGATCGTCGGCTGAAAGTGGGTGAGATAGCTAAAATGATAGGCATTTCAAAAGGTGATGTACATACATCGTATATTAACCGAAGACTTGAGGATGGGAAAACTGTACGCAAGATGGGTGCCGCGCTTGCTTTCAATAGAGCAAGAACAGCGTCGTGAAGATATTTCAGTAAAACAATAAAGTTTGGTGATGTTTCACCGCCATAACATGGGTTCACCGCTTCACAAAGGAACAGTCAAAACAGTGGACTGGAATGGGAGAATCGTGTCCAAAAAAGGCGAAGACGGTTCCATCTGCAGGCAAGGCCATAACGTCTGTTCTTTTTTTTTGTTTTTGTTTTTTGGTATGCGCATGAGATTATTTTTGTAGATTTTCTTCAAAAAGGAAAAACCATCAACGGAGAATATTTTGCAAACTTAGTGCAGCGCTTGGGTGATAAAATTATGGAAAAAAGGCCGCATTTTGCGGAAAAGAAAATGTTATTTTATCAAGACAATGTTCCATTACACCCGGCCACTGTTGCGGTAGCCAAAATTACTAAATTCGCTACATTCAGCTCGTTTGAACTATTTTCTACTTCCAAACTTGAAAAACTTGTTGGTAAAAGTTTTGCCAACAATGAAGATTTAGAGTCTGCGGTTGATGGCTATTTTAAGGAATTTGACAGTTTTCACTATGAACAGGATACAGAAGCTATTGAATATCGCTGGAAAAAGTGTATCGAGCTAAAAGGAGATTATGTTGAAAAATAAAGAAAATTTTTCCCTACTTTTTTGTATCTTCTTTGTTAGGTCGGCTAATTTTAAGACCGCCCTCGTAATATGTAATTTACTAAAAATCACTGTTTTGAAAAATTATTGTAACTTGCGAGCTACATCAAATTTTGGAATGCAACTTGACGTAAATGTTCATCAGAATAAGTGCAAGAATAATAACGAATAAACTCGACTTTATCCTAACCCCACTAAAATCGTTTCCCCTTGTGACCACAGATTAATTCACACTAAATTGAGGACACATATCTAATACCCAGAATAAAGCGTCTAAGGTATCAGGTATCTTTTGATCAAATGTATTTAATTACTTTCTAAGTCGAGTGTCTGGCTAGCCGACTGGTAAACACGTTGATTGTTACGAATAGTAATGCATCTACTTAAGACTTGTCAGATTATAGCCAGAAATTGTAGGTGCGCTACAATCTCCGACCCAAACTTTTTGGTATCTTCCACACAAATTGAAGGATTTTCCGAAATTCAATTCATAACTTTCATATATTTCAAGCAGTTGCATGAAATTCAATCAAAATCGGCGAAAGACTCATCTGCTGCTAGTTCAGGAAACGAAAACGGATGCCATTGCCTTTCTGCTTGTGATACTTTCCACACAAATGACCGACCCGAATGACTGACCCATGCATATTTAGGCCAATATCTTTCAAGCAGTTATATGGGTTCCAGTCGTATTTGGCACGTATCTCATGTTTAATAAACTCAGTTCTGGTAATAAACATCGATGACACCGCTCCTTCTCCTCTGGTACTTCCCATTCAAATAATCAATTCATATTTTCAAGTGTTTGTATTGAATTCAATTTAATTTGAATTTCTTCATACATTTGATGATTTGATGCTGTACCCCTTCCTGTACCCATACATATTGAGGAATTAATAGAATTTTTTTTCCATGTAATCCACAATTTTAAGACTGACATAATTAAAATTCTTGCCAATTTGATTACATGATTTTGTTGAGCAAAGAATTTATAATAAACTTTGTTCACCAAATGTCATCTCTGTTGCAGAAACGTTTTAAATTTGCCAGAAGCGTCATAAACAGTTTCAAAAAGACCATGAACGGATTGCGACCGATGAAAGTTGGAAACCATCGGTTGATAAGTAAAATCAAATTGAAAATCTTGCAGATGATATTAACAATGGTGTAGTTAATTTAATTTTAAAAGATATAATTCAAGCAAAATAATCAATTCAAAATTCTATCGAAAAATTGAGTGAATACCGCGCCAAAGGTGAAGCAAGAACGAAAAGATTGCGTCAGCATCCTCTAAAATTCAAGGTTACGACTATCGTGATATTGTCCATTACGAGTATCTTTCGCCGGGCCAGTCTCCAAATTACAAAGGTGTCGAATCTTGAAGTGACTCGCTCACAAGATCTGATCAAATGTTATTTTTTGGTACCACAGTTGTCTTGGAATTACAGTGTTAAGTTTCCAGATCCCACATAGTCATTCACATAAGCTCTCTTAAGTGCTCAGACAGGCCTAGATAGATTGGGTTTATAACATGGCTGGCGTTTATCCCCCTCAAGCAGGAGGAATTTGCAATTATTCCTCACTGCCACCGGTGAAGATGCTGCATGTTTGTAGGGTAATATTAGATCGGTTCTACCTACCTAGGTCACTGTGCATAGAGAGGGCATCGACTGCGGATATGTAAAAATTGCGTGCTTAGACTCAAATTCATAAGGCGACCAATCCCTTGCAATATTGTGTTGAAATCACAACTTAATAGTAGATAGCCTACGAAACTTCCAGCGATAAGTGTGGCCGATAGCGTGGGGTTTAGAAAGTTCCGGCACTTAGTTTCATGCCTGATCATTTGCTTTAGTGGAAGTATTACACGGGTTTTGACTGATATCGAAATCGCAGGTATAGATTTCGTGATCGAATTTGGAGTTACATTACAGCTGGGTGTCACAGACCCATAAAATGGCATAGGCGATAAGATAGCTCAAATAATAGGCATTTCAAAAAGTACTATACAAAGTATACTGACCGAAGATTTGAAGATAAGACAGCTGCGCGCAAGATGGGTCCCGCGCATATTTTCAATAGAGGGAAAACAGCTTCGATTTATAACCATGCATGAAACATGGCTCCACCACTTCACACCTGAATCAAAGGAATATACAAAGCAGTGGATTGGAATGGGAAAATCGTGACCACATCGATATCAACACGAATATTGTGCCAATCCATTGAAGTATTGAAATCACAATGCGAAGCTCCCACCGATGAGTGTGGCCGATAGCGTGGGGATTAGAAAGTTTCGGCACTTAGTTTCTAGCCTGATCATTAGTGGGAGTATGATGCGGTTTGTGATTGATACCGAAATGTTAGGTATAGACCTTGTGATCGAATTTGGAGTTACAGCTTGGGTGTCACAAATCCATAAAATAGCATAGACGATAAGATAGATCTCGCCTTGGCCAATGGGTTATATCTCCCATACTGACATACTCAATATGGTCTCTTCTGGCTAGAAGAAGAAATGGCGACAACTACGACAGCTTGCTGCCGAGATCGTCGACTTATACTCCTACGTAGCTTAAGTTTACTTGGCTATCCCAGGGGGCGCTGTCAATCGTATTGTAATACGCGCCGTGTGTTTATCACACCGTTGGTAAGGTCTTTACGGCAAGATTCAAGTAAGACCCTGTCAACAAGGAATATTATTTGAGTGGCTTGTGTCGCTTGCGTGTAGAAATTTTAATCAAGTAAACTGACTTACATATACCTTTAACAGATATTCATCTGTGTTAGTGCAAAAATTTCAGAGGTGAGGGGTCGTGGCAAATTGCTTAGTTCTTATAAAAATTTAATCTAAATGAAATTGTCCGAACTTGCGAGCGGACAACTCTTTCATTTTTAATAAAAAGATTAAATTCACGAATCTAGCGAGCTTACAAGCATTCTATTTATAGACTCTCTCAATAGAACGTACAGTACGACGATGATTCCGAACGTCAGTTTTAGAAGCATAAACGAGAATTATCGATTACTCGTCTACTTGAAGTAGAAGTTGTATCGGGACTCGACCCACTTTCAAATGCATGATAATCGCATTTTCTAACCGCCAAGCCACAAGTCGTCACAATCTGTACACTTTTTTAAACCGATGGACGCGATAACCACTGTAAATTATAGTAATTCTTAAAACTCTGTGCCAAGTTTAATATTTTCCCAGATCGTAGATAGTCGCGGATTATAAATAGGCTCTATCGGCCCGCCTCAATTTCTTCAACCTCAATTTCCTTTCTATAAATCCTCATTCGTAATCTGCAACAACCCAAATTTTTGTCCATTACAATGTTTTATAATTCCTGGTAAAATTTGAAAAGATAAGCCGATTAGCCCATCCCCTTCCATTACATCCCACATATATGACCAATTTAACTCATATATTCTTGGCTTCATATCTTCCAATCGGTTGCATTAAATTTAGTCACATTTGACACACATTGAGGCGTTGAGAGTTTCAGAACGAAAATGGAGCACATTCCCACATCTATTCTGCTAACTCCCATACAAATTAACCGATTTTTTGAAATTCAATTAATCCTCTGTAATTATTAACTAGTCGGATGTAGTAGCCCAGATTTTTGTTCATCACATTGCTTTACAATTCTTTATAATATCGAAGAAAAAATAAGTTAACCACGCCCTTTCTGGTACCACCCATACAAAGGGCCGATTTAAGCCATATATTCTTATCGACCAATCGATTACACCAAATTCGACATATCATGCGTTTGGTAATTTAAGTTCTGAGAACGAAAGTGGGTGATGTTGCCAAACTCATTCGACCTATTTCTCAGGCGGATGGCAACTGGTGATGGAAAGTGGGGTGAATTACGATAACTTCAAATAAAAACGGTCGTGATCTGAACTTGACATCAAGTGATTACTACCTGTTCCTTCCGTCAATGGGAAATCATTTTGTCGGTAAATATTTCGCCTTAAGAGAAGCTTGTGAAAATCGACTGTCCGAGTTTTGCGCAAATAGGGGTGAGGAGTTCTATGAGCGAGAGGCATAATGGCATTACCTTCAAAATGGCAACCAGTTATCGAACAAAACGTTCGGTCTACAAGTAAATCGAATCATTCTAACTTCAATGTCATGCAAAAATAATGGATTTCTTTTTACTACACTTTCTAGATTGCATTAATTTTTCCACACTACGCTTTAGCAGGTTTTAAATTCAAACTTACATATCATTTCGTCTATTGGGTTATTCCTTCAACGACGTTATCCATCATATTTATAATCCACAGGTTTTTCCCTTTGTATAAAATATATCAATCAATTTATTGAAGAGGCTGCCAATGCCAGCATCATCAATTTCATTTACTTCAATTATTTTTCTTTTCCAAGCGAAAAACGCAATGTAATAACTTTTTTTTATTAATATATTGAAGAATATTAAATCATTTGGCGAATTAACTATTTAATTTTGTTGTTTTTTTTTCTCAAAACACTTTTAAAATTTCACTTGTTTCTGGTTAATGTTGAAATAGAAAACTTTTTCAATTATTAGAATTCTGCTTCACTCACTTGCATAAATTTGAAAGCATTTCTTTTTCGTTTTTTTTTTCTTTGTTATTGTAATTAAATATTTATGCACAGTTGGCAACAGCGATGCGGAGATAATAGTAATGATGATTTTTAACTAAATTTGAAAATCATCAGCAGCAGTCGTGGTGTCGGTGGCGGTGGCGTTGGCGGTGGCAGCAACAGCAAGAATGGCGGCAACAGTGCCTGCAACTATACTTGAAATTAGAATTACAATCGTGCAACATTTGTTAGAAATTGTGTCATTTGCATGTAAATGATTATGACACTTTTGTGACGCTTTGTTGTGTTTTATTTTGGTACACCAGGATCTCGCTCCTTGCCACTATCGTATGGCGTATGAATATTATATCAAGGTTTTGCAGTTGTTGCTTAAGTCTATTTAAATTGTTGCCTTTTTTTGAGTTGGTTTTGTTTTCATAGAATAATTATTGCGATTGCACTATAAAAATTCAAATTTTTGTCATTCTCCCCTTTTTCCACTCCTGACAATGGGATTATTTTCACTTAACGCTTCGCTACATTTATCCGTCTTTGTTTAGGACAGGACAATCATTAAGATGGCGCGCGTTTTACAGTCAATACAACAATAATCATAATACGCGAAACATATGTAAAGTTGTTAGCACACGCATTAGTTTTCATTGGTTCTCCTCCATACATGTCGTTAAGTCTCTGGAGATTTATGTATCCTTTGGCATCATCTGACTATTGAACTTTCCACACACAATTGACGATTTGATTTCAATATCCTTTTTATTGTGGTTTTATTCCTCTCGTTTGAATAGCGACTGTTACATTTTCTATAAAATGACGGTATCCGTTAATAGATTCGTTGTCACTCCCGGTTTGTAACATAATGATGGCCCAACAAATCGTCGCATAAGCGTAAAGTGTTTGATGCCTGCAGCTAAATATGATTGTGGGTTTGTTTCTCTGTGTATGTGTGTGTGTGTGCGAGTGTGAGTTGGTTAGCATTCGTTGGGTATTCCCAACAAGCATCATCCGACACGACTGAGAAGCGGCCCCAAAACGAATGTAGTCCAGTGACGATGGAAGGTAAACAAAATTTTGCGATTTTTTCATAGCAGAAAAATCGCTACACATTTTGCGGTGGGAAAGAATGAAACTTTTATTTGATTAGAAAATAAAGACTCTATGAAATAGCTGGTAAATAAAATAAATCTCAAAAAAAAGTTATGAGATGGTTCTCAAAAACTGCATACATTTTTATAAAAAAGATAAAACATAAAATATTTATATTTCAATCAAATTTAGCGCAATTTACTTCAAAGCAGTTGTACGGGGTTATCCATTTTTCGGTTTCAAAAGAAAAATTAAATAAAACACACATAAAATTATGATTACGATAACAATTTTATTTCAGTGGAGTTAGTATTCGACAGCTTTTCCGCACATTTCGAGGGATATCTTAGCGATAACTAGACGAATGTTAGCTTTCAAATACTCCAACGTTTGGGGATTACCCCCACACACACACGGTCTTTGACGTAGCCTCACACAATAAAGTCAAACGGCGTCAAATCGCATGATCTTGTTGGCCAACTAACGTCGCCAAAACGTGAAATTACGCTTTTTGGAAACTTTTCATGCAATAAAGCCAAAATTACTTGTGTTAAATCACGTTTGAATCACCATCTTTGTAGTAAGTTTTGACTATTTTTAGGCGTTATTTGTTTGTTAAATAATCTATATTTGTAAATGGCAAATCTTTCACTAAATAAATAACACTTCAGATGACAGATATTTAACATCTGACAGCTTTCCCAGAACGGCGATTGTGTAAATGGCAAACCTTTCACTAAATACATAACACTTCAGATGACAGATATTTAACAGCTGACAGCTTTGAACAGTTGTATTAATACAACTTAATACAATAAGCTTTGAATTATTGTGTTAAGTGAACGGTTCTTTCAGGTACGAATCGAAATTTGATATAAATTTATATCACAAAAAACTCAACAAAAATCAGCGTACAACCACCATATTCACCAGACATGGCTCTGACTGACTTTTTTTCTGATTCTAAAATTTAAACTGAGGCACTCATTTTCAATCGGTAGATGACACAAAAGGAATTCGCGGCAAGAGCCGCTGCTTCTCCTGAAAAAAAGCTTTTGAATAATGCATTAATGATTGGATTAGATTGGATAGTATAAGTGCATTGCTTCGGACGAACCTGCTTTTAAAACGATATAATAAATTTGAATGAATATTAAATATTTTGTGTTTTTTTTTTATATTATTGACCACTTTCCGGTATTTTTTTTAACAGAAATTGCTTAAAAATCGGCGATGGCTTTGAGGAGTGCTGTACATTTATTTCCCATTTTCTGTAAATCCAAAACTACGCAGTGGACTTTTGATCTGCTATCCATGGCCACATGATCTGCTATCCATGGCCACATGATTTGAAAAAATATTTGAAATTATCAGTCACTACCAGTCCTTAAGCTCATACCACTGGACCTTACATTCACACTGAGACCACTATCTGTCGTTCAAAATACTGCGCCTGCCACAATTTTGTAGTGGTCGTATATCCGACTAGACAAATAGATTTGTGAATAAATCTATGGACAAAAAAAATTATCTTACATCTTATCAAAGGGATGTGATATAACTTCTAACTGCAAATGAGCATTCTATTGGATTGTTCGGAAAGTTCGTTCATTCTCATAACGTAGAGTTCCTTCAAACACTATCATAACTTCCTTCCATTCTCCAAACTGTTTACTACTGTTTACCCGTATTCTCGTTCTAGTCATGAGTGTTTTAAGAAAAGTTTTAAAGTTCTAGTCGTGAGTGGTTATAGCGCTTTAAAAAAAAGTTTTAAAACCTGGAAAAAATAAGCGAAAAGGAGTATTTTAAGCATATTATGATGTATTATTTTCGAAGAGGAAAAACGGTTGCTGAAGCCAGTCAAAAAATAAAGTCTGTTTATGAAGATAGCGAAGCAAATGAGAGAACCTGCCATAAATGTTTTAAACGATTTTCTACCCGCGACTTCTCCGTAACGGACGCTCCCAGATTAGGGCGTTCAAAAGAAATTGTTTCCGAGGAGGGGAGAGATTTAATTATTGTTAATCCCTGTTTCCCATTTATCGTAACAGCTAAAATAATCAAAAAATCGGTCTCAACCGTTCGCGGGATCATAAAAGAGTTTGGATTTGTGAGCAACTTCAATGTCTGGGTACCTCACACTGTCTCACCGAGGTCTCACACTGACCTGTGGACGCGTCAGAAGTTGTCAGAGCTTGGATGTTTAGAGTTTTACCTCACCCATCGTACTCCCCAGACCTCGCCCTGCCCGACTATCACCTATTTCACCTATTTTCTTGTATATAAATTTATAAAATAATTTCTTTTAAACAGCGAATGAGCTTTCCGAACCACCCGATGTTTTGAGTATCAGAAAAGAAAAGATTTTACTGAAAATATTCTACTACTTGACTAGTCGAAGTGTTCTTTAGCATATCGATGTGATCGCCGCTAAAAGTAATACGATGCCAATGATCATACGAACGATAGTTACCCATTGTAATCCTTGGGGCAAAGTCGATCAAATAGACTCTTTTAATACTTTCTCCCGCAGAAATGAAGCTAAATATCATTTGATATAGCAAACATGTTACAACCAGAAGGAAAGTTTTAAATATCTTTTGATCAAGTGTGTTTCATGACTTTCTAAGACGTTTGAGCGAGGTCCAGACCGATGAACCTGGGGTCTGGCTAGCTGGTGAACGCAGTAACTGACATAAAGTCTTTAAAAACTGCGCCAAACAGCCGTATATTTTGACAGATTTCAGGACCCACTCGTTCTAGTACGTCCCATAAAGATTGACCGACTTCCCGAAACTCAATTTTTGCTCTGTAACTCCTAATTCATAGACTCCAGCAATATAAGATTTTTGTCTATTATATTGCCTCATAAGGTTTGCTAAAAAATCGTTATATTGCCCAGCCCCTTCTGACACTATCCTTGCAAATGAGGGATATATCTCATATATTCTTAGGTTCATACTTATATTTAATTCAGCTTCACTACTCGTAAATGCTTTAAATTTGCTTAAGTGGGCTCAGTGAATGGAAATGGATCGCATTGTTGCACTCCTTCTGGCAATGTCCATAGTAATTTAATTGTTAGATTGCGGTTATCTAAATTTTTATTCATTGTATTGACTACTACTCTTGGTAAAGCTTGAGAAAACCCAACCAAGTAATATGATACCTCCCAAATAAATGGCCATATATTCATATCAAGCAGTTCAAGTAGTTAAACTGAAATCAACTTAATTTGATACACGTCACAAATTTGGAAATTCCTCAGGTAGCAAACGAAATGCATCGATATATCCTCCATTCGATACCTGCAATACAAATTGAACTTTTAAACCCTAACTCCTACGCAACAGCAATTCAAATTTTAATCAATTTTTTGGGAGCGAACAATCCCACCCTTTTTACTACCTTTCACATAAATTAATCGACTCATATATTCCTTGATTTCTTATATTCAATTGTATTATATACAGGGTGGGCCATATGAGTGTTGGCGATTTAATTCTTCAATTTCTCGGTAACGCGCGGCGCGGGGTGGCGGGGGGATATGTTGTTCGCTGTGCCGCTTCCTGAAAATTTAGTCGCCATGGAGCCGTATACGGGAGTGCAGCGTGCATTTTGTGTCCGAGCGTATTACGAAGACAATAAATCAGTGATTGCTGCACGACGTTTGTATCGGCATGAACACGGTTTACATGATTTAAGTGAAGTTCCAAGCGCCAATGTGATACGAAAATGGATCAGAATGTTCGAAACAACCGGCTCAACAGTACCAATTACGGTTCGTGGTCGCCCATTTTCTGCAAGATCAGCCGACATTGTGGAGCGTGTTCGTGTTTCAGTTCAACGAAATCCGCAACAGTCAACACGTAAGAGAAGTCAGTCTTTGGATGTCAAAAGAACAACTTTACGACGAATTTTGAAACGTGATTTGCATTTGAAGGTTTATAAGATTAAGATAGTCCAAGAATTAAAACCCGATGATGCCAATAACTTACTTACTTGCTTACTTACCAATAACGACTTAACTTTGTCAAGTTTTCCTGGAAAACTCATTTCGAAAAGGGGGGGATATTGAATGGCCCCTACGTAGCCCCGATCTCTCTCCATGCGATTATTTTCTATGAGGCTACCTCAAATCGGTAGTCTACGAGAATAATCCGACCAATTTAGAGCAGTTGAAGAGGAACATTATTCAGGAAAGTAACAAAATACCGAGAACAACTTTTCAACGAGTTTTCAAAAATTTGCGATTTCGGTTCCAAGAGTGTCAAGCAGCCGAGGGAAGCCATTTGGACATTTTATTTTTAAGTCTTAAAAATTCCCATGTTTCTACTTTTTAAAAATACAAATATTTTTTTTATGTTTCGTAGTTTTTTTTTAATTGAATATTTAAACCGAAAACACCCTTATGGCCCACCCTGTATTAATTGTTATATTCAATTGTATTAAATTCTATATAACTTAGCAATCATCGCGCATTTACTAATCTTAGTTCTCCGCGCCAATTAGAGTAAAAAATTAAAAGTTTCTCTCTAAATTCTAAGCAGAAGATAATGAGTTGTAAGTAAGATAATAAGTAAATTATGCTTCTTTCAATGTGCTTTAATTCACTGCACAGTCTATCTATCGATTTGTCGCGCCTCTTCTGCCACCTGGGCAGAAACGACGTTAGGTCGTTCACTCCGTTCACCTGGGTGAAATTTCTTTACTAGTTGATAATTAGTTTGTGCTTTGAATGTATCCAGTTCATGATATTATGAAATTTCCGTATACGGTTACATCAGTAAAATATCTAACATTTCTAGTATTGTTCACTAAGTGAGTTCCATCCACCGTCTAAGTTGACATTACTGGTTGTAAACTTCGCATCATCATTCGCTTTCAGGACCAACATTAACAAACGACCAGAAATCTCACAGGATGTTCCTCTGATATTCTCAGACACAACCACAAAAACAAAACAAACAAATGTTACAAAAATAAAAACAATAACAGAAATTCAACTTTCATTCACAAACATAACGTTGAGCTTTTTCGTAAGAGTGCGCAAAGTCAACGAGCGAGAGAGGGAGCTTTTAATGAGCATGAACTTGCCGTCAATGCAACACAACAAAAATTTACACAAATACTACGTATGAATGTGTCCTCGCGTGTGAGTGTGTGTGTTCAAGTGTGCGTAAGTAAAAGCCGGAAATCGAAAACCTGTTGCATATCTTAAGGATTCGTACGACGTACTCGTACAAACACTTGCACGCACAGCGCACTTTGTGTGGCGTTGAAGGTTATGGCCAATGTTAAGCGTTAATCGGTGTAGGAAAAATGCATTAAAGTAATTGCAATTATAAATGACGATAAATTCTAGAAGAATTTAATTTGTACATACGAGTACGTATAAATTAATTATGTAATTGTTTGCCGGCATTTGATTCAACTGGAAGCATTAACATAACTACATCAAAAAACGATTTGAATTACAGAAAGGCATGAGGACATTGCATTGTTTAAGTCGCATAATGCCAACCGGAAGGAGAAAGGTCACAAGAGCACAAATGGTGCAATTAATTTAAAGATGTACTTTTTCAAATACATATTCACGCTACCAAAGGCCAAACTATTTGTAAGAATATTTTTTTAAGTACAGAATTTTCAGTTTTTTGAACTGACTTACATGTACAGTGATGTGAAAAATAATAAGGACACTTATGCTCAACAATAATATTTGATCAGAAAATAGGTAAAATGGGAGAATTGCTCATGAATAACTGTATTAATTTTCAGCTAATATATTACAGAAACAAGTTCCGTTACAAAAATTCTTAGAATTTGATACATTTAAAAGAAAATAGGTTATTAAGCAAAGATCAGGTGGTTTTAATTGTGCGAATTAATAAGGACAGTTTGTCGATTAACTAAAATAAAATAATATCAAAACTTTTAAAAGTTATTTTTTGTGTGCAAAAGGTAAGAAGAGTGATTTTAGTGAAACTTTAAATTCAATTCAAACTTAAGAACAGCAAAATTTCGTAGTTTTTTTAGGGAAAAATGCGAAAATCTAAGCACTGTGACCTGGAACTAAGAAAAACTATTAAAAATTTGCATAAACATGGAAATTCTTATAGAAATATTTCAAGGTTGCTTGGAATTTCAAAAACAATGGTTAAAAATGCAGTCAAATGGATTCCGGTAAGAGAAAACGTGGTAGAAAACCAAAAATTACACCTACAGTTGAACGTGGAATCATTCGATGTGTAAAAAAGAGTCCATTTATCTCATCGAAACAAATAAAAAAATGATTTAAACATAGAAATTTACACATCAACAATTCGAAAAACACTTATTAAAGAGAACCTGAAAGCTCATAGTGCTAGAAAAGTGCCAATGTTGTCGAAGAAGAACGTACAATAAAGGCTAAAATTTGTTGAAGTTCACTCATGCTGGCCTCAAGAGGAATGTCGGATGAGACAAAAATTCATTTATTTAATTCAGATAGGGGTCTTCATACTGTAAGAAGACCAATTGATACGGAATACAACCCAAAATACACTCTTAAGACTGTAAAGCACGGCGATGGTAATATCCTTGTTTGGAGATCATTTTCCTACTATGGTGTTGGGCCACTGTATTGTGTACAGGGCATTATGAAAGCAACAGATTATGTTGACATTCTACAAAATTGTATGCTTCCTTATACCGAAGAAATAATATGTCACTGCGATGGGTGCTCCAACAGGACAATGACCCCAAACATACGGCAAAGTGCACCAAGACGTGGTTTGGGAATAACAAGATAAATGTATTAGAATGGCCTGTGCAGTCTCCCGATCTAAATCCGATCGAGAATTTGTGGAATATATTGAAAACTTCAATTAGAGGAAAGTGTCCCATGAATTGCGATCAGATATGGGAATTAATTCTGGCTGCGTGGAATGATATACCGATTTCAGTCTGTCAAAACCTTGTTGACTCTATGCCCCGACGATGCCTAACAGTTTTAAAAAACAAAGGAGCCTCAACAAAATATTAACCACTGGAAAACAATATTAGAACAGTATTAATTGTAAATCTCTTCGTTTTTTTAATATTATAGTATTATTTAGATGAAAACACGAAGTGACCTTATTTTTTTCACAGGGTGAATTTGTATTTTAAGTTTAATTTATTAAAAAAAAAAAATTAAAATAAAAACAACAATTTTAAAAAACATAATGGAACTCGTTTTTGTAATATATTACCTAAAGTGTAGTTATTTTTAGCAATTTCTCTTTTTACTTATTTTCTGATCAAATGTTATAGTTTGAAATTAGTATTCTTATTATTTTTCACACCACTGTATTTTAACCCAATTTCCTTTTACGGTGTTACACAAGTATGATGCCAAAGGGAAAGCGCTATATCGCAAAGTACTCTAAATTAAATCGCAATAAAACAACAAAAATTACAACTTTCTCACATCCTCCGCTTAGTAATTATAGAGGGACCACTGTTATTTGCTAATTTGACCAATTTGTATTTGTGGTACTCCCTAAACTCTTCTTGAATTTACTGATTTTATTGATATTCAACAAAAAATATAGAGCAACAAATAGCAAATCCACGATTTAGCGATTAGAGATGAAAAGCTAAATTTAGATAAATCGGAAAATTTTCATGAGGGGTGTAGCAGAAGTAGTGTAGCACAGTCCCCTATTTTCATTCGCAGAGAGCGCCGATTTCGACTGAATTAAGCACAACTGTTTGACAGGCGTGACAAATCAGTCGATATCCTCTAGTTTTACAGAGAATTACCAATCAATTCTAGACTACGGCAGCCTACTTATTAAAAATTGCGGGTAAGAAATCAAAATTGAATTTTGAAATTGAAAGAAAATTACAACTTTCTGATATCCTTCTCTCAGTAATTATAGAGGGATCACTGTTATCTGGTAATTTGACCAATTTGTATTTGTGGTACCCTCTTAAGTTACTAAATCCCTGAGTCTTATTTAATTTACTGGATTTATTGGTATTCAACAAAAGATATAGATCAACGAATAGGAAGTCCTCGAATTGGCGATCAGAGGAGAAAATTTAAATTTCGATAAGTTGGCAAATTTATTTTATGGGGGGAGTACCAGAAGTAGTATAGTAATGTACCCTATTTTCATTAGCAGAGGTTCATTAGAGAACCTAAGAATAGGGGCGTGGTAATTTGTCGATTTTCTCAAGTTTTACAGGGAATTACCAATCAATGCAGTGACCGAAAATCTAGGCTATGGCAACCTACTAATTAAAAATTGCGGACAAGAAATTGAATTTTGGAAAATTTGGCCAATTTGTTTGACAAGTGCCAGAAAGAGTGTAACGATGCAGAGCACTTTCATTTTGGGACTCTACTTTGGCAGACCCTCAACGTACTCCAAGTTTTACTAACTTTATTGCAATTAGATAACATGTATGGACCTAATAATATATACAGCTTAAATCTGTCAATTGTATGGAAGATATTGGAAAGGGGAGCGGTTACTAGATCGTCTGTCCTCAAGTTCTGCAAAGCGTAATAAACCAATACAATGGAATCAAATTCAGAGAACTGCAGCCTACGAATGAGAAAAATTATAAAAAAATAAGACTAAATTTCAATTGAAAGACACATTTATATAGGAGGTACCAAAATTGAAGGGCTAAGGTAGACTATTTATAATTCCTGCCTACGATTTGGAAAAATATTAGTTTTCCCAAATTTCATAAAAATTTATGCCAGTTACCGTGTCTACCAACCAGCCAGCGCTCAATCTCCTGTTTCGTATCAAATGATATCATCCCATCATGTCTTTGGGCAGAAGTAAATAAATTAATTTGAAAATTAAATTCTTATGCCGTAGCGCGCATATAGGCAGCCAACATTAAACGCCAAATTACGATCTCACAAGTAATATGAGCGGTCAGATTACAACATGGATATGCTGTAATAGGCTGCCATTCTCATGCGACATTTGTGATGATTGTCTGGCAGTCCCACAAAACATACAGCAAACCTTTCCTACACGTTAATCCTGGTTTGACCGGCGTTTGCGCCAGCTCACCGCGGTTCTACTATAACTGTGTTGCACCTGACGTTGTTGAGCAAAGGCGGCCTCAAAAAAATTTGTCATTGTTGTGTTCAAAAAATTGTGGTGAATTTCCAAATTTCGCGGGCTATTCGACTTTCGATTATTGTTTTTTTTTATGTTGGTGCACTCGTTTCGAAGATATGTTGACGGTTTTATCCACATAGCCTGTTTAGTTTGTTTGTGAAAAGCATAAATAAGACAAGTGTTTTGCGTGTTCGGCGATTTTCTGCTATCGAAAAAAATGGATCAAAGAAGTTGCATCAAATTTTGTGTAAAAAATGGAATTAAGTGCTCAAAAACACTTGAAATGTTGGCAGTGACATACGGTGAGAGTACTCTGAGTCAAAAAATATTTTCAAGTAGTACAAGCTTTTCACAGAAGGTCGAGAAGATGTGAATGATGACGCTCGCTCAGGACGCCCCAGCAAATCAACAACCGATGAAAATGTGGAGAAAGTGAAGAAAATTGTTATGGAGAATCGTCGAATCACAATTAGAGAAGTTGCTGAGGATGTCGGCATATCGGTGGCTCATGCCATGCAATCTTTTCGGAAATTTTGTTCATGAAGCGTGTGGCAGCGAAATTCGTTCCAAAATTGCTGAATTTTGACCAAAACCAACGTCGCAAGAGCACCGCTCAGGAATTGTTGAATGGCGTCAACAATGATCCAGGTTTGCTTAAAAGGGTCATGACTGGGGACGAATCATGGGTATATGGTTATGACATCGAAACTAAAACCCAATCGTCTTAATGGAAGAGTTCAGAAGAGCCAAGACCAAAAAAAAGCACGCCAAGTTCGATCAGATGTCAAGGTTTTGCTCACTGTTTTCTTCGATTACCATGGCGTAGTGCATCAAGAGTTCTTACAACAAGGTTGTACGGTAAATAAGGAGTATTACCGTTTGCGTGAAGCAATACAAAAAAACCACCCGGAATTGTGGAAAAAAGTTCATGACTATTTCATCATGATAGTGCACCTGCTCACTCCTCTTTTCTTGTGAGAGATTATTTGGCCAAAACAACACCGTTATCATGCCTCAACCACCGTATTCACCAGATTTGGTCCACTGAGACTTTTTTCTGTTCCCAAGTTTGAAGAGACCCTTAAATGACGGCGTTTTGCGACGATTGAGGAGATAAAAAACGAATCGCTGAGAGAACTCAAGGGCATATCAAAAAGTCAAAATATCAGAACTGCTTCGAGGATTGGAAAAAACGCTGGCACAAGTGTATTATATCTGTGGGGGACTACTTTGAAGAAGATAAAATAGAAATTGATGATTTAAAAATTTCTCTCCATACTAAAAACTATTTTGGAAATTTTCGATTTGACTGAAACAATGCAGGAAAAACAAAGTCTACTGAAATAAAAGGAATATAATAATTTGTCTGGGTAAAGTACAGTCAAATTCCTCACAATACATATTTAGTTTGTAATTGGTGTTAATCATTAGACGCCTGAAATGTCAAGACCTTATTGGTTGCATACTGAATTGTAGTTTTGACTTCAGCCTTAACCTCAAATATTCAAATGCTCAGATATTCCAAGTGTTCAACTGTTTAAATATTTAAATCATTAAATTTTAAACTTTATTGCGAACAAATATTTAATTTTCTAGCCGGTACTCTACAAGTTGTTCTGTTATTCTCAGACAAATTTAACACTTGACTTGACCCTCACCAAAGGCGTGGATAGTCGGTTTTACATTTTAAAAATATTGGTTTTATTAAGCAATTTTATGTGAAATAATCATAAAGAAGCCACTTTCATGTAACAGCTCCAAAATTGTAAAGACACAAAACGTTTTTTAACGGGGGACGAGGGAGGACTTGTTTCGAACGAATAAACGCAGAGGAGACAAAAGAAAGCACTTAATTAATTAATACCTAGCAATGTTCCAAAGGACACAAGACAGGCGGCCAGTAGACCACCAACTCACACTTTAGGTAATTGAGTTAAATTACAAATATCCCTACAAATTATTGTATTCGCTGGCAACTGTTTGCGTGTAAGTGTCAATGAAACAATATCTCTCCCGTCGTTAGGGAAGAGCACAGGGGATGTGGGGACCCCATATGAGAGACGAATTGAATTCGAATGGACAGACCGACAATCTGAAACACAAACAGCAGAAATGGCACTACTGTGACACATGTACCAGCTCTAAGGGTGATCTATCTCGGTTGCCATGCCACGTAGAAATTAAATTGATGATATCCTTTGTGTTTGTATATATATGTGTGTGTGTGTTTTTGACCGTTATATTATTATTTGTGCTGTTCATGTTGTTGCCCTATTAATGCTAATCTTTAATTTGGAAACAATTTGGTTGTGTTGCTGGAAATCTCTAGTACGGCCATAAATTCGAACTAGCCACAAGAATGGGAATTTATGTGTCGTTGTTTTTTTCTGGTATCCTTGTATCCTTGTTCTTTGTTTTTGCAAAGTCTCTGGGGATCATTTAAGGTTTCAATGTACTCTATACAAATTCCCATAGTTTTATTTTTTTTTTTTCTTGTTCTGGTCATCCAATTTTGGTGCTTCGCATACAATTCATTACTGCCCGCTGCCGCAGTGGCCATTATATATCAATTTATTTTATAATTTAAGAAATATTTACTTCAAACATGCCACACAAGATGCCACAAATTGATTTACATCATTTTGCTTGTTTTAAGGGAAATTAGAATAATGACATCGGTATCTAAGTGGTCATTGTAAATATTTGGCCAATTATGTCTGAGATTGTCACCATAATGGGATTGAATGTTGGTTTGGCAGAGCAGATGCTTTAGATTGTGTCAGACTGCGGCGCAACGGTTAGTAAGCGAGGATATGTGGATATAATCGTGGGCCGCTTTCTTTTGAGTGACGACTATCAGGTTTCCTTTTTTACACCTTCACCCAAAGGAATGGAAGGTTTATATTATTTGTAATATTCATAAATGTATAATAATATCCAGGAGGAAGCATTTGTCTTTTGACCAAATGCAAATGATAGAATTTTGCGAATTCGTAAGGAAAAATGACCATTAGTGGAAAAAATCGCCGATTTATAGAATAACTACAGGGTTTCCGTCGGGAAGGATATGTGAATTGATATGTGAATAAACAGAATAATTGGTTTTGGGTAATGGAAACATCTCAAATTATTCATCAGTCACCTTTGCATCCATTAAAAGTGACACTCAGGTCTGCAATTTGGTCAGGAGGAATCATTGGACCCTGCTTCTTTGAGACTGAAAACGGCATAACGGTAATTGTCAATGGGAAGCGATATAGTGATATAATTAAAAAATGTTTGCTTGATTAGCATGCGGTATAAACAGAACAGTGCCACATCGTATACAGCCAGGACTGCAATGGAATTACTGCGATACCTCTTTCCACAACAACCTATTTCAAGAAATGGTGATGTTGATTGGCCTCCACGGTCGCCTGATTTGACTGCTTCGGACTTCTTTTTGTGGGGATATCTGAAAAGCAAGATTTATGCCAACAAACCAAAATCGCTTGAGCAACTCAAACAAAATATTCGTGATGAAATTAATGAAATACGGCGTGAAAGGTGTGAGAATATAACGAAAAATGTGCTTAAAAGGGCTCGCATTTGTGAGGCTAACAGAGGCGGACATTTATATGATATTATATTCCATACATAATTGCCGAGGTTAAATAAAACTTTTATCAATATAAGATCCATTCTCTTTTATTTAATCAAAAATTATACACAAACAAAGTAGTATACCTTTCCGACAAACACCCTGTATTACAACAATAATACAATTATTCGGAAATAGAGTCCAATTCCAATCACTTGAATATCGCAATATTTAACTTTCATATATATCATATATCAATATTATTGTACAAAAAGTAAGTCCAACATATTCACAAACCACTCAATGTCTTCTTAATTAAAGCACAATAAGTTTATAGAGTTCTCCATTCGGGGAATGTAGAAGGATCATCGATTCTTTTTACTACATTTACCAATTTGTATGTGTGGTACCCTAAAGCGCATTGCAGTGCAATCTATTTTCATTTGCAGTGGAAAATTCCAACTTATACTGAAGTTAATGCAATTGAATGAATGATATGAACCTAAGAATATGTCATTTTCATGAAAAATTTTGCAAAAATTTGCATGAAAAGTAATGGAGAGGGCATGGTCATTCGCACAATTTACCCAGTGTTATAACGTAATATAATTGAAGAGAATTTAGATAACTTCGGGTAACATATTAACGATTACAGTGGAAAATCAAATTTCGATAAATTTACGAATTTGCATGGGAGGTACCAGAACGCGCATGATATCTTCGTCCATTTTCGTTTTTAGAACTTAGTCTACTAATTTAATATGACGGATTGTAATATATAGAGTTAAGAGTATAGGGGCTAAATAGGGAGGTGCCAGAACAGTCGTAATCACTTGATCAATTTTTCACCGATATTGTAGAAAATTGTAAAATAATGTAATGCATAAAAATGTACACCACTGCAGCTGTCTAATCAGTAATTACAGAGGATTGATTTGATTTCTAAAAATCGGCCAATTTCTATTTGGGTTGCCACAATAGGCGTAGCAATGTGCTCCACTTTTATTCTGAGATTGTACATTGCAAACGCTCAAAATATGACAATTTTGATTAAATTTAATGCAGCCGAGTTGCAAATGAAGGCTAAGTAGAATTTCTGAAAGAAAATAAACAACATAAAAGAGGCCATTGAAATCGTATGTATTACGAGCAGTGTACCACTTGGACGTGGTCAAGTAAGCCTTCACCTCATCGAGTTCGGGTGATGGAGAACATTGCTATTTAGACGCCGATCGAAGGATCCGATTTTTGAGAACCTAACAAAATTTTGTTTGACGAATTGGAAGAGCCACCCAGAAGACCAGGATGCTTAGAATTACCTATATATACCTATACACATATATCTGTGGTCACAACCCATAATAGCCTTAGTCTGTTTTTCAATATTTTCAGTACAGGAGTTTAAAGTTTTGAATCTTCACTGAAAATCAGGAGAAGGTGTTTTTTGGAAAACTTTGCTACAGATTCCAAGGAAACGAATTTCTTTACTTAGTTGTTAACAAAAAATAGTTATTTATTCTCGCAGTCAAAAGATATTATCGAAAAAGACACTTAGGCTCTTATGAATTGTTGAACGAAAGAAAGTCAAAAAGTTCAAGTTGAGTTAGGCTATTATTCCAGATTAAATAAAAAACTTTAAGTGCGCCTAAAGTGACATAAATTATTATTCTATATCAAAATATTTCAGATTCGATCTCTCATATTGAGTTAGGTTGTTATTCCTATATAAGAATTCATAAAGTTTAAACTTGAGTTGATTTAGGCAATGATGAAAAAATAATGTTTATATTTGTTGTAATCCTAAATTGACTTAGGCAGTTATGCCAAAACAGTCATTTAGAAAAATAACTTAAGCAATTAGGTTTTTTAGGATTAATTGCCTTGCTAGAAGAAATACAAACATGAAAAATTTAGAGCAAATAAATTTAGATACGCTGAATACGATGGTGCTAATAACTCAATTGTGTCCTAACTAGAGTTAGGCTGTTACGGGTTGTGACCACAGATATATACGGCTATACAACTCATAATTGATGATTGATAAGAGTTTAACTCATATGTATGCGAGGAGATTGTATAGTGTTCAATCCAAAATGTTAACAACATAGTATTAAATTAAACACAACATGGCAGTCCTAACCACTGAGGATGATGTGCCCTTAAGGGTATTAGAGAAACAGGACAATTCAAGAATGTGGAATTGCTTCGGTTCACAACAAAGAAAAGTAATTGATAATGAAAACAATACCGAAATTTCAGTCAGTTGAATAGACATACATACACATACCTCCTCCCAACGTCCTTTTGTCTTGGTGCAAAAGGTTCCTATAAAAATGTCCTCTGAATTGACCAAATTGTATGCGGTCCCCTAAGAGCCGCGGCAATCCACAGTCCACTTTAATTCGCAAAACTATGTTTGCAAAGTGTCCGACGCGTGCTATACAAGTATTATATTGAATTTAGTGAAATTAAGTGAAAAATGCGAACCTAGAAATGAATGGGCTAAATTATATAAATTGCACGGAAATTACCAAAGAGGGCGTGGCTATTTGTTCGATTTTTTTAAATTTACTAAGCATTATAATGTTAACCAATTGGCAGATATGTAGATAACTGCAGACTTTTAATTAGGAATTGCAATGGAAAAATTAAATTTCGACAATTCGGTCAATTTGCAAGAGAGGTATCAGAATCGATATGGATCACATAAATTACTTCATAGATTTTTCTCAGATCTCACCAAGCATTATAAATTAATGCAGTGAACACAAAAATTTATTCTCTTGCAGCCTAATTAGGAATTACAGACGAAAGGTAGAATTTCGGTAAACCAAACAACTTGTATGGAATGAACAAAAAGGGGGTGTGGCGGTGCTGTCCACTTTCATTCTCAGACCTTATTCTTGCAAATGTTTAGCGTATACCAAATTTGACTGAATTTTGAGCAACTGAATAATATTAACATAAGAATATGAAAGTTAAATTAGCCATTTGTGTGGGAGGTACCATAAGGGCGTGGTTATTTGGTCGATTTTTTTCAAATTTTGTCAAGAAGTCGAAAAGAAATTGAACTTCGGCATATCGGTCAATTTGTATGAGAAAAATTTATCCTTACGAGGACTGAACCCACTTCAGGAACTGTTCAACAATTTTTGGTAGTTGGTAATACGACAAAGGACCATTCTATTTGGGATGACAACGTATAAAGATCATTGATATATACGAAAGTAGCCAATGGAAATTTATGTACGAGCTAACTATGGGCGTGGTTAGTGCAGATACTGACAAATATAGAATATCGCTAGGAAAACCAAATTATTTCGATGTATATGAGAAGCCTTACTTACTTACGGTCGAATCTGTTCATCATAAAGCATTAGAAGTAACTATCAGTTTTTATGATTTTAATATCAGCGACATTGAGAAGCCGTGATGCACGCACTCATATGCCGATGAGTAAGTACATCCAAAAAAGCTTTGCTCCTACAAAGACTGAACCCATCCTCAGAAAGATTAACATTTTTACGTATATTTTCGCTATTCATATGCAAGTAGAATGAATCTCAAATCATCATAAACTTTATAAGGAGGCAGCCTTTGTTGTGGGATTTGTTAACAAAAAATATTAACAGATTCGAATTTTACTGAAAAAAATGAACGAATTCGAGGCGAAATAGACGAGGGAAAAACAACCTTTCATACCTACATATTATATTGACTTTGACATTTTTCTCACAAGCCAAAAGCCTTGCGATCCCACAATAACCTTATGATCAGAGATGCCCCTTTTCGCTATGTACAGGGTGGGCCATATGAGTGTTGGCGATTTAATTCTTCAATTTCTCGGTAAAGCGCGGCGCGGAGTGGCGGTTGGATATGTTGTTCGCTGTGCCGCTTCCTGGAAATTTAGTCGCCATGGAGTCGTTCACGGGAGTGCAGCGTGCATTTTGTGTCCGAGCGTATTACGAAAACAATAGATCAGTGATTACTGCACGACGTTTGTATCGGCATGAACACGGTTTACACGATTTAAGTGAAGTTCCAAGCGCCAATGTGATACGAAAATGGATCAGAATGTTCGAAACAACCGGTTCAACAGTACCAATTACGGTTCGTGGTCGCCCAGTTTCTGCAAGATCAGCCGACATTGTGGAGCGTGTTCGTGTTTCAGTTCAGCGAAATCCGCAACAGTCAACACGTAAGAGAACTCAGTCTTTGGATGTCAAAAGAACAACTTTACGACGAATTTTGAAACGTGATTTGCATTTGAAGGCTTATAAGACTCAGATAGTCCAAGAATTAAAACCCGATGATGCCAATAACTTACTTACTTACTTGCTTACTTACCAATAACGACTTAACTTTGTCAAGTTTTCCTGGAAAACTCATTTCGAAAAAGGGGGGATATTGAATGGCCCCCACGTAGCCCCGATCTCTCTCCATGCGATTATTTTCTATGAGGCTACCTCAAATCGGTAGTCTACGAGAATAATCGGACCAATTTAGAGCAGTTGAAGAGGAACATTATTCAGGAAAGTAACAAAATACCGAGAACAACTTTTCAACGAGTTTTCCAAAATTTGCGACTTCGGTTCCAAGAGTGTCAAGCAACCGAGGGAAGCCATTTTTTTATGTTTCGTAGTTTTTTTTTTTAATTGAATATTTAAACCGCCAACACCCTTATGGCCCACCCTGTATTAATTACCAATATAAGTATATATATTTTAATTGAAGAATACAAGGCACTATTGTTGAAAAAACAGCAAAAATCCTTATTATTCTAAACCTGGATTTAGACTTTGTATTGTACAAATTTTTTCTCAATAGGTCAATTTAGAGAATATTAGGAAACTTAATTAAAAAATTAAAAATAATGTAAAATTTTCTAGATATGGGTTTAGATCTTAAATGGCTAAATTTTTTCCCACTTTTCCGAGTTTGCCCACTTATGTTAAATGCCAGTTTCCTAGCTTAAGTGATCCTTTCTATATAATGCTTTCAATAACCAGACAAACATAAGCAGAGTTAAACGTGGATCAGAAATATTTGTATATACTTTACGGGGTCCCAAGTAGGTATTTCCAGTTGTTACAAACGGACTAACAAAATGTTGCGCAATTATGAATTACGGCTAATTTCGCAATTACCTTAAATATTAAATATACAAATAACAAAATCCGCATACAATGAAGATTCTAAATTTTAAAATTTATTTATTGATTTAGACGCTACAAATATAAATAATAAATACGTATAGTACGATTTCTTTTAGACGATATAAATAAAAATTATTTAAATTATTCACTAGTTTAAATGGCTAATTAAATTCCAATTAATCCCTTTTTGTATCACCCACCTTGATTGCAAGGACATTTGTAGAATTATATTTTTAAGAAAAAACAAAACAAAATAGAATCTAAATATTGCTTGGAATTATCTGATGATATTTATGGGTTGAGAGCGTAATGTTTGTGTACGTATGCATAAGCCACAATTGCTAGGCCAGGCCAGTCTACTCCTTAGTTGGCACTCTAATTACTTTCTACGAATTGACTTCAAATGTTGCTGCAGCTGTTCACAGCGTTGACATTCTTTTGTTAATTGTTTAACAGCGGCTGCATATTGTCGTTGCAATTCCAATAAACCTTGGAGTTCGTCATTAAGAGTATCACGCCGTTTCTTCTCCTCCAAATATTTGCTTTTGACCTTCTGTTCTGTTTGCTTGATGCCACTGGCAATTTGTTCGAATTGTTGTATAAACTCTTCACGGCCATGTTGTGTCATCATACCCACACTGTATGCTTCGCATATGGAATTCAACAGAGATAGTTCCTTTTCCATGTAACGCTTTTGATCGTTTAGAGTGTTGAAGAGGGTATAATATTGTTTGGTTTCTAAATGTTTGGCACTCACTGTTATGGAGATAAAATAAAACATAGGAATGAAATGCAATTTTAAGCTAAGTAATTTGTTCTTACTTTCATTGTACAATTCATGGAATCGCCTTTGATATTGCGCTAATTCTGTGCGATTTGGCGTATTATCCAGTTGTCGTTGTATGGCCAATATGCCACGATTACGTTTGGCTAACTGCAATTTTAAAAGTTGTATTCTTTCTTTCTCCTTGGCAACTGCTTGTTCCCTTTCTTCGGGATCCTGGGCGTTAAATGATTCCAACTCGCTTTTAGAAATTTAATAGACAATCAGAATTGTATTAATTATATTTGTGTATTAATTATATTTTTCTTAATCTTACTCAATTTGAGTTTGCAGATCGGCCAAGTCTCTACGGCAATGTTCCTTAAATTCTGACTCTTCCTTTTTCAGCTCATCGTGTTGCTTTAAGAGATTTTGTACTTTTTCCAAGAGGCTACAAGTAGAAGTTGTAAAGATCATAGTTGAATTTCTTGCATACATAGGGAGCTGAGATGATAGCTCCTTAGACCGGTAAATCGATATTTTTATCGATATAGGATCATTTCAGAGCTCTAATTGTTCTATTATACGTAGCAAGTTTCGCATCCAGGATTGCGGTTTTTATTCTGGCAGCCCTTCACCCTTCACAAAACAAGTCTGTATTGGAGTTTGAAATCTTTATAATAATTTTCCGTTTTCCTTGGACCTTGGGTAATATGACTAATTTGTTATTACCAGCTGGATAAGTTGAAATTATTTCTAAAAATTAGTGTTAATTTTTTACCCGGCACCGTCTAGGAATGGAAATTGGTACATTTGGATTTCTAATCCATGCAATTTCTCCTGTACAGATAAAGGGCACCCACTACGTAACTTGACGAGACTTTAATTTCGTTTACAATCGAACATCTTCTATGATTATAGACGACACATATAGTCAACTACCTAAAGCTTCAAAGTTTCTGGAGAAATTAATTGGTCATAAGCTAAATGAGATAGCACGACGGATCTGTGCTAGAGTCACTCAAGACACATGAACGGATTTATTTAAGACGATGGCGGTAGGTGTGGCATGATATATACAAAGCGGATGTAATAATATGTGGCTGACTGAAGTCAAGAGATCCTTGTACGTCTCTTGCCTATTCCAAGCGGAACATGTTCCTGCTCAATGCATATTCTATAAAAGGCAGAAGCTATATTTGCATCTCCCAATTCTTTCTGAAGCAGTCGATTTAAAATAATTTTGACATGTTGACTCAGAATGGGAAGGTTCAATTTTAAAGTCATATTAGCTACCGAAAGGGATGACTTTTCCCTAATTTGGATTCTCTGACTGGTAGTCACTTAGGATCATAGATCAAGTATTCCTTGATGATGACATTGAACATCATTTTGCAGTAGCTAAAGTGAAATGTGTCTTAGGGACATTAATAACATATGTTGCTAAAACTCAACTTATATTCCTTGTAGTTTTTGGCAGCGTTAACTGTAGCATAGGAGGCGATGGCCTAATAAACCACCCCTTTAAAAAAAATATGAAAACACAATTAGGAGCTAAGCAAAAGTGTGTTACGTGTGTGTTTAAAGTATGTGTTAAGAATAAAACCTATTCTGTCCCACCCAATTGGACCTTATAAGTATAGCTCTAAATATTTTGGATCGGTCACTGACCCGGAAGACTTAGAGTTTTTCATTTACTGTAAAATTGCCTTCGGCAGTCCTATTTGTGACAATTATTTGGATGACACTGGCTGGCAAGAAATGTTCAGTGAAGATTGGTAAAGGTCTTACGGATCTTTTTTGCACCAAACGATGTTTATGAGAAAAGGTGCAGAGGAAACCATTAGCACAATCATCACTGTCAAAAACTCTGGAACGTTACTGCCATCTCCTCAAACATGGTATAGGAGACAGCAAAAGGGAGTACACGAGAACAAAGCCATGTTATTCATTTCAACTGACAAATGGCCTACTTGCTTATAGTGCTGGGTGAACGGTAGGAACTACAACTTTGAGTGATGGTATTAAAAACGAATTGGAAGCAAACCGGTTTTATTAGAGACTATCATCTTAATAACACAGATCAGCATACAATGATTATGCTGGCTGCAATATATGCGGATGTACCAAAAGGTTTCAGCAAAGTTTTCAACAATGGGCTCAATGGGCATCGCAGAATATGCCAGTCAAAGCTACATACATTGGAAGCAGTAGGTTGCTGGGCCTGGGAAAAACATCTTTGCAGAAACCCTATCAAAAACGCATGATGCATACGGAATTTCTCATACAAATGACCGATTTAATCAACATATTTGTACTTCCCTATCTTTCAAACAGTTATGCCAAACTTGCCCAAATTTGTTACATACCTTGCGTTTGGTAAACTAATTTCTGAGAACGAATACGACCGATGTTGCCACACTCATTGAGGTAACCGACATACAAATTGACCGACTTACTGAAATTGAATGTTCTGATGTAATCTATAATTCATGGTCTGAATTTACTAAACTAACTAAATTCTAGTTAATCGTATTGCTTTATTATGTCGATGAAAATATGGAAAATCGACCATATATTCACCCTACCTCCTACAAAAATTATCTTATTTAACTCATATATATTACCAGATACGTAGCTTTCATTCAATTGCACCATATTTCCTAAATTAAGTATAATTGAGCACGCATCAGACATTTAGTACTACGGATGAACGTAGACAGCACTGACACGCCTGGGTGTAACACATATAAATTAGCCGATTTCGAAAAAATTGGTGGAACCTCTGCATTTTTCAAATAGCGAAGTCATAATTTTCTTTTTTCATTGTGCTTTAGTCCATATAATCTTTGTACTATCGTCTAAACAAACGAAAGTTCTAAAACTTGGGTCAACTTAATATATTGTCAGATTGTAGCCGAGGATAGTAAGTGGGTTATATTAACCCATTGCTTCTGGTAACTCCCATGCTAATTGACCGATTTTCCGAAAATCAATTTCATGCCCGGACCTTCTCATCCATAATCTGTAGTAACTTCAATTGGTGTCCATTGTATTGGCTTGACAGATCTTGGTTGACAGATCTAATAGTATCTCCCATACAAATGACCAATTTAAATTACATTTTTTTAGTTCATAGCTTTTTTGTAGTTATACCAAGTTTAGTCAAATTTGGTAAAAGTTGGGCATATACAAAAGTAGTTTCTAAGAATAAAAACAGATCGCTTTGCCACAATCCTCCTGGTACTCTGCTGAACAAGTTGACCGACCCTCCGAAATTAAACCATTCCTCAGTTATTTCTAATTTGTAGACTGCAATGGTCTAGTTTTTTCCCCATGACATTGCTTTATATAAAATTGAAAAAAAGATCAGCCAGGTAATCGATATCTTCTAAAATTCCGACTTAATCCAAGCCAGTTATATCGAATTCAGCCAAGTTTAGCACATATCATGTATTTGATATGGTTAATTCTGAGAATGAAAATGGACTGAATTACTCGGCCCTCCCTGGTACCTCCCATACAAATGGCATCCTTAAATCAGTTGTACTGAATTTAGCCCAATTTGACCCATATCATGTATTCGGCAAACTAAGTTCTGAGAACGAAAGTGGGCAACTTTCCCACATCTATCCTGATGCCTTTTGCACAAATTAACTGATTTATTAAAATGTAATTTTTCCCTGTAGTCCCTGATCCGTAGCCTAATGTTTCTTAAATTCTTGTCAATTATGCTTATCAATTCTTTCTTTCTTTCTTATTATTCTTATCAATTAGGAAAATCGAATGAATAACCACGCCCTCTCTGACACTGTTCATAGATATTACCTTATTTGAATAGATTTTCAGTAAATTCAGTATACTTTAGCACGCAATAGATATTTAGCATTGCGAATGAAAATAGACCGCATTGCGAAGCCCACTCATACAAATTTGCCGATTTAGCTAAACATAGTGGTTATTCTATAATTTTGCAAAAGAATATTGGTTGAAAACTTATGTAAGTCAGTTTATCGGATTGAAATCTCTGCACTGGTTTGTAAGTCTAACTAAAAAATGCAAAACATCAAATGTGTAAGCCGTTTCCCAAAAAATGTGGATTCATACAAATTACTATAAATTTTTTGGTCATGGCATTTCAAAGAAATTCCCGTGTTTCAGATTCCGCTGTCCTTTTTAACTATTGATTCTTTCCCATTTCATTGTAATCCTTACCTTACATCTACTTTTTGCTCCATTTTCTTATATTCTTCTATTTTCTTTTCGGCTTCCGCTTTTTGTGCTAACCCTTTTTCGAATTCTTCTCTTTCCTTTTGCAGTAATTCCAAAACTTCTTTGGTATCTTTTTGATTACGCTCCAATTTTCGTTGCAAGGCCTCTTTTGTTGTCTCCAATGCCTTAATTTGATTTTGTTCAGTTAATTCTTTAGCATCCGTTTCCATTTCCTGCTTAAATTCCTGATAATGTCTCCTCAATGCCGTGCGTGTGGCCAAATCAAGTTTTCTGGGGGATGCCGCAGAGTTATCCTGTGGATAACACAAATTACCAAGGAAATTTTTAAATGCAAACTGTTTGGGGGAGGGAGTAATCAACATACATAACTGATAAAAACAAACATTTACCTCTTTTGTGAGTACTAAATTGTTAAGTAACTTTTCAAGATCAAGCTGCAAATGAAACAAATAAAACTGGCGTTAACGAAAATAAAAAGCCAAGCTATTTACAGTGGGGGACGACAATCAAATAAACAAAAGGAAATTAAGTAAAAAGCATTAAAACACTGAGGGATAACAAATTTCTCAAAACACAATAGTTCCGTTAACGATTATTCACGAACAGTGCTTACTTCAGCTGCCTCTGATTCTTCATTGTCTACTTCGTTTGATTGTTCTTCTTTTTGGCCAGCTGAAAGGGCTCCATATTCCAAAAGTGTCAATTGTACTTTTGTCCTCTCATCGCTCATCCGTTCATCGGTTTCTTTCCTTTGGTACTGGCGGACGGGATTATAGATTTCCTTTGGAAAATGTGAAAAAAATAGTAACAAAATCTCGTTTTTACAATTTTTCAAATTGAACTTACTTGTATTCTTTTGATATGAATTGAGGCATTTCGTATTTTCTCTAGGTTTTGTTTATCACTTTTATACTGATAACTATTATGAAATTGGCCAATAGCAAATTTTTTTAAACGCATATTCCGCTCTGCTCTATTTTCCACCTGTAGGAAATTTTAAAAAGTTTTTCAACTTGATATTTTTTTTTTTTTTTTTTTTTTTTTTTGAGGAATTAAGATAACTTACCGATTTTTTTACAAGCCACTGGATTACAGGATGTATACTTAAAAACTCTAAACCTTGTATCTGATGAGGTTCTATACGAAAAGGACACTTCATTTGAGGCAAAACAGCGACAATTTTTTCTACCAAAGAGCTAAGGAAAAAAAAGAATGCAAATTTTTTAGAGAAAGAGTACGTGATATAAGAGCTATTTGAAATGCAAAACTTTTGCAGTTGACTTAGAATGAAATATAGACTGTATATTATATCTAAGTAGGTGCTTCTAACATACTCGTCACGAATTCTAGTTTTTGCAACATTTTTTTTGTATAGAAACGACAACTTTAACATTGAAACAAAAAAGATAGATAGTTCATAAATCTTAAAAGAATGTAATGTAGATTATCTCAACTGCTTGTTTTACATTATAACTTTTCTGCGAAAAACAGTCCACTTTAAGATTGTATAAATTATTTTTAATTTACATTCAATCAACCATTATTACACAGAACATGCTTCTTAGAAATTATACCTAGTCTGAAAGCAGACGCTTCTAAGGATATCAAGCCTTCAATTTTAGGTTTAAAAAATAATCTATTAATATAAATGTTCTTAAGTTTAATATATTTAGAATTTTGAATACAATGACCAAAGGAAGGCTTTTACCTCATCACTCTAGCAATGACCTTTCATCTAATGATATTTGCTTTTCGAACTGAAGAAGTGTCAATTAAGAGGCTGTACTCCAACTGCTCACGAAACACTAATTTTCACATAAAGAAGAATTTATAATGTCAAAGGTACGATCGTACGGATAAGCAATAAAATGAAAATTTCCTGCCATTTATCAGGATAATTGCTAGATTCTCGGTTATATTCATAACAATTCGAGCGTGAATCATGATATATTTCCGAGTCGGTCAACCCATACCAATCACTGCGCTGTTAAATAAAATCATAAACGCAACCCAAGAAAAGAATATGCAAATCAATGTCATTCATACTTTTTTAGTAGAAACTATTGATTAAATAAGTCATGATATATTATTGTACAAAACTCTACGAATAGAAAGTTATTGGAAACTTCCAAAAGTTTGTTTAATTAATGGAAATCTTTAGCTATTCTACCTTTGCAAATAATGAGCTTCCACATATTTCTCAAAGAACGCGTTTAGGTTCATTATTAATTCCACTCTTTTTAAAGTTAGGTTTATTAGCATTAACTAAATGATGTAATAACATAATCATCCAAATTCAGTTGTTGAGAACAGTTTTTTTTTTCTAAATATAGCCGTTGAGCTTAAAGATTTGAGTATTCCAAAACTTAATTCAAACTTTGTGAATTTATTAGACGCAATACTACAAATGCTAACACAAACAATTTTGAACAATTTGAGAAACTGAATTAATAAATTATTTTATAATTATAATTATATAATTATTGTGCTCAACAATCTTTTATAGAACGTAGTTATGGTTTTTCAATATTTGTAATATTTTGAAAAATTTAATAGATTATATGAAGTTATTTAAAGGGTGTCTTAACAAGAACGCAAGATTGTTTGACATTTGAACAATTGTTATTGTTTGCTAGTATAAGGTACGAGGTTAGTAAAAATAGAGCGCTACACGAAATAACAACGCATTCTCAATGTGAAATTGTTTTACCAAAATGCTAAAAGTTTTGCGGCTACAGAACGCAAATTGCGATCAATTTGGGGTCACAATAATGCTTCAAAAGAGTCAACTGTAAAGAAATTAATGGATAAATTTGCCAAAACTGGGTCTGTTAATGATGTAAAGGCAACAACGCGCCTTCGACCAGGTCGATCGACCGAAGGTCGAAATGTCGCAGCTGTACGTGATGATGTCGCTCAAACTCCATCCACCTCAATTCGACACCGAGCTCAGTAAATTGGTGTCTCCAAATCCACTATGCAGCGAATTTTGACGAAAGATTTCCATCTTCATGCATACAAAGTTCAATTGACTCAGGAACTGAAGCCAGCTGACCATGGACAGTGAAGGGAGTTTGTTAATTTGGTATTGGAGAGACAACATGAAATTCCCAATGTTGTCGATAAAATCATCTTCAGTGACGAGACCCATTTCCATCTTGATGGCTTTGTCAATAGGCAGAATGGTCGCTTTTGGAGTGAGGAAAATTCTCGAGTGATTCACGAGAAGCAAATGCATCCGCAACGTGTCACTGTATGGTGTGGATTTTGGGCTGAAGGAATCATAGGACATTTTTTTACGAAAATGAGGAATGTCAAGCACAAACAGTCAATTTTGTTCGGTATCGTGAAATAATAACCAGTTTTTTCGTGCCTACAATTGGAAAAATGAATGTGGAGGGCATGTGGTTTCAACAAGACGGCACCACATGTCATACAGCCAGAGAAACAATTCAATTGCTGCATCAGTCATTTAAATCTTGCGTTCTTGTTGGGACATCATTGTTATTTCCATTTGCTCTTCACAAACTTACATTTTCTGTCCAATTGTTAGATTTTCATGAAACAACAAATCCACATCGACATCATAATGATCTAATGATTATTGAACAAAATTCTCTTTCTCACTGCCAGACTTTCAAGGACTTGACTTTACTGAATGGGATGGGAGATGCAATTGGAAGATATCTGCGTATTCAATATATAGGCGCTCCAAAAAAAAACTTTTTCTATAATGCAGTCTCAGATCTATTAGCATCATTGTCATTTTGAGCCAGCTATTACCAATTCAATTTGCTCACCACAAACTTACATTTTTTGTCCAATTGTTAAATTTTCATGAAACAACAAATCCACATCGACATCATAATCACAGCATTCTATGCACCAAGTCATGCCACCGACCACTTTATCGAACGCCGACAGACCTTTAATACAGGCACGATAATAGCCAGCGTTAATCAGCATATCAAAAGTCTCCTTCTCTTTGGCTGTGGCATCAGTGTCCTCCCGTCGTTCCACCTAATATAAAATGAAAACACAACTAATATATTTATATTTATTTAATAACAGATTACTCACTTGTACTTCACGCCCCTCTGCATCGTATCGTGTAGCTAATTTGACATTTGATCTTATATGTTTGGAAAATATTTCCTTATTTGCCATAGTTCACTGTAATCTCTGGGATTTTCCTATAACTTGAAGACTACAAAATTCCAATCGCTATTAATAAAAGATATTTTCTACAAAACAAAATTCACTTCTAGCCAGTTTCCTGTTTTATCTAATTTCTTTTTGTTTCATTTTCTTTATGTCAGCTGTTTTTTGTTGTTATGCACGCTTATGTTACTTTTTATGCCGGGCAGTAGGGCTGCCATTTCCTTTGAAATAATTTTAGGACAGCGTAAAGGCGTCTTTGCTCAAACGCAAATGTTAATGGATTTATCAGTACCTCACTCAAACTCTGTTGAAAATATATGGTTTGCAGTCGATATGACGAGGAGAACTTAAATTATTTACATATTAGTTCCTATTAATCGGGTTTCTTTAACGATTGTATTAAACTTCATATTAAAAAGACAAATACATAAAATTGCTCGGATAATATTAAAAAAGTGTCTTCCAGAGTGTTTACATGTTTGGAAGACTCAATAGTTCTTTTTGACGCATATTTTAATGCTTTTATCGTGGGAAAAGTTATTTAGTTACATATTTTTAAGTGTCTGCGACGATAAAAAATGCAGATTAACCCAAAACTCCATAACCAAACACTGTTTCGTGATCTGGTGAGTAACATCCTACGTGTCAGCTAATTTCGAAAGCACATTGATATTTTATTGAGTATTACAACAGTAAGTACTAAAATTTGTAAAATGATTCAGCCAAAAACGCCACTCAGAGGCGATGTCTTCGTCAGCTTATGGAAGCCGGTACCAACAAATAATCGACGTCGGAATACCGATCAGTTGAGCCAAACCGGCTTCAAACGCTTGTATGCCATTCAATCAAAAATATTTTTGTAAGTTTTTTTTTTTTATTCATCTATTTTTATTTTTAACAGCAATGAAAAATGAATGAAGCGAAGATAATAATTCGGTGTTCATATTTGCGAAACCTCTTATCCAATTACAAAATCGCGTTCAACTGATTCAAATATTTCAGAAAGATTAGCGTTCACCGGTAGCATTTACATGGAGTAAATAACAATAAGAGAAATAATTTGTATTGTGAAATATGTTAATAACGGGTCAATCATGTCGCTCATGTCGTAATAATTCGCTTCATTTTTAAATCATTTCTCTGAAATCAGATAAAAAGAGGAAAGAGAGAAGGCAGTAGCTACCACTTATTTGAAACCGTTTGCCATTCATCTATTATTATTTATTTAGTGCCATAATTCTGGCTGCAAATAAACGCATTTGCAAGTAGACACATTACAATGACATTTTTGTTTTACTCAACGTTCCGAATGCAAAATTTTCGTCCGCTGCGCTATTTCAATGGCACCAGAATGCCATCTTCTGCACTATTTTTATGTAGGGAAAATAAAAATTTTTTGACTTATGTCTTTAATATATACTTTGAGATGACCTTGTATGATATTTGTGATTGCACATTATTACAATATCATCTGCAAAAGCTGATATTAGGATCAAGCACAAAGTCAACTGTAAAAATAAGATATAGTAAAGGGTCAAGGACACTCCTTTGAATAATGTCTGCCAATGTAGGGTAATTGTCCGTATAGTGGTCACCATACTTAACATTAAACTTTTAACAGTTAAGGTATGGCTAGTTTTTAGCATATCATTGTGGCAAACTTCGTCGGAAACTAGGGCAAAGTGGAGAAATGCGACTCAGCAATATTCCCTACGTTAAGACAAGTGCGTTTTTGGCCTATTAGACAAGCGACTAACAAGTTCTGTTGTGTTGTTGCCTTTCCTAAATTAAAATTTGGCGATCACTGACAATCGTCGTGGTCTATGACACGAAGGGCAGGTTTTACCTCCGTCTTTTTTCAATATCGTAATGATAATAGATTTTTTTCGAGCTGGTGGAAAAGATTTTATATCAGCAGTAGTACTGAATATTTTCATTAAATGTTTTAATGCAATAAAGGGCAACTCTAAGAAGATTTTCGGCATAATAAAGTCGATACCCAGTACTTTATTTAGTTTAAGGTGTCTTACTAATTCTAGGATTTCGCTCTCATCGATATGTATATTGACCACTGCGGCTACATGGTGTTTTGATCATCAGACCGTTTTGCGAAAAACTTGTTCCAGATAATCAGCGAAAACCGTTGCCTTTTTCTGTCAAATATGGCCCGTTTGACGTTTATTTTTATTATGACAATTTCAATAACAAAGTTTGTTTATAATTCCACTAATAAAAGGCTTGATAGCAGCTAAGAAAGTGGTTCCCGGTGATATAATAGTTAATTTAAGTGGATATGTATATATTATGGATTTCTTTATTATTGCGAAAATCTAATGTGTAATATAGTTTTGCACTGCCGGCAACACTGAAAGTTTCTGATTTTTTAATTAATGTGGCAATGCTATTTGGCATTAAGCATTGACATTTTGATAATTTTTGCCGGCATTGTTGTTGTTTTACTATACTTGGCGTCTCAACGAAAACGTGCAGGGCTATTAGACAGTAGCTTGCAAATTCACAATTTGTATTCAATTCGGAATTTATTAACCAAACGAACGACTAAAGATGCCATACATCTGTTTAATGCAAGAGGGTAATCCCAATTTATTGCGCTTCATCGAAAAGGCAAATCAGAATAATTTTAACGTTGTCGCGGTACCCATAAACTGCACGGAGTTGCCGCTGGAATTCGAACGAGCACCCATGAATGAAAAGCATACCCAGCATACATACGCCGATTTATTGCTGACTGCCGATTTATGGAATGGCAAAGTTATAAGTATTTTATCAGAGACCATTGACTGTGATTCGGAGGATCCAGTGGTCTGTAAAAATTCCGTAGAAGTGTTGAAACGTGATATCTCTTGGGCGGAGCATCTTCAATACGGTGGCTATACAATGATAAAACTTAAGGGACCGAACAATTTTAATTTGGCACGTGTTCTATCGAACAAAATTAAAGGTATTCTGTAACTGAAATTTTAGTTGAATATTTTACTATTCGTCATATTCATCCTTTGTAGGCATAGTCCTGGTGCAAGTTCCTTTATACAATTCGTCTGTGGCTCAGTCTAATTGGCGGCGAGATGTCGATGAAGATGCCTTGTTAAAGATGGAATCTGAAGACTCTTGGCATTGGTGGAATCGCTTCCGTTGGGCCGCTGACTTCAATGCCAAATTGCGTGTTGTATTGGAGCTAAATGAGGGAGACCTTCCGTCGTTGAATGTGGTTTTAAGATGGTTGGGAGAACCTATCGAAGCCGTTATAATACCTTCTACTATGTTTATAAGAAATCGTCACAATTTCCCAGTGCTGCCCAAGGTATGGCAGGATGTTTTGAAGATGTTTATAAAGGCCCATGTCAACATGATAGTTTCCACCGATAGCTGCGACAATAGCCTAAAACTCTACACAGACTACTTGATTAATTTCAGGGAAAGCAACAAAGATTGTCATATCCTGCAAAGGTAGGAATGGAGCAAAATTATGCATAGCTTTTTCTTTAAGATTAATATTTTTCTTAGCTTTGAAGACGTTTTGGAAATACCTCTTCAACCTTTGTATGACAATTTAGATTGCTATACTTACGAAATATTTGAAAAGGATCCAGTTAAGTACAAACTATACCAAAATGCAATTGAAGCCGCCTTAAAGGATAGGGTTAAGGATGAGGAGATAGACGAAAAATTGGTAAGTGGCGTTAACAATATTTCAATATATTAATACTGCACTTCAAAACATTTAGATATAGATTGAGAATGCTCCAAATAATTCAATTATCGTCTAAAATGGTCAAACAACGTAAGTCTAGATCCCATTTTCAATTCTTTCACCATACAGGGTAAGGTTTTTGCATCACAGACAAATGTAAATTTAAATTCTTTATAGGAAAATATTGACCTTAGGACTTCAAAGATTTCTTTACTAAAAATTATATTTTTCCTCTATCAATTGAATCCTGGAAAGATTTAATTTTGCATTTCGCTGTTGTCAAAAACTTAATAATTTAAGTGAATTATGTCAATTATTATGTCAATTTTTTATTGGAGACATATCTTTCTTCAAAAACATGTCTGCAAAAATGTATCAATTTTTCATGTAGTCTCTGATCGACGTTTAACGCGGTAAATATGAACTTCCTTCTATGGGAAAAGGTCCTATTGGAAAGAGCCAATTTTCGATTATGGAAGGTACAAATTTTCCCATTGCAAAAAACTCATATTAGGGAACGACATTCTTTCCGATTGGGAAATGTTAACATTTCCAGTAGGAAATAGTTAACTTTTCCTATAGGAAATAGTCAGCTTTTCCTATAGGAAATAGCCAACTTTTCCAATAGGACATGGCCAACATTTCCTATAGGAAATGGTCAACTTTTCCTATATAAAATGGTCAACTTTTCCTATATAAAATGGTCTACTTTTCCTATATAAAATGATCAACTTTTCCTATGTAAAATGGTCAACTTTTCCTATAGGAAATGGCCAACTTTTCCTATAGGAAATGGTCAACTTTTCCTATAGGAAATGGTCAAGTTTTCCTATAGAAGAAGCTGAACTTTGTCAACTTGTGGAAAAAAGTCAACTTTTCTGATTGAAAAAATTCATCTCACCTGACGAAAAAGTGGAGATTTTTTATTAAGTTGGCATTTTGTGCAGAAAAGTACTGAATTTTTCTTATAGGAAATCAATAACAAATTCGCCGTAAGCACTTCTAACACATGGACCATTCCTGTTTATTTTCCATTTTCAGACCGTTATAATGGTTTTGGGTGCGGGGCGAGGTCCTTTAGTGAGAGCTGCTTTAAATGCTGCCGAAATATCTCAGCGTAAAGTGAGGGTTTATATTATAGAGAAGAATCCTAACGCTATAAGGACTCTGACCGCCATAGCCAAAAAATTATGGCACAACAAAGGTAACCAAATACCACTCACAAATATTATACAGAATAATTGTTTAAGTTTTAACTATTTAGATGTACACATCTTTTCCAAGGATATGCGCGAATTCTCACCACCCGAACAAGCCGATATTCTAGTCTCTGAGCTATTAGGCTCTTTTGGTGATAACGAACTGTCGCCCGAATGTTTGGATTGTGCCCAGAAGCTGCTTAAACCCGACGGGATTAGCATTCCCTGCAAGTCGGTGTCGTTCATAAATCCTGTTATGTCTTCCAAGCTGTACAATGCCGTACGCCAAATTGGACGTCATGAAAGCTTTGGCCGCGATAAACAATCTACTTATCATACGTATGCTGAAAGTGGTTTTGTAGTGCTACTTAAGAACGTCTATAGCATCGACGCACCTAAACCATTATTTGAATTTGTTCATCCAAATTGGGCGAAAGTTATTGATAACAGTCGGTATAAAGTATTAAAATTTGAGGTGCAATTGGATTGTGTTTTAAACGGAATAGCTGGCTATTTTGAATGTATTCTTTACAACGATATATCGATCAGCATTAATCCAGCTACGCATACACCGGGCATGGCCTCTTGGTTCCCTATGTATTTTCCGTTTACGGTGAGTCCTTTGTTTTCTTATCTCGAGATATATGTATATTAACTTTAATTTATTATTTTACGCCTAGGAACCCATGGATGTCAAAAAGGGTCAAATTATAGAGATACATTTTTGGCGTTGTATTTCCAAACAAAAGATCTGGTATGAATGGTGCTTAGCTTCACCATTTACCACACATGTCCACAATTTGGGTGGCCGTTCATGCCCTATTTACTGTACATAGAGTGGCGAAAGATTATTATTATCATTATCGAGGGCAAAAGCTTTATAGCTTGTAGATTAGTTTGTAAATTTTAGAAGTAAAGACAGGTCGTTAGTTATTGGTCTTTAATATCGAATATTGCTGTCCAGGAATTAAATTATTGGATATTCTTTATAATTATTTTTTTTGTTATATTTTTTTTCCTTTTTTACGAAGTCTCATTCCTGGAAATGAAAATGACAAATACAATTGCTTTCCTCAGAACAAATGCTGCCTTGGGGAAATATCAAGTTTACTAACGCAATTTTACTCTGTTTATAGTGTATACTTCCAATTTGATATTCGAAAGCAATAATTCCAATATTGTATTGTTAAACCTTTCTATAGTCTTATAGAATAATACTGAGCTTAATTATCCTTAAGTGTTTATAAGATCTTAATAATTTCGTTTTCTAAATTCTTCTGGTTAAGATTCTGGTGACTTAGTTATAGATGTAAAAGTAATTTGTACATGAACCAAATATTGTTTATAGCGAAGGAGTCCTATGTTTAAGGGCATGTTTCATATGTTTATTGACTAAGCCATTCACTGACACATTTTACCATTAATATAAATATACCTATAAAATAAACCAACTCATACGGGTTGGTTGGGTTAATAAAAATGTAAGTTACTATCGTTTTAAATATAGATATAATTAATATCATCTCATGGTTGGGAGAAAATGGAAATTGAACTCAGCTAAATGTGTTTTATTATTCAACTAGCTTTGTCAACGTGCCATGCAACGTTACCATTATAACGGTATATCTGGACTGTCTCATATCTATTTGTATTGTCTTTTCTAATATAATCTAATTAGGAAAAAGTTTTGATAATGTTAAACGTTTGTGACATTCAGACGATCATAGGTAGGACCATGAAACATTGTTAAATTTAGCCTTGACCTAAATAATTTTTGCGAATCAGACTGTCGAAAGCAATTTTATTGTTAGTGATCAGGTACTGAAAGCGGCAAAGCATTCTTCAATGCGCTAAATAAAAAAGAAAAAAAAACTTGAGAGAGCTCATATTTTGAAATTTTGCTTTTAGGCTCATTCAACTGGACTTACAGTTTAACGACAAATCCGAACATCACAATTTGAAAAGTGCTCTTCAGACACATCGAGGTGATCGTCGCTCAAATGATGATGGTTGGGTGTATGCGGGATTGAACCCGCGATCATTTGAACAGTAGTCGTATGTACTAACAATCGAGTCACGTTCGGTCATAATGTATTTCATAGAATCGTTTAAACTCGTCAACATGCCTGACAGAGGAATAGAATGTAGAAGGATGTTGGGTAAAATGCATTTTTAGTACAATGAGGCGATGGAGTTGTTCGTCGATAAAAATTCGATCGCCGACTGTTATACATTCTACCTGACCATATCGAAAACCCACTTCCAATAAAAAAAGACAGTGAGAAATGAGTCTCGTCGCCCATTACCACTCTTTTCTTTTAGAAAGATTTCAGGCCATCCAGTAAATATCGAAAATGAAGTTATTGTATGCCGGAGTAGAAGATTGTTTTTAGATGGTATCATGATTTAATGTGCAGTAGCATATGCGGCTACCAATAAATAGGTCTTGAATTCGTACTCCTGTGACACTGAGGTAAATTTAAAAATTATGCACTCCACGAAGACTTAAATTCGAAACCTAATGAATCAAAGTATTATGATATCCACCATTTCTTTTTAATTTTGTGAATTAGAGATGTTCTCAATGCATGTTTCTAAAAGTCTAATATAAGGTTTTTCTTTTAATGTCACCCTGTGAAATTTGGAAAGCAAAACAGAAGGATTCCGGTTATGGTCTACCTAGGATAAGACCTTTTTCAAGGCATGAATTTTGAGATTTATCACAATCTGAAAATTTGATCGGTTGAAAGTATATTTACTAGGACTGAAGCTTAAGTAAAGACCTTCAATAAGGTCAGAAGAATAGACTACAAGAGGGTAAAAGTTAATACTTCTATATGCCTAGATTCTAATCATCGAGTAATACATTCATTGAGCCAAATCAAGGCAGCGTATGATCGGTATCAGTTCTTTGCCGCTTAGCTCCTGAATAAGGAGGCCATCGGAGCTCTCGTATTTGTTGTTTTTAAGCAGTGATATTGGTATTGTAACTACGTTTGGGATTTGTTGGGCAACCTATGTCATAGTCCATAAATAGCAATTTATAAAAATATTACTTCCATTTTGCCAAAACAACTTGTGCAACCCATAACCGATTTCCATCATTGTCCTTGTAGGAGGGCAGTTTTGTAACACAACTTTCACTTCTAATGTTGTGGTCGAAATGTTGGCTATCATCAAAACACGCTCCCTCTTTCCACTACCGTTTCTTTTATTTAAAAAGACAGCCTGCCTCTCTTACCACCTTATAGCGTAATGCTCCATTCTTCATCGCACTAAAGCTTGTCTGGTCGATTTTTTTCTCATACTCCAGTAGAAAGTGAATATGTTGATGAACAGTTTGTAAATTTTGATCTTTTGTGATGAAAAGATTTTTACGGTTCAGCAATATGTGACCAAAACAATCATGTTTGTTTAGAATGCAAATCAAAAGATAATTTATATTAGTCAACTACTCTGCGTAAGCAATCGGTTTCATCAGTGACGGTGTGGGCACGTAAACAATTCGGTAGATACCATTGAGCGTTTCAACATTATCCCATAAAACCCGTGAAACCCAAATTTTTTTACAAGAAAAAGTTTGCAGCTTCATTTCTCCACAGCAATAGCCACTATATTATCTAGTCTTAAACCTAATGGATTTTTCCATATGGTCTATCCTAGAGGCCAAAATATCAACTAACAAAATATGAAATTCGCAGAGAATGGTTCAAAGTACCATCAGGCCACATTCGTGCATCCTGCGAAAGCTTTCCCGACAGACTCGACGTTATTATTTGCGTTAAAATTGGCCACGTCGAACAATAACATATTTTTGTTAAAATTGGAAATGTTCTAACAATATGCTAAAGTTTTTAAATAAAAACAAATCAAAATTGGTAAAATTACGGCATTTTTAATTGATTACACTTCGAGCACCAGATCCCCTTGTTTTCGAGGAAACTCATTTTTGGCGTTCAATTCATTCATCTTTTGGTATTGTCGTCAGTGAAAAGCTTGAGATTCGAAAATTGTTGTGTAGTTGAGAATAGTTTATACCTATACTGCATAGAGCTGATTGTATAGTCTTTTTTTTTTTTTTTTTTTTTTTGTCATTTTCGACAGATGTGTAATTTTATGTAAAAGCTGTATTTTCGTGATGATATCAATGGACGCAAATGGTAAGATCAAATATATCCCATTCATGAAATTACATTTGGTTTGTAGCCCTCTGTTAGCTATTAATTGAGTTACAAATTGTTTAAAGGTGAAATTAATTAGATTTATAATTTCTTTCACGTTTCAATTGTAAAGAAGAATTGCGCAGCAATCATTTTGTGTTAAAACTAAAATCTCAAATAAAGTAGGAAGGGTTTTGTGTCAGTTAAAACATTCGAAATTGCCGAAATGAAAATAACAGTTTAGGTTTGTGTTAGATATTATAATTGTATTTTTATAGGACATTTAAATATTTTATAATAGATTTTTCGCACTAAAGACGTTTTTCTTATATAGCATGCACGTATTTATAATATTGAAACTATAATATAATTGAGAATATCTCAGTATTAGAGTGCAATAATTTAAAAATTGTTTCAAGTTTCCATCTTAAGGTCTGAGAAGAGACAACTTAGTTGAGGCAACACACCAAACTTGAAATTATATGTGCTAAGATCAAGAAAATATATAGATGAAATAAACATTTGTGAAAATGTAATATTAATATATTTTAGATAAACTACAGATTGAAATTTTATAAGTATAGTAAGATAATGTTGATAACTGGGATTTATAAATCGAAGATACACTGCAACACAAAAGCCTGCACTTGCGTAGACAATTGTTTTATGTACTTTTGAATTTCTGCTTATGCGAATTAATGGTTATTCCAAAATATAATTTAGTTGGTTGATGATATCGCCATAAAAATGCAGACTGCTGTACCTTCGGTTGGCAATTTGAATGACCCACATTTATTTTAATAACCACAGTAGACTACAAATGATTGGAAAAACTATAGAGAATACAATTTCCTTAGGAAACTATTGATCAGAAAAAACGCGAATGTGGAGTTATTTTTGTATTTTGTTTCTTCAGAAAACGAAGAATGAACAATTTTTCGGAATAAAATGACTTTTGGAAATTACGAAATTAATTCCGCATTTTGTTTCTCCAGAAAACGAAAAACGAACAATTTTTCGGAATTAAATCACTTTTTGTTTCCTAACTAATCAAAATTGAAATTATTTGATAATTTACAGATCTGAATTTTCAGCTCTTTCGATTAATCGATTAACAGATTAATCGATAATTAATTCATTGATTGATCGCACATCGCTAGTTTTTACTAAATGAAACTGTTTTTTACATATTCCTGGAATTTAGGGAATGCCAGCCAGAGTCTCCAGTAACCACAGAAGTGAAAACGGTACTGTTGACGTTAAAAATTTTGTAGAAACGGATTATATATAGGTATGTACGATATTTGCAAATCAGATATTTCCCCAATATAAAGTAGGCATAAATAGTTAGAAAAACCAGGGACATTCACGTTTTTTGGGAATTAACCAAATCGATTGGGACCTGAAGAACATAAACCGAAACCGATCGGAATGGTAACTACGGAATTATAATCATTCCGAACAAATTCTGTGACAGGCCTGTATATTGGTAGTTCTATTGGTTTGATGACATCATTGAATAATTTCTATGAAGTTAATGGAGGACTTTAAAAAGACGGTAGAAATAATCAAAAAATGCACTTTAATTTATGTCAGTGAAACCAATCAGTTTAGCTGTTTATCTGTTTTACAAAAAAAAAAAAAAAAAAAAAAAAAAAAATAATAATAATAATAATAAATTTCGAAATATCGTCTACATTTCTACGCAGATAAAACGCCATGTCTATTCATACGGAAAAGTACAAGTTATTCCTCATAAAATATAATTTTACTTGTAGGAAATAATTCATTCCCTCCTAGATGAGTTACGTTTTCAGTCTGTTTCCATAAAACGATCAAAACGGTACACGAACAAATTGTGTATGAATGAAAGCATTGGGGACGGGGGTTTTATACACCATTAGATATTTTTTGTTCATATCAGTTTAAGCAAATATGGTACTTTTGTTAATAATAGCATCATTATTAACAAATTCCATCCGCCTTCTATCCAATAATTAAAACTAATTATAAAATAACTGAATTCTCATCTTCCATTTCTCCCCCCTCATATCACTTTCACTTTCTTTTTTATATGGTTTACGTTATATTTCCCAAGCTTTTCTTCTTCCACTTTAATATCCAAGCTTCAGTCACTCTCTTTTGCACAGCTCCCAAAAGTATCGCTTCAAAATCTCGCTCTCAACCTTTAACACAATCCTTGGAATAAATTGTTATTTATAACGTTTTGTAGAAACAATCGGTCTTTCAAACTGTTGTTCAAACGAAGAGTTTTCTCTAATTTTCAAGTTTTATAGTAACCTTACTCAAATAAATGAAAGCCCTTTAAAACGAAAACCTATTCGAATAACAAAGGCGAATATAAATAGGTTTTCGTATTTTTGACGAACGAACTGAGTAATACATTTTATGCAAACAGACTGGTTGATTATTTTTAAAGATGAAAAGAAGACTTGCTTATATTTCTTGCAAGCCATTGGCAAAACAGCACCAATAAATAATTTATTCTAAAATCTGTCCATAAAGGGGTCTATACGAGCCAATTAATGAGTTATCCTTTAGATGCCTCTAACAAAATAATAGACCTGGGTATTATAAATTTAATAAAATTACAAAATAGGTAATTCGTATTATATCATTAAATATTTAAATGGAACAATGTTTGTTTCTAAAAACAGCTCGAGTTGATTTTAAGAGATCAAAGATAAACCGGCTATGAAGTCGTAAGGTTATTTTTTTCAGAAAATATACACAACAAATTTCTGTGGTTTTCAAAACCTGCCTCTCAAGCAAAATTTTGGGAGAGGATAACTCTTCTCACGTTATTAAATACTTGACAAAATTTGTTTCCCAAAATAGCTCTGCTTGATTTTAAGAGATGTATTTTTATTATGTAATTGATCCATTTATTCTTCCAATGAAATATATATTATTTCCAAAAAAGTAAATATCGACAACAACATTTCTGCGATTCCCTCAAAGTTACCTACCTACCTTTTCAGTCAAACAGTCAACATTTAGGAGGAGTAAAAATAAAAATAAAATAATCATATACTCGTAAAATATACACATCTAATAGGAACAACTTAAGCAAATTTTAATCAAAATAAAGGATCCCAACAGTTGCCTTAAGTGAATATGTTTTGACACCACAACTTGCTCCAATACCAATAATATGACATTCCCATATGTTTCTAAATAGTACAAGTACTACTAAAAAGTATGGTGAACGCTCCGTTAACAAATATATCGGTAAAGTGTACCAATCTTTTTGTGACAAATTAATTGAATTTGACTTTTTTGACAACTTATTATAACATTCACAAAAATTCCAATAAAAAAGGGGGGAAAAAATTTAATAATCAACAATTATTAAGTGGATTTATTAAAATCATAAGTAATTTTCCCAGAAAGGGTGCAAACTTTTGTGACCTAATGTATGAAGTAATGTCTGTATTTAGACGACTACTCTCTTCCTCTCTATACATCTCCCATCTCTGCAATTACTTATGCAAAGCAGCTGTATCTAGTTTAGGTTCTGGTTTCTTAGCCAAACCAGACAACAATTTCTTGATTTCAGCAATAGCACGACCGGGATTCAAGCCCTTAGGGCAAGTGCGTGTGCAGTTCATAATGGTGTGACACCGGTACACGCTGAAGGGATCCTTAAGTTTGTCTAAACGTTCTGCGGTGCTTTCATCACGTGAATCGATGATCCAACGATAGGCTTGCATAAGGACAGCTGGGCCCAAGTACTTCTCAGCATTCCACCAATACGAAGGACATGAAGTAGAACAACAAGCGCACAAAATACATTCGTACAGACCATCCAATTTGGAACGATCCTCAACGGACTGCAAGTATTGAGCCTTGCCCTTCTTCTCATTGGCTTCGTTTCTGAGGGAGAAAAAAAATAGAACACAAGAAATTAGAGAATTGTTATGATTTGAAGAGAAAGCCAAACCTACTTGCGCTGCAACCAAGGTTGGATTGATCTGTATTGTTCGTAGAAATTGTTCATGTCGGGAACTAAATCACGCACCACATACATATGAGGCAAGGGATAAACTTTCAATGGTTTTGAGGTGTTTGTGTCGATTTTGCTGAAATATAAATAATTTTGTTACACATTTTATATCGCTTATTTTAATTACAATTTAATAGATATTGAGATTGTCAGATCGTTGAAGAGTCTTCCTAAAGATGTTACCTGTCATTTTTGGTGATGTCTTATGTATTTCAGGGCAAACTGCTACTCCAAGCAACCAAGATCTTTTATAAAGTAGCCATCTTTTTAGTAATCATAAACTAAGCTCTTTTTATAAGAAAGAAACTTATACAAGAAGGTAAGTGAATAGGGTATGCTGAAATTTGAACTGGCAGATTATTTTGCCGCTTATAAAACAGTGGCGTTGTAATCGCAACATTTTCGTAAAATATTTGGAATCAAAAATGTGCGACCAGCATTGGTCCAATTCTAACTATTGATCTATTTAAACTCAACAAAATATCCAAAACATAATAACGAACAAGCTGCATAAATTCGCTGTTATAGATCTGTTTTATGTTAAATGCAGTGAGGTGAGGTCTTCTTTAATAATCTATGTGTTCAAAAGTTATATGGTTAGCTGATGTAACACCGCTTAGAACAAACGGCTAAAGAATCATTGGTGCGTACTTTCGAATCTTATAGAGTGAGAGCACTTAATGAAAGAATTTTCGAAATTCGTGCTTTTAGGTGTAAAATTAGGAAAAAAAATCCTTCACTCAATTTAACGCAATTGCTGAAAACAAGCGGCTAATACGAAAGTCAGCAAAAATTAGGGCGTACATTTCCTTAGAGGGATTAAAAAGCGTTTTTGAAATTTTTAATTTTGGGAAACAAAACAGAGAGGATAAGTTTTGGAAAATTAATCCGTTTAGGGGGCAAAAAAGGGAAGAATAGGGACAAATGTTGTAACTTAATTTTCGAACATTTCTTTTATGGTATCCGATTAAACAAAGGTTCAAATGGTTAAAACTGATTCTACACTGTCTGAGAATGCACAAAAATTACTAAAGTATTGCCTTTCCGTATGTTCTATTGCAAATTTCTTAAAAATGGTTCATGTTTGAGAAAATTTGGAAATACAATCCTATACTGAAATACAAATGCCACGAGGGCGGCCCCAAAACTAGCCGACCTGACGTATAGATATTTCCAGTAGTTTGAAAAAAATTTTTTTGGTGAAAAATGGCAACCTTATAAAACATATGGGTTAAGTTTCATGGCGCCACGTTGTTTATTACTGGTATTTTTATTTGGGCCATCAAAACTAAACGATCTCAATGAATTTGTAAACACGGGAAAAATTGGTCACCGTTGTGCAATTCAATATTTCCATTTGAAAGATCTCATTTCAACCAATTTTAAATCCGAGCTAAATTCTAATCTGGAAGCGTCTGCTCCTCGTTTACGACTGTAAAATATTGGATAGCAGAGCTTAAACGAGACCATATGAGCCGCCAAGGCGATCGTCGCACACGGCCTACACCAGATATGGTTAAGAAAATCCACAAAATGGTATCGGATAATCGTCGCCTGAAGGTGCGTGAGCTAGCTGAAATGATAGGCATTTCAAAAAGTAGGTGCCGCGCTTGCTTTCGTGAAGCTATTTCAGTGGAGTGTTTGGAAAATTTTCACCGATGATATGGGCCCACCACTTCACAACTGAGACAAAGGAATAGTCAAATCAGTAGACTGGAAAGAATGAATAGCGTCCAAAAAGGCAAAGATAGCTCCATTTGCAGGCAAGGTCATGCCGTCTGTTTTTTTGGGATGCGCATGGAATTATTTTTTTTTGAACAGCCCTCGTGTTTATTCCACACAGCTGCATCCTGAAGAGCGTTTATTATTATTAATTTGTTTCTTAGTGGAAACAGATGTGACAAAATATATTCGCGATAATACATTTTGAAACTCGTGTGGAAATCGTTAAACATCAGTTCAAAGTTATTGGATTAGCTATTGTCTTTTTAGCTGTGTAAATCATAAAAAGACCCGCAACAATTTTTCAGCTTCTACGAGGAAGAAAAGGCGAAGATTTCGACCAGTTGTAATAGCTGATTAAATGGGCTGAGTAGTTTAAACCCAGCGAACCAAATCATTTTTTGTTAAGACCAAATGCCGAAGATTTTTATGGGCTATTGGTCAGGCTTCTAAAAACATAGCGACAAATAACATCATAATATTGAAATTTTAATTACACATATTACATCGTCGAAAATTGTTTGCAACCTGGATAATGACACGAAATTTTCATTTAGATACCTGTTATGAAGCACTATTAAGCTTCAATTACAGATGACTGTTTTAAAATAATTAATATTTATACAAACGAAATTGTTATTTGGAAGTTTTTTTGTTATTTACCCCTAATAACTCAAGAAATCATTATTGTTTGTTAAATTATACGAATTCTAGTATAATACAGAAAGTTTCATGAATATTATGATGAGGAAATAATCGAAATCATGAGATTACTTATTCGTTGAGTTCATGGTAAACTGTACTAGGAGTGGAAAGACAAAGGGCTGCTTGAAGAAAAATGCTGATGGTAGAAAAATGTGCATCAATGGTCTAAGAATAAAGCAAAGACTTGGTATTCGTTTAGTTAGAATTGGTATTAAAATTAAGTGGTAAAAAACACTTTACACAAATACAAAAAAGCACTTCAAAGAAATACCAAACTAGAACTGAGAACGCCTAACACCGGTATAGATGGCTGACTCACAGCAGGTGAAGTTTTCAATGAGAGGCGACGATGCAACTGTATTTAAGAAAAAGACCCAACAGTCAGTGATAATGAAATATGTTTTAGAAAACCATTTTCTGCTTTTCGGTTGATGCTGGTAATATTAGTTCCTTCTTAGTTTGCTTGTTTTCATTGTCCAATTTTCTAGTATTATGAAATTTAGGCGAAATTATAGTTTTTAATTGATTTTTATATTTTTTTAATTTATTGGTACTGAATATAAAAACCTAGCTTTTGGGTTATCAAAAAGTGACTTCGACGTAAAGCATGGTAGTAAACTCGAAACAAATTCCATTCAGAGAATTTTGCCAAGGGAGAAATTGGAATAGGTTTTAGTTTGAGGAAATTAAAGGCCTATTTGCCAAAGAATCATATATAGATGTTTCTTTGACCAAAAGATGTGATCCCTTGTCCAGGCAAAACAAAATAAGCCAGTTCTACTATAAAAACCATCCCTACGCTAAATCATACTTAATTTGACTCCATGAATACATGGAGCTAATAAGGGAACATATTTTTGAAAGCAAAGCTTCTTACGACGTCCTTGAACTACTACCAACTGAAAACGTAATTATGATCTAGAATCTCATAAAATGCTAACTAAAAAACTAACTTTTATGAAATGTAAAATATATAAAAATATATGTATACGGGTTGGTTTTAGGGTTGATAGATACTATTTAATTTCGGAATTAATTCCTTAAGATTAAATAGTAAATAATCATATAAATAATAAATGTAATTATGTACGGCGAAAAATGCTCGGAAGAAGTCGTCAGAATTATGCACGATTGACCAAATGTTTTTCATGTTTTTTAAAGCGATTGAGCTAAATCAGTATCTCTGTCTAGTAGGCACAATAACTGTAATAAATCCTTACGAATACTTTCCAAAACATTGGAAATTCAGTATTTTTTTATAATTTCTAATCGGTAAGTCGCATTAAGTTAGATTTTCGTCTATTGTTTGATAACCTTTCTGGTACCCGGTATAAACTGGATGAGTTTATTCTTAAGTCAGTTCAGTTGGATTTTCTGTACTATATATTTAGTTAGGTCATAGTTGGCGGCATATAATAATGAGAATTGCCGCCACCATCTCTCACTTGTAAAAATAAACTCAATCATACAAATATTAATTTCACAACTTTAGTCGAATCATTTGCCCGTATCCTATAGTATGTGATACATGCGCTCAATGTAAGTAATTTTAAGGTGTAAAATAGACCCTTTAACGTTAAGAAGAAGGAATCCAGGTCCATTATCTATTTATAGTAGGGGACATTTTAAGAGCATTTTAAAACAAAAGTGCGAGCAATAACACTAAATGCACTCCCGAAAAGAATCATAAAAATTGAAAAACCCAATCTAGATGTGTCGTAAGCAGTTCAATAAGTGAATATTTGGAATTGTCACGAGAATACTTTTGAGTACTCATACTTGGATTGCCCATACTATGGTCGTGTCCCCAACTGCAATCATAGTTTTGTGTGTTTATCGACTATTTGGCGGTGTATTTTTTTCGGATAGTGGCCGATAAATCCCATCTTTGCCCAGACTTTCCCAAACAAAAAAAATTTGCTTCGTTCCCGGGCAAAATTAAGTTAGCTGTAAAAATGATTAGTCAATCTTTAATGATATCACGCGTATAGACTGTAAAAATAAGGCGATATTAAGAGATCAAGACATCATAATTTACGTATATAAAAAACCAACAACTTATGAATTCCATAACAGCAAATTGTTTCCTTTCTTTCGAAAAAATTAACCTAATATCCTTTGGAGGCAGTAATGTCAACCTCAGTTTGTCAATTTCATTAATGTTTCTTTACACCATTTGGAAAAAAACGTTTCGTTGCCTTTCCTGCATCCAACTTACCTAATGCAGGCCAATGTATTGGTGCCAGCAATATTCATGGCGCAAGAGCCACAGATGCCTTCACGACACGAACGACGGAACGTCAAAGTGGGGTCCATTTCGTTCTTGATCTTAATCAAGGCATCCAACACCATAGGACCACATTCGCGCAAGTTTACTTGGTAGGTTTGCATGTAAGGTTTTTCGCCTGCATTGTCGGGGTTCCAACGATAGATTTGGAAAGTTTTAATTTGGGGCTGGGGAGCTTCTTTAGCCTGGGCCTGTTGATTCTGTTGGTTGCCGGAGGTGAGGGCACGCAACTATATGACCAGGTATTAAAGGAAGATAAAGAAAACATAAACCTTAAAATCATGACGAGGAATGCCGTTGGTCACTAGAAAAACTTGCAGCAAAATTTGCCATAACAGACATCGGCAGTTATGACGTTTTGGGGTGGGTTTACATAACATATTCATAATGGCAGAATAATCTTCCAATTTATTTTGCTTTGGCTATATTTTGTATTTCAGAAATTTGGCATTTAGATTCTTTATTTCAATAGAAGTTCTTATGTAAGATACATTTTTTGATTCGCGTGCCTAAACTTATAAGCGTGTTTGTTTAAAGAGACCCCCTCCCCCAGGGTTTTTTCCATTTGCTGCAAGAGATTCGAATCGCATTTCATACCTGCTGACGTGCGACCACTGCACCATTACGGCTTAACATCAAACGGGCCTCGTTGACCAACATCTTGAACTCGTAACACTTTGTAATTAATATAGAAGAAAAATTGAAACGTCACTGCGTTTGCAATTTACGATTTTATCAAAATAATAGGAATTTTTCCTACAACTGTCTCCCAGTGGGAACCGCTTCGTCTTGTTTATTGAAAAATTCTCCCCGACTGGTCGTCAAATGATTGCAAAGAGAGGAGAAAACAGTGCTGCGGAGTGTCACTGACAAACAGCTGCCAAGTATTTTGGAAAATTTCAGGGTTGTATCTGAAGTGTATGAATGCGCCATAGTAGTACACTAATGTATGTTGGTTGTTGTCTATGCTAGTGAACATCACAGACAATTACTTCGCATTATGAAATTACAGCACATAGGCATTAAAATAAACTAAAAACATTCCATTCAATATTAACGCCAAATAGAAATGTGGGTAACTTTACTGCAATCAAAGTTCTATCCAATGCTAGGGAATCAAAGTCTGTGAAATTTCACTGGAGTCAGAGTTGCGAGTTTATACAGAGCTGGAGTCCGAGTTGTACAAATATGGACGTGAGAGTATTCTTCGTGAGAGTATTCTTTCCTCGCAAAAAAAATTAACGGCATTTCCAGCAATAGAATAATTCTGTCTCATCTTAAGTAGTAGTGGGCTCGTCTATTCCTAGAGTGATCAGCTCAATCTCATCAATGGCATTTAGTAGAGCCCTAGTAATGGTCCCTTTCAGTTTAAGCAGCTAATAATACGATATATGACACAAACTTACGTTTTTTATACGAATATTTAGCTTGACTGTCGATGTTGAAGCAAGGCCAAGTGTTGCTCATGATATCCTCCTCTTTGGGTCTTTCGGATCCATTTTCGTACCTCCAACTGGAGGAATGAAAGTAAATATCACATATTTGATATACAAAAAAGTAACACCCACAATGGAGCGTTTAAAGTTCCACATATATTTTGACCAAAAATTCAGCCATTGAGCGATGTTCATCGATCTATCTTTCTGGCTGGCAATTGGAAACGATATCTGCGTAAATTTTTATGAAATTTCTTAAAATTTGGCACAGCCCCATTGTACCCAAATCATCTAGGGAATGTAACCAAATCACATAATCATATCCAGTCTACAGTATTTCAACCAAGCGCCCCACATGAAGAATGCCCTTCAACTAAGTCGTGCAATATGAGGACCAATAGAAATTGGAAACCTCCTCACAACATAAATTAACCGAATCGCAAAATAAGAGGACCAATAGAAATTGGAAATCTCCCCACATCATAAATAAACCGAGCCATAAAATAGAAATCGTTTGATCAGCAAGATCAAACGTAGAAAATACTGCATATGAAATAATGTAATGGGGTGTCCCAACAAGAACGCAAGATTTAAATTTGGCGCCATTCGAAGTGTCATTGTTTGACATTTGAACAATTGTTATTGTTTGCTAGTAGAAGGTACGAGGTTAGTAAAAATGGAGCGCTACACGAATGAACAACGCATTCGCGTTGTGAAATTGTTTTACCAAAATGGTGAAAGTTTTGCGGCTACAGTTCGAAAATTGCGATCAATTTGGGGTCACAATAATGCTCCAAAAGAGTCAACTGTAAAGAGATTAATAGATAAATTTGCCAAAACTGGGTCTGTTAGTGATGTAAAGACATCCACCTCAATTCGACACCGAGCTCAGCAAATTGATGTCTCCAAATCCACTATGCAGCGAATTTTGACGAAAGATTTCCATCTTCATGCATACAAAGTTCAATTGACTCAGGAACTGAAGCCAGCTGACCATGGACAGTGAAGGGAATTCGTTAATTGGGTATTGGAGAGACAACATGAAAATACTGATTCTGCCGATAAAGTTATCTTCAGTGACGATAGGCAGAATTGTCGCATTTGGGGTGAGGAAAATCCTCGAGTGATTCACGAGAAGCAAATGCATCCCCAACGTGTCACTGTGTGGTGTGGATTTTGGGCCGGAGGAATAATTGGACCTTTTTTTTTATGAAAATGAGGCATGTCAAGCGCAAACAGTCGATGGTGTTCGGTATCGTGAAATGTCATACAGCCAGAGAAACAATTCAATTGCTGCATCAGTCATTTAAATCTTGCGTTCTTGTTGGGACACCCTTTATAATATAGAGCAAAGAAAATTAGAATAAGTACAATTTGTATAAACACTACAAAACATTGAAAATAACTTGCCACCAAACAAACCAGATGTGTTTTCATTACGGGAATTATACTGCGTAAAAGTGTAAGGACATCTAAAATATTGCGGGAATCCATTCTGTGAAAAGGAATAGAAACAAGTGAAACTTTTCAGAATTAAACGAAATCTTCAACGGAGGAAACAGAATCGGTGGCACGATTCCTTCAGATTCATATTTTTTCTCGAAGTAGAAGCAACGCTTAAAATTCTCATACTTATTATCTCAGATTGCAGCCGGGGATTGTAGATGACTTATGTCGGCCCACCCCTTGTGGTGTCTCCTCCCTGTAACTGTTAATTCTTCAATTGTAGCAACCCAAATGTTTGTTCTTTGCATTACTTTATAATTCTTGGTGAAATTTAAAAATCGATCAACTAATCGCACCCTATTTGTAACCTCCCATACAAATTATCGATTTAATCAATATATTCTTGCCTTCATATCTTTCAATTGTTTGGCCACACTTTAAGCAAAGTGTGGTTTTAGAATGGAGCATACGAGAATTGTCACATCCATTTTGGTGCCTCCCATAAAAATTGACCAATTTTTCGAAATTCCATCGATACTCTCTAATTTCTAATCAGACGGCTACTGTGGTCTAGATTTTTATGTATTAAAATTTTCCGCAATATCGAAAAAAAATTGATCAAATAATTTCGCCTCTGTTCGTACCTCACATACAAATCACCGGTTTATCCCCTATATTCTGACCTCTATATCTTCCAATCGGTTGTATTAAATTCGATTACATTTGTCATATATCACACGTTTGGTAGCCTAAGATCTGAGAATGGAAACGGGCAATGTTGACACGTCCATTTTGAAGCTCTCATGTAATAGACCGATTTTTCGAAATTCGATTCCCTGCTGTAATCCTTAATTCGTAGAATGAAGTTACTTAAATTCTCGTCAATTATATTGCTTTATAATGCTGGGTAAATTGTGAAAAAGCCTATTGCATGATGACCTATTAACCATATTTAACTTACATATTCAGTGTAATTGAACTGCGAATGAAAACAGATTGTACTACCTCGGCCCATAGGGTACCACACATACAAACTGGCAGTTTCAGCAAAGATCGGTGGTCCTTTTACTTTAGAAAAATTACATTTGGCAGCAACACAAAAGGACTTTGGGTCAGTTCACCTGACTGAAATTTCTGTTACTGCTACTGTTCAGAGCAAAGAGATTATTTTATTTATGACGGGCAAACAGCATTTTATACGTGCAAACTCAATGTTCAAACATTTCTAGTTGTCAGTTTATATGGAATTCAATTTCCTTTGTTTTGAATCATCTTCAATGATTTCAAACGATATGAAATTGCTTGTTGAAGCACTCTTGATAAAATTGCAAGTTCTTCTATAGTTTGACACGAATAGTTCCATGTTCCGCGGTTTCGCACACTTTCGATCCTGCGCTACATTGCTTGTCTTCGAAGTCGAACTTACCGTTCTTAAACTTTTAAAACCCTTCACGACAACTTTTTTTCATTGCCTCGTATTTGTTTCTGCAATCAATTTCTGCATCTCAGCTGCAGATTTCTTCAAATTGAAGGAGTGTATCAAAAATTCCAACATATGACGCCTATTTACACAACAGCTGCAACTGTCTCCGCCTTCTCTAGACACGATTCTCCCACTCTAGTCCGCTGCCTTCACTATACCTTTGTTTCAGGTGTAAAGTGGTGAATCCATGCCCCATCCATAATTATAAATCGACGCAAAAATTCGGCTTTATTGCGGTGAAATATCGCCAAACTCTACCTCCCTACTGAACTGTTTCACGACACTGTTTTTGCTTTATTGAAAGCAAGCGCGGCACCCATATTGTGCATAGCTTTCTCATCTTCAAATCTTCGATTAATATACGACGTATAGCATTTGAAATGCCTACCATTTCAGCCAGCTCATGCATCTTCAGCCGATGATCATCCAATATCAATTTGTGTATTTTTTTAACCGTGTCTGGCGTGGGCACTTCAATTGGTCGACTATTACAGTGTCCGCCTTGGCAGCTTATACAACCTTCTTTAAACTCTGCTACCCAATATTTTACAGTCGTAAACGAAGGAGCAGACTCCCCCTGAAAGGGATCTAGCTCGGCTTTAATATTGCTTGGACTGAGGCCTTTCAAATGAAAATACCGTACATAACGGTGACCAATTTTGCCATGTTTACAAATTCACAGAGATTGTTTGCTTTTGATGGCTTTAGCAAAAATAGTAAACTACGTGGCGTCTTGAAACTTAAAACATATGTTTTATAAGGCTGCCTCTTTTCACCAAAATATTTTTTTGAAACTACTGGCACCATCTATCTATACGTCAGATGTACTACAGCTGAATTTATAAAATATTTGTATAATTTTCTTTTGAGACTATGCGAATCTCAGATCGTTTTCAATATTTTTATATCTATTTTTTGCAAATCTGTAATATTTAACATTTTAATATTTACATTTAATATGTTTCTAGTCCAGAAAACCTAAGGGACTGCCCTCATATTACTGTACTATAATTGAATTTATAAAGTATTTGTATAATTTCCTTTTGAGACTAACTGATATATATAGGTATACATTTTTATACATTATATTTTTTTCAAATCTATAATATTTAACATTTTAACATTTATACTTAATATGATTCTAGTCAGGAATGACTAGTATATATATATATATATACAATTTTTTAACACAATTTAGGGAAATTTTAAATTCGAAATTAGGAAAGATTTATAATTTCAACTTTACTATATGCATCTTTAAAATGATTTTTACAAATAAACAACGGTTATATTGTTAATATGATTAGTTTGAGTTTATAATTTTCTACAAATTATTATACTTTAGCCGAAATTAAGTACATTGGTTGTAATATGAAGTACATTTCAAAGGTAATTTTTCCTAAATATTAGTACGCCTCAACTCGAATGTAGCACACCTGCATTTGGAACTATCCTGTTAGCGTAGTTCCTCTTCTTCTTAGGTGGCGTCTGGATTAGACATCTTTATCTATTATACGCCGTTCGTAGAAAATAATTCCAAGCGCTTTGATCTTCTGCGCTTCTGCTCCACTTTGTCACACCAAGTTTCGACAGTATTTCAAAAGCCTGGTCCTTCCAACGGAATTTTGGTAGCCCGCTTCTGTGCCGTCCATCGAGTTCGTTGTCGAAAACTTTCCGTGCCGGAGCATATGGGTTCATCCGCACAAAATGACCCAGCCAACGTAATCTCTGTGTAGTAATGCGTTTGACCACGTCGATGTCGGCATATAGCTCATACAGCTCATTGCTCATGCCGTGCCTATACTCTGCGTTAATGATGATGGGTTCATATACTACTCTCGAAAACTGCGAGTACTGATTCATCCGCTTGCATCCCAGGATTCTGCGCCATATAACAAGACAAGTACCACCAACGTCTGGTACAGTCGGATTTTTATTTGTCGAGAGTGGGCTTTATTATTGAATCGCTTGCTTAGCCCATAGTAACATCTGTTAGCAAACAATATTCTTCTCTTAGCGTACTTGATTCGAGTTTATCATGTTCCATATTCCACCATTCCTTTTTTTATTAAAATCGTTGAATTAGGTGCTACATTTTTAATCTCAGTTTGTCTTAAAACTAGTATCAGTAGACATAAAAGTATTACAATTATGTTTGAAACCAACCATCCTCGTCCTATACAGTATTTATGAAACAGCTTAAATTCAGTTTTACTTTATTTGAACTGAAGTGGAGGAAGCTTTAAACTCATGTTAACGCAAGATTAATGTATTTAATTCAGTGCCTGCTAAAATTCATAAAGGAAATTCTAAGATTCATTTACATTTAGTTAAAAAGATTTTTAAATTAAGGTGTAGTGATACTCTTAATGTATTTGATTGTAGTTCATAATTTTTTACATATCATATTATTAAGAAATTAAGTAAAGAGGTTGACTTGTTAAGCATCTCATTTTTACCTTCATCTTTCCAAAGTATTAATATGGCTGAACTCAAAAGTATTAGAATTGTAATTGGAACCATCCTGTTCATGCATTATTTTCAATAACAACTTTGTTATCAAATTGGAATTAAAATAAATTTTGCTTTTTGAATTTTTCTGATTTAAATTTATAAGTGTCATATTTGAGGTCAACAAACTGTTTCTTAATGTTAATACAGGGTGGGCCATATGAGTGTTGGCGATTTAATTCTTCAATTTTTCGGTAACGCGCGGCTCGGGGTGGCGGGGGGATATGTTCTTTGCTGCGCCGCTTCCTGGAAATTTAGTCGCCATGGAGCCGTATACGGGAGTGCAGCGTGAATTTTGTGTCCGAGCGTATTACGAAAACAATAAATCAGTGATTACTGCACGACGTTTGTATCGGCATGAACACGGTTCACACGTTCCAAGCGCCAATGTGATACGAAAATGGATCAGAATGTTCGAAACAACCGGCTCAACAGTACCAATTACGGTTCGCGGTCGCCCACTTTCTGCAAGATCAGCCGACATTGTGGAGCATGTTCGTGTTTCAGTTCAGCGAAATCCGCAACAGTCAACACGTAAGAGAAAAAAAAGAACAACTTTACGACGAATTTTGAAACGTGATTTGCATTTGAAGGCTTATAAGATTCAGATAGTCCAAGAATTAAAACCCGATGATGCCAATAACCGACTTAACTTTGTCATTTTTAGTGATGAGGCCAATTTTCACCTTAATGGCAATGTGAACAAGCAAAATTGTCGGTTCTGGTCCGAGACTAATCCCCGACGCTCGCATGAACGTCCACTTCACAGCCCTAAGTTGTCGTGTGGGCTGAGATAACGTCAACCGGTATTATTGGACCATACTTTTTTGAGGACGAAAGAGGGCATGCGATGACGGTTAGAGCGAACAATTATTGCAACATGCTAGCAGACTTTTTAGTGCCAGCTTTGCAAGAACTTCAAGGCAATACCTCGAGGATGTGGTTTCAACAGGACGGGGCCACATGTCATACGGCTAGGGTATCCATACAGCTGCTGAAAAATGTTTTTCCTGGAAAACTCATTTCGAAAATGGGGGATATTGAAAGGCTCCCACGTAGCCCCGATCTCTCTCCATGCGATTATTTTCTATGGGGCTACCTCAAATCGGTAGTCTACGAGAATAATCCGACCAATTTAGATCAGTTGAAGAGGAACATTATTCAGGAAAGTAACAAAATACCGAGAGCAACTTTTCAACGAGTTTTCCAAAATTTGCGACTTCGGTTCCAAGAGTGTCAAGCAGCCGAGGGAAGCCATTTGGACAATATTATTTTTAAGTCTTAAAAATTCCCATGCTTCTACTTTTTAAAAATACAAACATATTTTTTTTATGTTTCGTAGTTTTTTTTTAATTGAATATTTAAACCGCCAACACCCTTATGGCCTACCCTGTATAACTATACTCGCATTAAAAGAAATTATTCGATGAAATTTGCGCACTTATTTTACGTACGTATAGTTTTCATGTTGACTCAAATCAAGTATAGATTTGTGAATTTAAGTTTCATTTAACCGTTTCAAACAAAAATTTAAAAGTATTAAATAGATTTTGTCTGTGAATCGGCTAATGGTGCAAGTTGCATGATTTAGCTTCATGATATTCTTCAAAACACCAATACCATATTCAAAATAATTAAATAAATTATAATCAAATTTCAAAGTACCGCAAAATATAACGACTGTCGCAAATTTTCCACAAGGATCAAATAGAAGACCTCACAGCACCTTATGTTGCCAAATATTCCCTTAAAATTTGTTGATACATTCGACCAATGAACTCGTTGAGTTAAAATACCATTGAACTAACCGGACAAATGAAGGTTGGGCAACGTAATGGCCTTTAATGATGTATTACATTACCATTGAGTCAAACCATACAATTTAGCATAATTGGCAGCGGATTCGTTACATCAAATCTCGTTCAATTTATGTTTATTACGTCCTATTAATCATTACATTTTATTACTTGCCTATTTTGTTATACTTCGTAGCCTTCGGCCAGCCGCCATCACAGAGAATGAGATAAATTGGAAAAATCTCCCACAAAGCCTTGGCAGAACTGGAGATTAGTACATTTCTAGCTCCCGTTGCCCTTCTGTTGTCATCGTTAACACTTGAAATATTTCGTATATGCTAATGCCCTGACAAAAGAGCTGGCCAAGTGGAATTGATACATTCGACACGTTTTCATTTTTAGGCCGATCGAAAATGTAAACATTAACAACCGGGTTTCGACAGTTGAAAATTAATAGCTAAGATTAACTGTTAAATAGAATTCAGTGTATTTCGACCAACATCTTTCGAATGCCTGTAATATGTACAGTGTCCGACATAAATCTACGTGCGACCACCATTTCTAGTATCTGATGAGTGTGAAGAAGTTACGAAGAAAAATAATGATGCAGTTTTCTTTGAAATGTAATTTTATTAATATAATACCAAATAACATAATTACTTTAATATAAACTTAGATAATTATTTAAGTAAAATAAAAGAAAAAAACACTGATGGAAGTCAATGTACGGCCCACTTTATTTTTCTTTATGTTATTTTATAGTTTCAGAAAATAACGGAATTGTACCGTTTTTCGAATTTTGCGTTTGAGCTTTCTTTTAGGCTTCGAATAAGTTGTGTTTAGATTAATTTGGGATAGTTGTGAAAAATATTTCAGAGTGATCATGACTCCTCGAAAAGAAATTCCAAGTGAAGTAGGGAAATTAGTATTAACACATAGAAATGAAGAAAAAAATCTTTTGGTGAAATATCAAAATTGTTGAATTTAAACAAATCGGCAGTTTAAACAATATTTCAGAACTGTAAAAACACCGGCTTAATCGCAGAGACCCTAGCTTTATTATAAAAGAAGTGGACAAAAAGTGTCTGCCACAAAGTTGGCCAAAGATCTACAGGGCGATTTTTTAATCGTAGTTTTTCTAAAAATCGAATAAAACACTCAAATTTGACTTATATTTTTAGAATTTTTATTGAAATCGATAAATTGGTCTTTGCCATTTAATTTTTAAGGATAATTTCATGTAAATGTTGTCCGCTACTCCGTCTCAAACAGTCCATTCGGAAGGTCCTATTTTTCGTCACTTTTTCGAGCATTTCGACTTGTATTCCAAGAATAACGAGTGTTATATTATCCTGTAAGGCTCCAATAGTGTTCGGCTTGTCCACATAGACTAATGACTTGACATAACCACACAAGAAATAATCAAAAGGCGTTAAATCGCAAGATCTTGGGGGCCAACTCACAGAGCCAAATCGAGGGATAAGCTGCTCACCATATTCATCCCTCAACATATCCATTGTTTCACGAGCAGTGTGGGATGTTGCACCGTCCTGATGAAACCACATGCCAACCAAGTTCAACTCAGGCCATTGGGGCAAAAGAAATCACATATCATGGCTCGATATTGTTCGCCGTTGATGGTAATATCGCCACGGTCGCCTTTGAAGAAAAATGGACCGATGATGCCGCCAGCCCATAAACCGCACCAGACTGTCATTTTTTCGGGATGCATCGGTAATTTATGCATGGCGTGTGGCTGTTTATCACTCCAGATGCGATAGTTTTGCTTGTGTGCGTATCCGTTCAGCAAGAAATAAGCCTCATCGTTGAACACAAATTTTCGATAAAACAGCGATTTTTCATTGAGCTTTTGTAAGGCCCTATCACCAAAAATTAGATTCAGTTCTTGCGTGAGTTGAATTTTATAGACTTTCAAACCCAAATCTTCGCGTAAAATTCTCCTTGTGGATGAGTAACGCATGCCCAATCGCTGAGTACGGCGATGAATTGATATTTCACGATTGTCATTAACACTGGTCGCTACGGCTGCAATATTAGAGTGGGTACCAACACTCTATGCATGCGAATCGATGGTTTTATGTCCAACAAAGTAAATTTCGTGCGAAATTTGGAGATAACAGCACGAATTGTTAATTTAGCAGGTCGATTATGACGACCATAAAATGGTCGTCACAAACGATGCACATTTTTCACAGAGCACGAATTTTGATAATAAATTTCAACGATTTGCAATCGTTCCTTGTTTGTTAGTCTCTCCTTGATGAAATGGCAGAGTATACTGTACACTTTTCACTTTGATAGATGACGTTTGGACGCCATTACCAACCAGAGCTGCCAACCTGAAAAACTTAAATCCTTAAAAATCACCCTGTACAAACCAGATCAAGTGTGATTGTAGATCCAATAACTATTCAAAGATCTTTAAATAATAATGGTTTCTATAGCAGAACTTCACGCAAAAAACCCTTTATAATCGAAAAAAAGTCGTAAGTTTCCTTTGGAATTTGTCCAACAGCATGTTATGAAAGAAAATGATTTCTGGAAGCGAGTTTTGTTTACAGACGAAACAAAATATATTTGGAAGTGATAGGACAGCCAAAGTTTGGAGAAAAGCTAACACAGCAATGCATCCCAAAATAATTTTTTTGGGATGCCGTCGCTGCATCTGGAATTGGAAATCTGACAGTATAAACCAGTATAAACCAGTATTGGAACAACATTTAATGCCAGCGGTTGATATTTCTATCTTGGTGCCAGTTGGATATTCCAACAAGATAATGGTTCAAAGCATACCGGTCATGTTGTTAAAGATTGGATGCTTTATTATGCCCCACGATAGTTGCACCCACTACCTCAATACCTGCATTTAAATGTCATTGAGCCGGTTTGGGAGAACGTAAAATCAGAAAACACGATATTACTAGTGCTCCAAAACTGAAAGAGAAGTTTCAAGAAGAATGAAATAATATAACGCCTACAGAATTGGAAGTCTTACCTATAGTTGACTCAATGCTGAGATCATTGCAGGCAGTTATAAATGCCCTTGGTGGGCCAACAAAATACTAAATTTAATTTTCATAAACATTTTAAATGCTTAAACGAAGTTATCTATGCTAGTTTACTAGTCGTACGTAGATTTTTGTCAGTGCTGTTTCTTCGTTTATATTGGAGTAAGTAGTTTTTTTGGTTTTACATTCATAAACTGATTTTTTAAACAAAACTACATCATTATTTTTTTCCATAAAGTTTTCGGACTCGTGAAGTAGCATAAATGGGGGTCGTACGTACACTTATATGGGGCACTGTATGTCATCAAACGAAGAACAGTCCCCTTAATTATATTTCATTGTAATGATTTTTTGGCCATTTCTTCTCTTCTTGCTTTTTATACACTAAATCGAATGAATGAAGGTTTGGCGTTTAAAGTACCAAGTATTTTTTGATCAGATGTACGTATTTCATGAAGTTACAAGCAAATTAAGCGATGTCCGTCTGTCTGGCTGGCTATTAAGCACAATAACTATCGTGAGTCTTTATGAAACTATATAGAACTTGGCACAGCATAATATTTCCCGGGGAAGACCTGCTAGCCTTCAATTTTTTGATGGGCTATATTGACTAATACACAAATTTCTGGTACCTCTTGTACACATTGATCGATTTGCCGAAATTCTGCTTTCTTTCTGTAGCTCCTACTTCGTAGGCTGGGAGCAACTTAAATTTTTGTCCATTACATTGGCTTATAATTCTGACCAGAAGTTGAAAAAATCAGCCGATTAACCACTTTCTTTCCGGTACTTCCCATACAAATGACTGATTAAACCTGGGACCATAATCGAAATGAATCCGACAAAAGTTTTAGTTTGATTCAGTTTCTGGAATCTTAACCAAAAATACATAGCGTTTTTATTCTAATTCCGAAAATCGAATCAAAATTGTATTGAATCGAATGAAAATTGTAATTAATTTTGATTAAATTTCATACATCCAAAACAAAATTGCAAACAATTTTGCTTTTGATTCATACACACGACTCGCAATTAGAAACAATTTCGATTTTGATTCAGTTTATGAAACATTTTTTTAGTATTTTATTTGTAATTTGTTAATCCAAGAAAAGAATACGATTTTTGAGTAGCTGTGAAAATTTCTGAGAGCCCGGTTCCATAAATTCAGAAAATAAATTACTTGAACCATTTTTAATTTTCGGAGTTTGGCGCCAGACCTTCCGCCAAAAAACCAATCTACACTTGATTGCAATTGTAGTCCAGATTGGGTAACGAAACTGCATAAAACTATATTTTTGTTTGAGGTTCTCTAGTCGCAATATTTGTCTCATTATGTTTTGATAGAGAAACAGAATTAATGTAGATTTCGTTTCAGGTAAAATACGAATCAATGTATGAAGTCAGCTGTCGTTTTGAATATGAATCAGAAAGAAATTTCCAAGCATGGACCACAACGTACTGCAAGATTGGCTGAAAATATTACTGCTACTTAAGAAAGTGTTCAAAATAATCTATCAACCTCAATTCGACACCATGCTCAGAAGCTTGATCTTCAAAGAACAACTTTGGCCTCGATTTAGCACAAGGATTTGCATTTGTTTCTACTTAAGATTCAGTTGACACAAGAGCTTCTTCCACAAAACCATTTACGCCGCCGTATATATGTATATGCCAATAGAATGCTACAGGTCGGCCATGAGAACCCCGATTTTCATGAAAAAATCATAATTAGTGATGGGGCACATTTTCATTTGAATGGATATGTGAATAAGCAGAGTAGCCGATTCTAGGCAATGGAAACCCCTCAATTTATTCATCAGTCACCTTTGTATCCATTAAAAGTGACAGTCTGGTGTGCAATTTGGTCAGGAGGAATTATTGAACCTTACTTCTGTCAACCGGTAACTGTCAATGAGGAGCGATATCGTGATATGATTGACAACTTTTTAACGCCACAGCTGCATGCTTTGGGTTTGATTAACATGTAGTATCAACAAGATGGTGACAGTCAGGATTACAATGAAATTACTGCGGGAACTTCTTTCCACAAAAAGTTGTTTCAAGATTTGACTGCTCCTGATTTCTTTTTCTGCAAACAAACCAGAAACGCTCGAGCAACTCAAACAAAATATTCATGATGAAATTAATGAAATACCGCGTGAAATATGTAAGAATGTAATGAAAAATGTGCTCAAAAGGGCTCGCATTTGTGAGGCTAATAGAGGCGGTCATTTATCTGATATAGTATTCCATACATAATTGCCGACATTAAATAAAAGGTTTGTCAATATAAGATCCATTCTCTTTCATTTAATCAATAATTATAAACAAACAAAGTAGTACACCTTCCCGACGGACACCCTGTAGTATCAAGAGAAATCATTTGCTGTTATGAATTGTGGAATTTGTTAATAACGACAATTAACACGCCAGTCACATCACTCATGTCGCAAAGATTTTCCCTCATTTTGTTAAATCATTTCTTTTAAATCGGATAAAAAGAGGAAAGAGAGGAAACGCCAAATTGCTCTCATTGTAATTGTTGCCACTTATTTGTTACTATTTGCTATTTATCTATTATTATTTATTTATTGTCATAATTCTGGCTGCAAATAAACATTTTTCCAAGTAATCATATTCCCAATAACGACATTTTCATTTCACTCAACATTACCAAGGAAAAATTTTTATCCGCTGTGCTATTTCAACGCCATCATCCGCACTATTTTGACTCAGAGAAAAAATAAATTCTCTTGATATATTTCTTTAACCTATCTTGATAGGGAAGAAAATGGGAATTGTTGCTTTCATGTTTAAACTGTTAGCAGATGTGAACTGTGTTTCCATGAACCACCGTACTCGTAGGCCACTTTTATAATCTGTACCTCCTCCAAGATCTGATGAAAAAAAAGCAAGATGATGATGAAAAAAAAATGCTCGTTTCATTTCACTTAACATTCCCTAGGGAAAATTTTTATCCACCACCGGACGACCATCATCCGCACTATTTTTATTCAAAGAGAAAATAAATTCTCTTGATATATTTCTTTACTGTATGTTGATAGGAAAGCAAATGGGAAGCCTTGTTTCCTTACTTAAGCTCTTAGCAGATTTAGGGCGTTTTTGCGAACAGGTGAACCGGAGTTCCATGAGCCACCATAATCATAGGCCACTTTTTTAATCTGTAGCTCCTCCAAGATTTGATTTGGTTGTGTTTATTTTGATGGCGCTTGTGGTATAAACGATAAATTCAGTTTTCATTGTTTAACAGATATTTTCTTCGAATGCTGAAAAAGATACATACAAAATCTCAAAAAAAGGAACTGCGCTCCATTTACTCTAGAGCATTTTCAGATTAATTTTTTCCATTCCCAATAAGGTTTTTTATTTACAATATACCAAAGTGTAAGCTCTACTTGACTCGCTAATGAATAATCTGTTATCCTTTTATGAGCGTGTTAGGTTTTTTTTTTATTAGAATATATAATTTCGAATAATACGAAAATCCGGTTTTGTTACACAGTCGACTTTTCAGCAATCCAATTTGTAGATTTTGTGTTCACTTTTTTTGTCTTTTCATCATTAAAGGGGATTTATTCTAATGCACATTTATCAGCTTGTTCGCTCGTCTGCTTTGCTATTATAAACTTTACTACAATTTTACATAGATTGTCATAGTAAAGAATTTCTTTATGTGCAAGTTAATGTTTTATGTCAGTTCCCTTTTGAACCCAAAGACACCATCATGACAGGATTTCATTGGCCTTGGAAGTTTGTTAAAGCGCAATGATGATACAAGTAAATAGTACGAAACAGGAAATGTTTTATTTATTTGTTTAGACTTTTCATTTATCAAAACATCTAATGTTTCCCCTATAAATATTCTTTAAAGAAATTAAAGTAAATCTATGTTCTCTTCTTTTGGAAAAGAGTTAGATGTTATGATGGAATGGTTTCCAGATTTTTAAATCATAATACATGTCGTTGAATAGAACAAGGATAGATTAGGTTAGGTCAGTGTGGCAGTCTGAGTAGACAAACTGCCATTAAATCCCTGGATTCTGTCTTCCTGAACTCAACATCAGCCCTGAATTGCCGCAGATCCTTAACGAGATGGCTCAGCATTTCAACATTTACCTTATGTGGCAGCCGGGCCACAGGGACATACCAGGAAACTGCAGAGCAGACGAGCTGGCAAGACTGGGAACTTTACAGACTACAGCCGAGTTGGAGTTTGTGGACATGCCTCCAGCCACTTGTAAGCTCCTATTGCGATATTGAGCATACTTAACAGCAAATGGTAGGTGGGCGTCTATACGGGGCTGTAGTCAATATTGACGCCCCATCTGTCAATATTGACTACAGCCCCGTAGTCGCCTATATCTGAAGCGTTCACACACACTGCTGTCGCTACCAGGACCCGACGTCTTATTACTTGTCATGAAGGGACACTGTCTGATTGCAATACATGCAGTGAAACTGAAGGTTGCGACTGGTGACTTCTGCAGGAGCTGTGAGGATGAAAAGGAAAAGGAGTCCATAGAACACATCCTCTGGAATTGCCCCGCCCTGGCGAGCAGGCGGGGATTAACACTAGGCTCTTATTTCTTTATGAACCTAAGAGATCTGGATGAGATCGGCATTGTTTGACTTAAGAGCTTCTTGAGGCGCTCAGGATGGTTCAACGCAGGAAACTAGGGACATCCATATCTCTAGTTTTCGTGGTATCACAATGGACTTTACAGTCTAAGTAAATCTGCCTATTCAGACTGCTACATTGACCTAACCTAAACTAGCACCGCAATTTATGGTAGCAGAGAGACAAAATCCTGGTTTTTCTCTAATAGTATCTATGTTATCAAATGGCCAGCGGTTATCAGATCCGTAAGCGTCAGGATCTCGTTAACAAATTTGAGCGATTATTTTACCTCTTTCGTGTTCTTTCACAAATATTGTGGGCATGGTTGTTTCGTCCGTGGGCATGGTTGTATTTTGATAGAACATCATACCACATAAAGCAAATTTATAAACATGAAACGTACCTTATATGGGGTAAATGGGTAAATATGTCGAGTCATCAGTGTAGTCACTTGATCGATTTTTCTCAAATACAATAAATGTACATTATTTGAGTTGAAAACATATTCAAAATAAAATCTTCTCAATATTAGTACATTTTTACTTGAAGTGACTAAGTGACTTAAACTGACTGAATTGTACTTGATTTGAGTACGCGTTAAAATACTACGTAGTTAAATTTAGTAAGCAAAATTTCACGACTAATTTTCTTATTTTGAGTAAGCAGTTACTTGGCGCCATATTGAGATCAATTTCTTCCATTCGAGTAGAATTTGGTTTGAACATTTTTTTACAGGTCCGCAATATGTAAACAAACAAAACGACTGTGTGTGGTTAGAGTGCAAATCAAAGGACAATTTAGATCAACGAAGCCAGCGTCCGCATTAGTGATGGTTTAGGTCACTGTAATTGATACAGGACGCCTATCACTCTGTTTCAATGAGCAGGACTTAAAGGTAAATCAATATTTCTACAGTGGAGAGATTTTAAATGATGCTTTGTTATCTTGGGCATGTAAACAATCTGGTAGAAACCTTTGGACGTTTCACCAAGACAGCATTCCAAAAAGCCCGTGAAACCCAACGCTTTTTGCAAGCTTAATTTTTTCACAACAACGACCGCCATATTCCCAAGTCTTAAATGAATTTTTCCATATGGTATATTCTGGAGACCAAATTATCAACTAAAAAGTAAAAGACGGTCAACGCCTTAAAGATTGTTCTTTGCTGGGAATGAGACAAAATATCATCAGACCACATTCATGCAGCGTGTGAAGCTTTAAGGGATAGACTTGATGCTATTATCCTCGCTAAAGGTGGCTATATTAAATACTTTTATCAAATTAACATATTTTTCTTAAAATGTGTAATGTTTTTACGATATATCAAAGTTTTAAATAAAAAAACAAAATCAAAATTGAAAAAATTATAGCAATTTTGTTTGGTAACAATTCCAGCGCCGAACCTGTAATTACAAACTACAAAACATTTAAAAAAGACATGATCATAAAGGCAATTAGATGGTTGCGGCTAAATCGAATCAATTTGTGAATCCATCACAATTTTATCCTGTCGATTTACCTATTCTGTTGGTTTTAGCAGCACTAAACAAATATGCCCTGTTGAGTATGAAAAAGTCAACTCTGAAATATTATTATTACTCATTTGAGTCAAGAGCTTTCCATGAATTTACAAATTTAACGCTTTCATATACATACATATACATTTAGTTTTTGAAAATTTTAAATTTAGATGTAATATTCTATTATCACAATAAATTCTTTTGTATGTGAATGTAAATATGTACGAGTACACATTTCACTCATTTTAATTGCATGCGACATATTTGTATGAAGCAAGGTCAGCTGTAGGCACAAAGTATGAAAAGCATTATTCATGGGGTGTGTAGTAGCAACAAGTTCGTGCCGTGACAATAAAAACTACTCAAAATGTAAAAAGTAGACTATACTAACTAGATTCGCATCTAAAAATGGCAGTCATTGTTATTTTTAGTTGTACGCAGTTTAAAAGCAATTAATATTTTTAAATGCATTATCATTCGCTGTGCAGCTACGTCTCACGTCATCTTTTCCGAGGTTCCAATTTTCGATAACGCATTCGATCAATTCGGTTGACGTTGATAATGTTGGCTTGCAATCCCTTAATCGTAGTCCGCATAGTCGTGGTATGCAACCCAAAGTTTTGAACTGTGATATCACAGGATTCAGGTGGCTTTTCCACCGCCAACCATATTGAAAATGGATCATATCGGTTTGTGTACGATGCAGTAAACATGAAATCATTATTTTTGCAAAACGCAAATCCCTGATCTCCTTCTGTTATAGCCCTGTGTATGTGTGAGTTTTTACATCCGTAAGTTATCGATTTAGTGGTTCAAATCCGCATATCTGGCAAGACTGTCAGCTGTTAAATACCTGTCATCTAAAGTTTTCTTTCTTTACTAAAAGGTTTGCCATTTACGAATATGGATCGTTTAGCAACCGAAGAACGCGTAAAAAAATGGTTAAAAATTAATAGAAAAGTTGTGATTCAAACGGTGGTATTTCAATCGAGAAAAATGAAGCTCATTTCCGCATCTGGGGCTCGAAGAACCCTGAAGTGATTGTGGAAAAGTCATAACATCCGGAAAAAGTGACTGTATGGTGCGTATTATAGTCTGGAGGTGTCATTGGGCCGTATTTTTTGGAAAATGATACTGGAGGAACGATCAAATCAGAGCGCTATGGCTGTGTGACAACCAACTTTTTTTTTGCCTACAATTGAAGATTATCAACTGGACGAAATGTGGTTTCAGCAAGACGCTGCAACGAACTACACAACCCGACCGATTTGGCTTTATTGCATGAGATGTTTCCAGAAAAAGTAATTTCACGTTTTCATCTAGATCATGGGATTTGACACTGTTGCACATTTTTTGTAGCCCGTGTTTATGCCGACAAACGTAGGAGAATTTAAAAACCAACATTAGTCAAGTTATTGCCGAGATTGCACCTGCAATGTGGGAAAACGTGGTCGAAAACTATCTCAAAAAATTCATTATTTTTCTTATTATGTAAGCTGTATCTCGCATTGTATAAGTGCAATCGGTTTACTCTAGATGGAGTTACAAACATACGATATCATACTCAATTCACACAATCAGACAATTTCATGATAGCTTGACTTAGTGTTGTTTGAGCGCGCGTCAAAGATGGACACTAGCAAAGAGAAAATTCGAAATTGTTTACATTATTCTCTTTAACAATTATGGTCTTGATAGTCTTTATGGTCTTGATAGCATTTAGTCTGGATACTGTAACAGCCAATCACGTGGAATTTTGGTTTCGTCCACTGCGTTCCGGTAGTTTTGATGTCAAAGATGCACAACGCTCTGGCTTAATCTCGCTAATGTAATGGAAACCATTTAGTCCGACCATTATATAAGCACTGTTTCGATTCCCTAGAAGCTTAATATTGGACAAAAAACCATTTGGAATCACTTGAATAAGGGCTGGAACCAGAAGCTGCTCGTAATGTGTATTCTGCAGTAGTTACCGCAAAAAATTCTCATAGATCGAATTTCCATTTGTGAACCGCATTTATAAAGCCGGCGGTGACTGATGGTGATGAAATACTCGTATGAGTGATTTCCGATAACGCCAATCGAAAACGGTCTTAGTTGAGTCGCTGTGAGCCGGCGCAAACGCTGGCCGGACTGTGATTAACGGTCAGAAAGGTTTTTTGCTTCATCAATTTGGCAAGGAATTATCTATTTTGAATTTTACTCCTATGGCCGAGATCTTAATTCGTATCTACACTTCAACAACTGGACCGTCTGAAGGGAGCAATCGCTCAGAAGTAGCCAGCTTTGGCCAAAAAGAAAAGAATTGTGTTTCATCAGGAAAACGCCGGGCCACACAAATTAATAGCGGGTCGACAGAAGTTTCAGGAGTTTAGTTGGGGAGTTGTCCTGCACCTATCTTATATTCCGGTCTTATTCTTGTCTATGACGAATGATTTTATAGGTTAAAAATTGGTCTCAAGAAAAGCTTGGTTTTCTTCTCAATAGCGTTGAAGGTTTTTATGAGAGAGCCATAATGGAATTGCCTTCAGGATAGTAAGAAGTTACTGAACAGACCAATGCAAATTTGATCTAAATCGGATCATTGAAGCTATGCTGAATAAAGCCTTCAATGTCATGTAAATATAGAGTGAGCTGTGCCTAAATACCAGAATACTTTTATATCACCGAAAGTTTTGAATAAAGCCTTCAATGTCATGTAAATATAGGTTGAGCTATGTCTAAATGCCAGAATACTTTTATATATATCTTGGATTAACTTCACTATTTGAATTACCTTTGTCCAGGCAGTTGGCCTACTGACACTTCTACGCTTAGTCGTTCTAAATCATCCGCCTAACGCGTTAATTGCTTTACTTTTCATTTCTTTTATCCTCTTTATAAATATGAGGATAGCTATCCAAACTGTAACACTTTCGCCGTGTAAACACATTTTCTGGTATTGGACTCTGTTGGTAAGCATCTCTGGGTAAAAATCTCTAATAATCGCACATCTCATCCATCCTCCAAGCTCTGTGAAGTGACACAACGACAAAGTGCAAACAAACAACTTTTAAGCTGGAATAGGAAGGAGAACGATTAAAGAATAGACGACACGATAATAAAACAAAAACGCATTAACAAAAGCAAAATAAAGGAGAGCGTCTAAAGGGATAGAAAACTCGCATAAGACTATTTACAGATAAACACAGAGACTTTTTTTTGCTTAGTGCGATACGACGACAGCATTTAAAGCGCCATTCTACAAAACAATTAATTTTAATAGCCTCTGCTGAGGATGTTCCAACAGAACAGAGTTTTGGTAATAATGCAGGCGGTGATGATGATGATGATGATGTCGACGATGTTGAAAGAGAAAAATTGCAAAGAAGAAAGCTAAGTTTAGCAACAATTAAAATTGTTAATTGTTGAGAAATAAAGTAAAAATTCAGGAAGGTAAGTGATAGCATGCAGAGAAAAAACGTTTTAAAAACTGTGAACGAAGAAAAAAGTTTTGTCACAAGGATAATTACAGTGGCACATATTTGTCATTAAGTCGTTTGTGTGTTGATCTTAGTTCTAGATATGTTTCGAGCATAATTACCCATTATATTTGTTTCCGGTTTGAGGACGATTTTATGGATTCCATTATTCATTGCTGTTGCCACTCTATGGAAACACAATTTCTTGCAAACCATGATATAGAAATATTACGAGAATAAGGCACTTAAAAACAAATAGGCAGGCTCAAAGTGGGACATGTGCATAGTTGAAAACAAATTCCCTTGCATGCTACGAATGCGATATGAAAAAGATTCTCCCATTCAATTAGCTTGCACGTATTCTACTTTTAGATTCACCCGATGGGACCTACAGTTTGACAACGATTTCGAACGTCACAGTTTGAAAAGCATTTACTCGTCTTATCGATTTCTAGACTACTCTAATTATTCACAGGACTCCGCTCAAATATTGATAGGGTGCGGTATTGAACCCGCGATCATGCCAACGATATTTGAGTGTACTAACTATCGCGCCACGGTTGGTAACAAGTGTATAGTAGGATACACAAAACATTAGTCGATAAATCACGAGCATAAAATACACAAATCAGATGCACTATATGAAGAGAATTTTACTGGAAACTGTGAATTTTAGAAGCGCTAAAATTAAATTAGGAAGATCTATGTATTTGTATGAGCACTGGAGTGTACAAATATGTACTTGAAAATCGAAATATCCGTTTTTGGAATGATATGACTTTTGGTTGTTCAACCAACAAATAAACCGGCTAAACTAGTTTTGTTTGAATTTTTTTCTATTCCGAAAGGTTAGATTACGAATATTCGTTTATCGTATATGCAGTAAATTCCGGCATATTATTTTAAATAACAAGTTTGCACCATATTTTGAAATTTTTTGTAATCAATATCAGTAGGTTAGAGCAAAAATTAAATAGATGTGTACAGGGTTGCCCATATTCGACGGACCCATCTGGCAACGCCATAA